>OY992885.1:48789841-48879841 GCA_963921405.1 Cepaea hortensis | reverse complement strand
TTGTTACTGTTTTCTTAATATTCAAGGAGATTCCTTTCTTTGCACTCTTTGTTACTACAATTTGCAACAAATCTTGTAGATCTTTTGCATTATCCGCCATCAATACTGTGTCATCTGCATAGCGTATATTGTTTAAATTATAACTTCCGGATACTATTCCTGGCTTCTCTTTGATCTCTCTCATTATCACTTCGCTGTAGAGGGATATATAGTTAGTTAGTTAGTTAGTCGACAGATCATCCTCATTGCACATCGAACCATTCAGTTCATAAGTGCTCGGATCCCCTCCTCAGCAAATCCCGCAACGTGTAGCGGCTAACGACGCCAGTTCTGTGTTGGTTTATAAATCTTCTTTGGCTTCCTGCGTAGTGTTCTTGTTTGGCCACCCCTCTTTTAATTTGCTGCTCTCGCAGTCTGGCCATTGTTGTAGATTCACAGTCATCACTTGGTTCTCGCAAAAGTCTTTCTTCTCGTAGAGCATTCAGAATGTCGGCCTGGTCCATGGCGCGTCCGCCCTCCACAGTAGCCTCACCTGCGAGCTTGTCAGCCCGCTCATTTCCTTGTACTCCCGCATGCCCTGGCACGAAGATGAAACTAATCTTTGCCAGTCGAGACCGCTCCAAAGGCAGCAGCCATTCTCTTCGGATCGACCCCTCCTCTATCCTCTTGATCATGTTTATGGAGTCGCTAAGGAAACAAGCCCTAGTGAATGTCTGTGTCTCGAGCCATGTTATTGCTTTACTTACTGCCATGACTTCCATGGTCAGGCTACTTGTGGTTTCAGTGAAAGCACCAGAGTCCTCCTTCACAATTCTCCCTCCGGCCCGAGCTGTAAAGGCCCATGAGCTTCTCACATGTCGGACGACCGACCCATCTGTGTAGATGACCGCGTCACCGTCTAGCGAATTCTCGAAAATCAACGCTTGTACTTCAGCCTCAACAGCAGCCGGATTTTCATGTCTGCATTTTCTATCTAGTTGGATGCAACTAGAGGGATATATAATTCTTCAGTATGCACCTGACGAGATGCAGCGACATATGATAGGCATTAAATTATGCAACCTTTTACTTGTGGCTTCTCTGATTACATTAACTAAGAGATTACATTGTTTTGAAATTGTTAATATTCAGGGAGGCAATACGTGATGTAATGTGATGAGCATGATGTTGCAACTTCTCAGTCGTGTAAACGAACTTTCGGTTCCATTAACCAGGAGGGCATCAACGAACATGACATGTAATACAAATGCTGCTGTGGCTTTAAGAGCGGTGATAACACCAATCAACATGATCAGTATTCAAGAGCTTGATGGGTAGGTACTGAAAGCACTTTTACAGAATAAGTCATGTGACGCAATGCCGATATTATTAATTGCATGAGGGAATTTGGGAGATTATACGGTTATAATATAGTTCTTGCCAAGAGATCAACAGACAGCTGAAAGATGCTGCTGTTGACAGCTAAGTCCTGTAAAAGGATACGCAAAAAAAAAAAAAAAAAAAAAAAAAAAAAAAAATGTTAGTTGTATGTCCTTTAGTTGGTTAGTTGCATATCGTGCACAGGATGTCGCAGTCAACCCCAGAATTTTTTTTTTTTTTGGCTGTTTGTGATCTCTTTGAATGTATACTTCAATAACCCCATAGTGTGGCCAGAAGTGGCAGAATTCTCACTTAAAATCGCTAGTAGTGAGGTCGAGCCCGTCTTATATTTAACATCGATACTATGTTATTTTCAGAGCCTTGTAGGAATTATCTGAGACGAACTGATGAAGAAGATCAAGACACCGTGAAGCGTTGAAGCCAGTTTCCTTCTTTGCTGCTTTTCCTTCCCAAATAATTATGATAATTATCGGGAAACCGCATTACTAGACTGAGTCGACCCCAAAGAAATGAATCCTGCCATTCCTGGAAGTTGAAACGGGACACCAGTTTAGTTTAGTTTAGTTTAGTTTAGTTTAGTTGATGGATCAATATCACGGCACACGTGTGTAACCCATAAGTACTCCGTTCTTCTCCTAACTCAAACCTGAGTCTGGAGAACTCAGCTCAGTGCATAAACTCCGTAGCACGGCGATGATCCTGAAATACTTTGGGTAGATTTTTAACTCGAAATTTTGCCCGGGCAGTGCCTTTAGGCTAATTTTTTTTTCGATTTCTAACTGCCAAGGGATTTTTTTTTACCTGCGCAACAATACACACGGGCGTCCGATCTCACTACCCAGAGACCAGGGGAAATTTTGTCACTAGACGTCCACGTGAAAAAATCCCGGTCCACACCGGGGCTTGAACCCGGGACCTCCAGCACTCGAGGCGGACACCATACCTCGAGACCACGCAGCAGGGACACCAGTGTGTTAACCACGCAAACTAACCACGATGTCATCGCGGTCCCTCCTTCAACTTTAACTTGACTCGCGCTGAATAGTTTTAATGTTAACTGCAGCAAACAATGAAGATTCTCTTTTAATGATCATTAAATGAAATGCCATTTTGAGAATATGCAAGTCATCACCCTTAAGTGCCGTGTCAACTGGCATCTTTACAGATCTCTGTCCTTGGTGTTCTGGATCAATGTTATTGATTATATTCCTCCAATCCACCATCGAGGCTCACCCGGGATCATTTCTCTCTGCATGTGTCTGCCTCGTCTACCGCATGTCTTTCCAGTGGTCACAATGTTTTCCAACGCCTCTCTTCCCATCACATGACCAAAGAAAGCTGTTTATCTCTTTCTTATTGATGTATGTAATGTTCTAGTTTCCTTAGTCTCTTTCATGCAGTCGTTGTTAGTTACTCTGGTAGTTCAAGGAATTCGCAACATTCGTCGTAGAAACCACATCTCTGTTGCTTCCATGCTCTTCCTAATTCGTTCATTTACATTCCAAGATTCACTGCCATAACGCAATACAGGTTCTAAATATAGCACTTTAGTATAGCTAAATATAGCACTCTCTTTCTTACATTCAATGATAGTGACTTATTGCATAGGATACTCTTCATTTTCCGAAATGCAGCCTTTGCTTGCCCTATTCTGCTCTTAATCTCTGATGTGCATTTTCCATTTGATGTTATAAATGCCCCTAGGTATTTAAAACTATCCGCTTGGTTAATAATGTTCCCTTTTAGTTCTATTTCACAGTTTGGTGTCACCTTTTTCTTGGATATCACCATTGTTACTGTTTTCTTGATATTCGAGTCCTTTCTTTGCATTCTCTGTTACTACAATGTCCAACAATTGCTGTAGATCAATTGCATTATCCGCAACCAATACGGTTTCATCTGCATAGCGTATATTGTTTATATTATAACCTCCGTTTAGTATTCCTGGCTTCTCTTTGATCTCTCATTATTACTTCGCTTTAGAGAGAAGAGTAAGAGTGTTGATTGTTCAGAAAGCAATGGCAAACTACTGAACTTAAACTTGCCAAGAAATCACAAACAGCCATAAAATGCTAGTTGACTGCGACGTTTTGTAAAGGATATGCAACTAACTTAAACCTTCGTGATATTTACCACATCACCCATGGATATAAAAGTATTGGTCTTTTACCATATGCCCAATGCACCTTCAGGCGCGTAAGCTGGTGGTTTACTTGTGTATTGTACGGTGCTGACATGTGCACCAAACATAATATGGAGGTAAAACTGGAGCTTTAGAAACGTGGTAATTTAGATTATTGGCAGGAACCCTGTGGCAAACAAGAAGTATTAGAAAAACTTGGACTGGAGAAAACATGATTCAGCTAGATCAAGGGCAGACAATTAAAGTACATGGTGTATTTTTAATGACAAAGCAGTGTTTGAAAATATTGCCGGTCCACGTTTTGTATTTACCTATTATGTTGCATGAACTTTACAAAGGGTGAATACAAAACTTAGACCGGCAATATTTTCAAACACTGCACAGTCATTAAAAATACACCCTATACGTTGGTGGTGTAAAGAGACACAGCTCATTGTTAAAGGATGTGACGGGGGGACAGTCGGTGTATAACATCAAGGGATTGGCTGACAGAAGCTTGTATGAGTGCAACATGAAAACTTAGGCATGGGAGATACTGAAAAACCATGGAAGAGAATCGTAAATGCCGAAATGGCCGTTGATGATGATGATGATGATGATGATGATGATGATGATGATGATGATGATGATGATGATGATGATGGCGGCGGCGGTAGCGGTGGTGGTCGCGGTGGTGGTGGTGGTGGTGGTGGTGGTGGTGGATGATGATGATGATGGTCTAGTGGATGGCTTGTTGTAAAGTGATATTTATAAATAAAACAAAATAAAAATAAGACACATACAGTTTTCCTCCAAAAAATAATTAGAGCATCATTTCATATTTTAATGTAGTACATAACAAGACATACATTATCATTACATATTGCTTTAACTGCAACGCTTTAACTAACTTAATAGTAATGATTATATCATGAATAAATAGAACCAGAGGACACAGCGATCCTGCTGAAGACAAAACCGTAGCTCTACTGATACTCGATGTCTGGAAGATGTTCATCTCTTAACTGAAATGTGACTGCCAGATTTGCAGTTCTAAATTAATGGAAGTTTGTTTCTTTCATGTTCGTTATGTACTGTATGTAAGCAGTCCGCCTCGCGCTGGTTTTATCATTGGTATGAGTGCCAGTCGTTCAGAAAGCAATTGCAAACTACCGAACGTAATCTTGCCAAGAAATCACAAACAGTAAAAAATGTTGGGATAGACTGCGACGTCCTGTAAAGGATATGCAACTAACTGTTTGTCATTATCATACATTTTTATTCATGAGCAACAATTGTAATAATTTGGGCAGTCTGGCACAAGACTTTTGTCATTCAAATTCAGTTTCTGCGCCGCCCTGGTGTTGTATATTTACAAGCAGAATGTTGATGATAACATTACAATCGTATTTACAAGCTGAGTGTGTTCATTGGCAATATTGGTATAAATACACACTATACTATACAGTTAAAATGATGTATTTCACGATACAGTAAGGAAGTGGTTTACATTGCAGTAAAGCTGTACAATAAATAAATCAACACCCAAAAAAAACAAACGGAAAGTTGAATTGTTCAAGAGCTTAAACACATGTGACTGAATAGACATTGCGTTAGAAAGCTTTCGTCAGCATACAAAGCAAAGACAGTGAAATAAATTGATTCAAGAACTACAAGATAGTCACTTAGCTGAGGTGCAGGAGATGTTCACATCCTAGAACACACATGTCAAATTGTGCTTGAAGAGCTCTGTAGGTCAGTTGGCAGTAAGTTGGGGGAGTGAAAGCTAGGGCAAAATAAGTGCTGCGGAGTTGGCGTGGGGGAGAGGGGAGGCAATGTCTATAGGAAAGACAGGAGTAGGGTGGGCACATATTAAAGAAAGGAGAAGGTACATAAATGGAGCAGTGGGAACAGCATATGTGTGAGAAACAAGGGGCCATGTAACAAATAATTTAAGATTTTTTATTTCTAAATGAAATTGTGTCGGACACTGATGCCGCATGGCGAAAGAGACCCTAACTGGGTAAAAAATGAGATGGGGTTCCAGAGTTTTGCAATTCCCTTTATGAGATGTGCATTATTTAATATCCGTGATCTGGAAATCAGACATAATACTGTGATTTGCATTGTTCATATGTGTAGACATCGGAACATGGGTGCCACAGCGACCTTAACATTCGTCCATTTTGTGTGTTAAACCGGATTAAAGTGTGTGGTTTAAATTGGGTGACATTTACAGTATATGTACCTGACGAAGCGAAGCCAAATATTCCAGACAATAAATTGTCAAACCTGTTGTTTTTGTGTTCATCGTTTAGATTCCCAATGAGAAAACAATGTTTAGAATTTAGAAGATCGGTTTGCGTAAGCAACTGTTTAAACAACTAGGCAGCCGAGGGGTAGCGGAGGGCAGACAACTTTGCTTAATGATGGCATTGCCTGTGCTCTTTACCTGATGGTTGTAATCTACAGTCTGTGTGTGTGTGTGTGTGAGTGTGTGTGTGTGTCTGTGTGTGTGTGTGTCTGTGTGTGTCTGTGTGTCTGTCTGTGTGTGTGTGTGTGTGTGTGTGTTTTAAATATATAATGCTTCCGATGTAATCAGAATAGGAATCTTAGGATTAGAAAAGCTAGAGAAACATCCAATGACCAATTCAACTTATCGTTTGTGTTGATTTACTAAATCCACGATATAGTGGTATAATTAGCAGAATGTTGGCTTTAATATTATACCTGTACAAACAATAAAATAATTCATATTATAGCGGTGTGTACAACAAGAATGATGATAATTATACTTTTTTTCTTCTTTTCCATATACTATCGCATTCACGTGAGGCAAACATGTGCCTAATAGCTTTATGTGCACACATAATGTTGACATTAACTTTATGGAAATATATACAAGTACAATTCTGAAAATGTAATGTGCACAAGCTAAAGATGATTAATTTTATAAGGCACTAATCAGTTATCACAGTTTTAAGTATAGCTTATGAGTTTACTGCGTGCTACATGCAGACAACATTTCTGCATTTTGAGTTGTTGTTACCCTAGCGCTGTTACGTTGTTATCCTACCGCTGTTAAATAGTTATCCTCCATCCATCATCCATCATGTGCCATGCCGATAAGCGTGGGCGATCATGTTTTCCCATCTTACTCGATCTACAGAGTCGTGGATCAGCTCTGTGTTCCTGTCACGACCATGCAACGTGGCCAAGCCATCCAGATATTTTCTTCTCGGTCTTCCCCTTGGTCTCTTCTCTTCGATCTTGCCAGTCGTCACCGTGTTCTCCAAGTCATTTCTTCTCATAACATGCCCAAAAAATTGTGACTGTCTACGTCTAATTTCTCTAATTAGTTTACGATCTTCATTTGTTTCTTGAAGGATTTGTTCATTGGTCTGTCTGTCTGTCCATGGTATTCTCTGCATTTTCCTCAGAAACCACATTTTCACAGCCATCAGATGTTTTTCAGCTTGACTGCTCATTGTCCACGCTTCACATCCTTACAAAAGTACAGGTTCTATGTAGCACCTATGTAGTTGTCCTAGCGCTGTTAAATATTTATCCTTTGTTTGTTTGTTTTTGTTTTTGTTTTTTTTTTGCATATCCTTTATATGACATCGCAGTCAACACTAGCATTTCTGTAGTTATGATCTCTTAGCAAGTTTACGTTCAGTAATGTGCCATTGCTTTCTGAACGACCGACACCCAGGCTAACGCGAAACCAACGCAACGCGGTCTGCTGCCAAATCCCGCTCAGCTGTGTTTCGAACGCGGGTATTCGGGGGTACGAATCGCATCCATAACACCTTCGCCACGGAGTTAAGTTATCCTAGCGCTGTTAAATAGCTATCCTAGCGCTGTTAAATAGTTATCCTAGCGCTGTTAAATATTTATCCTAGCGCTGTTAAATATTTATCCTAGCGCTGTTAAATAGTTATGCTAGCGCTGTTAAATAGTTGTCCTAGCGCTGCTAAGTTGTCTACTTTTTGGCAGGACAGTAATATTCTTATGAATGTGTAGTTCTTCTGTAGTTATTCCAATACTCAAGGAGTCGGTTACAAACGGAAGTAGTAACTTGCTACTGGACTTTAGAAGTGCAGGTCACGGGAATGGAAGATAATCAATCGGGTTATAATCATGAGGACAACTTCTGTTCAGAGATGCATGCTGGGGATCTGGTTTTGGTTTAAATAACCATTGACTAAGAAATGTAATGTTCAGATCGGGACAGGAAGAATATAATTTTTCTGCTAAAGTAATTGATGTTTTCGCAGGTTTATGGTTGTGACATTTTCATAAAATTAGTTCGGCCAGTCGTTCTTGTTCCTCATCTGTTCAGCAGCCTTCTTATGTGTCGTTTCTTGAAAACTGTTTGACTGTTCTCATACGGAAGGGTTTCTCTGCTGTTTTGTGTTGCCTACTATAGTACATGTTTGGCTCCTCCATTTTCAAGTAGGTTTCTATATTGCTCATTTAATGTGTAGTAATGTCAGTAGTTCTAATACGATCCCGAAGATGTGATGTAAATTTGTAAGCTCTATAGAATGAGCAGCCGACCCTGCAACTGAGAGGCTGTGAAGGATTTTCACCATTTCCCATCATTCCGAGCTGAGAATACGAAATCAGCTATGGGTGATTTGGAAGCAGACCACTTTTGCGTTGATTTCGATGGCATGCTGCGTCGGTCGTTCAGAAAAGAATCGCAAACTACTGAAAGTAAATATTGCCTAATATATTACAAATATCTAAAACATGCAGGGGTTGATTGTTAAATTACATACAACTAACTTCTGTTTTTAAAACTGAAAGAGCAGAATGTGACAAGGCTGAGAATTTCTCTTTCTACTGGAGAGATGTCGGTCTCCATGCCGAAGGGTTTATGGACGCGTTTCGTGATGCCACATACTCGCGTTCTAAACACTGCTGCCGCGATTTGGCAGCAGATCGCATTGCGCTGGCTTTTTTACGAAATGGTATGGGTGCCGGTCGTTCAGAAAGCAATTGCAAACTATTGGAGGTAAACTTGCCAAGAGATCAACAATAGCAAATCAATGCTGGTGTTGACTGCAAACGTCCTGTAAAGGATATGCAACTAACTTTAACTGGGGAGATGGCACTCTGCATTGATGTACACGTACTTAAAATTTCTTAGCAAGTATTGAAGAATCTACGTGCAGATTGTTTATGTTGCAAACTAGTTGTGCACATAATGAACTGTTCAATGTCTCTTTCACGCTAATTCTGTATGGTGAACTGGCCAGAGCGTGGGCCCCGTGGGGTTCTAATGATGTGGCCCCCTTAAACATTAGACATTGTTGAAAGGTTAATGGCTTTTTTAGTGCTGGCAACCAATATTTTTAGACTGTTTACTAGTGATGGTGATAGTACCGTGTCTATGCTTATATCTGCACATTTTATATTACACTTTGCTTGCTGGTTCATTGATTCTTTGTGTCAAAATGTCACAACTTCAGTTAACTCCATACATAATTGTATGTCTTCAAAAATTCTAGGTCTGAGCAGCTTGAGGAGGAGTGGCCATTTCGCGTCATCTTTCCGTCAAGATTACATCTGGCAACCGGTTAGGAGTCTGTAGAGCCGTACACAGAAACATACTTCGGTTCTTTCTTCTTTTGTCCTAGCGAGGAGGCCGGTGTGATTTTCTGTTTCATCTTGTCTTGTTGATAATGTCTTATTAGATCTCTTCAATGTCTCTTTTACTTCATCTAGCCAACTCTTTCTTGATCGTCCTCTCGAATCGTATTCATATGTTCTAATGCAGAACGCTCAAGGCGCTGGTTGATTTTATTCCATTCTAACTAAATGTCCGAATTATTTAATAGTTTGGTATTCTATAAAGTCAGTAATATGTGTTATTCTTACTCTTGTTCTACGTTTCTCATGTGTCTCACTTCTCTTCTTGTATTTTCCGCTGTTTCTTATGCAAGCCATCTCACATGATGTGTTTTTGCACCTGTGTGCTTCCAGGACAACCCATGTTTGATATTGTTCAAAAGCGCTGGGATGAATAAGGCGTCTTTCATTTTGGATGAATGTTGATATTTGGATATTTTAGAGTAGATGCTTTTTTATAGTTGATGTAGTTTGTTAGTTATTGATAGTTTGCTTTCCTATACTCCCGTGGCTATTTGTCTATCTAGTCTTCTATCCTCTGTGAACACATTGTCCAGATACTTGTACTCTCTGACTTCTTTAAATGATTTTCCATTTAAATTTACATTGTATTACACTGGTGTCATAATTTCAGTTCTTTCAATGTTAATCTTCATATTAACATTCTAACAACGATGATCTAGGCCAGGGATGGCCAACTTTTTCAGCTGGCGGGCCAAATTTCAGAAATAATATTTTCTTGCACCTAATTTTTTTGGTTAATTAAAGTAAACAAGCAAGCGTGCTACAGCCTCGACCACATCATCGCTTCCCATTTCGCGGGCCGCAACATGACGTCAGGCGGGTCGCATGCGGCCTGCGGGCCTCGTGTTGGCTACCCCTGATCTAGGCGTTTTATATGGTGGTGGAGATCTGCATTGTTCTCATTCAGTTTGAGGCTTACTCATTTTCATTGTTTCAGCTGTAGATGCCTCTAAAGCTTCCATATGAATGTATATAGCTTCCATATAAAGCTTCCATATGCTGCCACCTTTCATGTGTGGTATTGTGAGTAGATCTTATACTCTGTGGCGCAGAGATTATTGAAACAGTTCGTAATCTAGCATACTGCGTTCGTAACACAGCTGTAGGCAATTGGCAGCAGACCGCTTTCACGTGCATTTATAAAATGATATGAGTGCCGGTTCAGAAAGCACTGGCAAACTACTGAACGTAGACTAGCCGTAAAGGATATGCAACTAACTGTAAGATCTAATACCATCATGAAGATCTCATGCTTATTTGTATGCCAATATACTAGTTCCCATAGCAACATGGGGTTATTGTTGGCAGCAGTCAGTACTGCTTTATCTTGCTACATACAAACATAGTCACAAATGTTCTGTTGTTGATGAGTAGTGACTGAATAACCAACAGCAATTATCTATTTATTATTTCCTGCAAGTGCATGCATTTTTCTCTAACGATGTGTTGCATTGTTTGTTTAGTAAAACATGTAGGCATTGTGTATAGCTGGCCGTGTTAACACGTAATATGAAAATTGTGATTTGTTTCTTTCATCAATGAATCAAGAACATGTATTCACAACAACACAAAGCAATAATAAATACAGCTATAGAAGTAATACATAGTGGAAAACATAATATACATATCACACAATATTACATAACAAAAATAAAGCAGTAACTCTGAGTTTATGATGATGTAGACAGTACTGCAGGAATACAGGGGTTAACGTCTTTCTCCGTAATCCCGTATATTCTCTTGAGTAACGTAATTTGCGTGAGAATCGGTAGCGGTTCTCGCCGCGTTGGTAACTTACGGCGTATGTGAGCCGGCCGCTCATAGAGCAATGGCAAACTACTGAGTGTAATTTTGCCTAGTACATAAACAGCAGCTGAAAAATACTGATATTGACTGCAACGTCATGTAAGGGATATGCAACAACAGAAAAAATGTGTGGTTTAATATTAAATACATCCAATTTATTCAAATCTAGACACCACGTAACTAAACCAAATAAAATAAATAATATGAAACAAAGCGGTATAATATTGCAAATGCATATAAAGAAGGTGAGCATACTATTTTCCAATGGCATAAACAGCAGTAATAAACAAAGTAACACATTGCTTGAATTTATTTTAGGCACAGTATACATTCCAATAATATAAGGATGTGGCAGTCAAAACATTGTTTTCTAATATATGAGTTTAAATAATGAAGATGCAAACAATATATTGCACAGTTTATTGCCTGGGATATTTCACTGCATATTAGTATGCACATGACAAGATACAGGGAAATATGACAGGCAATAACTTGTGAAGGATATGACCTGTTGAAAAATATAAATACAGTCAAAGTATGAGGTTGATGTGTAGTGAGCTAAATTGATACAAGCAACGAACTGTGTCGCTATGGCAACCGGTTTATTTTTACCAGCCAATCGGAGGCTGATTTTGGAAATCCCTCGTATAATCAATATCATCAGAGATAAGATGAGAATCAGTATTATAAACACACTGCATATTCTCTCTAGACATTGAGTTAGAGCATGTTGACAATGGGATACTAAAACACATCTAGGAAACATTACCAATGTTGGCTTTATCCCACCCAGGTCATATGTGCTGTGATGAAGCATGGCCTGGGTATGTGATATGTGCTGTGATGAAGCATGGCCTGGGTATGTGATATGTGCTGTGATGAAGCATGGCCTGGGTATGTGATATGTCAAGTTCCAGTACCAGTTTTGCATACCCTGCTGGTTTGTGAGCTTGGAGAGGGGATGAATAGCTCTTTAACATAGTCCCAATGGAGGTGGTACTTTGGTATCGCGTCGAGATGAAACATCAACCTCACTCTGTTTGATGCAAGCCGATTTTCGAGGTTCAAGAGCCATGATGAGAGGGATAATATATCGGATTGGTGAGTCCAAACTCAGTTACCATCCAATGGTGAATGTTTCTTTCTGGTATATGAGTTCAGAACATTTGTAACTTATTTTGTAAGCAAAAGTGGTAATAAAATATGTAAATAAACATATAAACATGACATAATCACGTGTTACATAAACCACTGTAACCAAACATATCAATACCTCACAGACATGTGTTATATAAGCCACTGTAAACAAACATATTGACATCACACACACACACACACACACACACACACACACACGTTATAAAAACCGCTGTAAACAAACATATAAATATCTCACATACATGTTATATAAACCACCGTAAACAAACATATAAACATCCCACACATATATTTTATAAACCACTGTTAACAACATATAAACATTTCATACGCTCATATCTATATATATAAAAGAGAATGTGTCTTTATTTGTGTGCCCTTTATGCGTTCCTGAACGGTCCATCCGATTGAGATTGCATTTTCTACAGATGTTCTTCTCATTCCCGCGCAGCCAACTGGCATAATTATTTAGTTTAAAATCAACAATTTTTCCTCCAGCACGAAAGAAAATGGCACGAGCTTTAGAAACAGACGAATAAATGTTCCGCCATCTTGCTGCAAGGGAACTCACTCACTCTCTGATTAAACCAGAAATTAGTTAGGAACAGTTGTTGTTCTCACTCGCGTGGATGCAACTGAAATAGTTAGTTTAAAATCAATTTTTAATTTTTGGGAACAGAAACAGGAGCAGGGGCTGAATATGAATTACATGAGGCACTCCCCGCCAGGGTCTGGGCGAAGCCGGGCCGGGTCGTCTTTTTTTTGGGGAACGGGAACAGGGGCCGAATATAAATTAAATTAGACGCTCCCCGCCAGGTGCTGGGCGATGCCGGGCCGGGTCGTCTAGTGTTATTTAAACCATTGTAAACAAGTATATACACATTTTACACACATCTTATATAAACTGTAAACAACATATAAACATCTATCACACACACACACGTTTTATATAAACCACTGTAAATATAAACATCTATTATCACACGCACACACTTGCTATATATAAACCAAAATCTGCCTTGCTGATTGTGTGCAGTTTTACAGCTTTGAGAACACATGGTTT
Organism: Cepaea hortensis; assembly: GCA_963921405.1. Classification (NCBI taxonomy): domain Eukaryota; kingdom Metazoa; phylum Mollusca; class Gastropoda; order Stylommatophora; family Helicidae; genus Cepaea; species Cepaea hortensis. The sequence continues at coordinate 48,866,648 of OY992885.1, read as the reverse complement.
ACACACGAATGGTAATAATTACCACCAGTACTTGCTCATTGCCAGCTCCGTGGCGAAAAGGTTACGGGCGCATTTCGTAATCCCGCATACTCGCGTTCGAAACACAGCTGCGGGCGATTTGGCAGCAGACCGCCTTGCTTTGGTTTTCACGGAATGGTGTGGGTGTCGGTCGTTCAGAAAGCAATGGCAAACTACTGAACGTAAACTTGCCAATAGGTCACAACAGCAAAACATGCATGTATATATTGCGACGTCCTGTAAAGGATATGCAATTAACTTTAACTTGCTCATTGAGTACAACATAACCACCACAGACCCTGGAATAGTCACATTTCTGGTACGTACACGTGGCCATTCAGAACTTATTAAAAATGTTTTCAACACTAAGAATTAACCAGTAATCTTTATGAGTAACAAGAGTCCTTGTGTGTATGCTTGTGTGTAAAAGAATCTTTCCACAAATGAAAATCCTAAAGTGCAGGTCATAATTAAACACTGCATTGGTAACATTTTTTAATTAGAAAAAGCTACTCATAACAGGAAACTTACAGCATATTAATCTCTTACCGCTTGTGGAAATCAAAGATAGCACCATATTACATGCTCATATTAATGACTGTGACAACTAGCCAACAAAAAAAAAACATTCCCATTGTAGCATGATGTCTTCAGACGTTCGCATCCCCAGTCCATTTACATTTCTCAATACTCAGTAGTTAACCACGTAAGCCGTCGTGATACCCTAACTAAAAATAGAATCGTAGGTTCTAGATCGAGAGAGGGTAGATGAATGGTGGGGTCTCAATATCATTGGGTAACCCTTGGGCTGGTAACGCTCCTTAATACATAATTAGCCCGCCAGTCGAAGCCTTGATTCCATCCCGTAAGGACGTGTTCAAGATGCAGTGGTAAAATTTGCCCAAAAGCATTCTTTGGGAGGTGGTCATCTGCACTCCAGGTACCTAAATCATTTAATATGTTATGTGTAAACCTGATGAAGTGAGAGAGAGAGACGAATGGCCGAGTATTTTCTTGAGAAAATGTAAAAAGAAGACAGGACTTCGGTACAGTGACTCTAAAACTGCCGCTCAAAACCTGTCATGTCTACCGCAGTGAAACATTCTTACCATGTCTATTGTGTGTCTGATTTGATGATTTGCATATGCTTATGACTGTAAACCACGCTCAATGCATATGGCAAAACCTTTGTGCATTCTGAACATTCGTTGAGTGCCTATCATGACCATTCTTAACCAAACTGTACATCGCTCTTGAGAGTTACCTTTGGCAGTTATGTTTCAGAATGTGTGATGCTATATACTGCATGTAATTTCTCCCTTATAATGGCTGAGAATGTTTGAGTGAATGAGATGATAATTATATAATTAACTTCTCATATTTGTAAAAGTAAAGACACTTATTAAATCCATGTTTGCAGGACTGCATTGCACTGTAGAAATTAACCTAGTGTCTGTCAGATGAATACATGGGAAGGCTCATGCTATTTGTCAGGGAAAATTCATGTTTTCTTTCATTATGTGTATTCCACATGTGAAGGCAATTCTAGTGCATGATTTCTGCCATACAATGCCTACTTCTTGGTGCTTAATCACACTGTCTGTTCTCATGGTACACCGGTCCCTGTGATCTACTCATTGTGAGAATTTACAAGATAATTGTGTGAAGCTGCCTCTGATTAGGAGTATGTGCCTATGACTTCACGGTTTTGGGGATGAACCTGGGGTAGGATATCACCCCAAACCCCCAAATAAAATTGCACTTCATCATCAGTGAGAGGCGGGTGTTCGAATATCACACTCCCCTTTCCCCTCCCATTCCTCTCTGAATCTGTGATAGTACTGTATAACTGTGACAATGGTTCAATAGATGTAAAACACATGTTGTGCCTTTGTTTATTAACAGAGAATGAGGAAGATGGGGGGAGGCTTTTCAATCACCAGGACAATTCCAGGGAAGTCCTGAGCTCTAGTCTTCAACTCCAGCTGAAAAGTCAGACTCCAAAAAGACCAAAATGAACAACAGGTTGCAAAGATTCAGCCTGAATCCACTAATTCTGGCCTATACAGATGGCACTGAAGAAAAGTCTTTCTTAAAAGCCTAAGACAGGGATACTCTCCAATTTTGTAAAAGCTCCAGGCTATATCTTCAAGATAAATTCAAGAAGAAACCTTAAGAGGAGAGATCACCTGGTCTTCAGCATGTCACTACTGGCTAAGAGTGGACATTAAAGGTGCACTTGGAGCTGACCCTATCACAGCTTAATATTAATAATGGCTGAAAGCTGAAGGAGTAGAAGTTAATAAATAGAGCAAATTCACAAAATGGATTGGTGTTAAGTCGGTGTGGTGATTCAGTTCCATCAGAAATCTTAGGAGTGATAGACTGTGAAGAAAGACAGCTGGGACATATTGTTTCTTTTTAGATCTTCCTCCACTGGAAAAGCAAAAGAACAGTCTTGGGTGTCAACTTCATGAACAGTCAAATTTAGGTGAGATAGACAGAAAGAAGAATGCTAGGACATATTGTTCTTTTTAGATCTTCCTCTACTGGAAAAGTCAAAGAACAGTCCTAAGTGTCAACTTTATGAACTCACCAGTGAAAATATAGAGCTTTAAAATTTCTTTCAAGATTGTGACAGCAGGGAATAGCCTGAATTGGAAAACCATCATGGGGAGAACTGTAACCTGAGCTGTCCAACACCATCATAGGTGCTAAAAGGATGAAACAGACCAGTGGAGCAGAACGTCCCTATGCTTGCCCCAATTTATGGCTTATCTTGTGTTTCCCTCAGTAACAGTCGAAGAAAAGATTTAAGTCTAAAGTGTGGTGTAGGATAACTTATGGAGTAGAGAAGTGAAGGAGGAGGGTTATTTAGATTAATGTCTCGGTGGGATTTGGGTGTTGTATTTAGGTTCATAATTATGTCAATATATTACATATTAACTAAGAATTTGAAGTGTGATGATTGACTATATGAAGCCTGAGTCTTCACCTGGTCCAGAAACATTAATAAAGTATTAGTAGTAAGAGAACAGTTTTTGAGATACATGTCTCTGTGATTGTCTTGTACATTGTTGAGAAAGAAATGTCCAACTGGTGTCAAGCATCTTCATGGTGACTGTTACTCTACTGTTACTGTTGGTTACAGAGATTGTGAAAGTCTGTGTGGTTGTTGTCAAGTATCTTCCATGATGTATGACTTGTCTAACCTGTTGGTGTGATCATTCTTTGTGAATGTTTGTCCAACTGTTGTCAATGTCTTCTCATGTTGTCTTGTTCAACCAGTGTAAAATACAGTTGTTGTTGTTTATGTTCACTACAATGGTACAATTGTCAATGTGATCATTTGTCCAAGTGTCTTGTGTCACTTGAAATAAGTAATGAGATCAAAAATGAGGTTGGCGACCAGAGCACAGTCAGCTGGAAGATGAGAGAACTGCTTTCATTGGTTACTGTGGCTAACTGCCAAGATCTCTCTCTCTCTCTCTCTCTATATATATATATATATATATATATATATATATATATATATATATATATATATATATATATATATATATATATATATATATATATATATATATATGGCCTAGAAGAGAAATCATCTATAAATAATTCTGTGTAGAACTTAACTTGTGTCTAATTTCTCACAGTGGGGGTACTCGGTGAGCCAAAATTCTGAATGGTTTCTCTACAAGGGTTATGCGAGAATAAATATCAATACCTCTAGACAACACTTGCTGTTACTAACCTGTATCTTTTATAGAGAGATATACTTTATAGAACTTCACTCATTGGAACTTCTGTAATTCTCTATAAACCCAAAAAAAATCCTCACATGTTGGGGGCTCGTCCGGGATTTAACCCAGGGAACACCCCTAAAGGAGATCACATGTTGGGGCCTCATATCCGCGATTGAACCCCGGGAACACCCCTAAAGGTGATCACATGTTGTGGACCCGTATCCGCGACTGGACCCCGGGAATAACCTGCAAAAGGGGATCACATATTGTGGACTAATATAGGCAATTAGAACCCTGGGAACACCCCTCAAGGTAATCACATATTGAGTGCTCTATGCACTAATTGAACCCTGGGAATACCTTTTATGGGATTCACATAACGAGGTCTGACGACTCAGGATGTAAACTATGGGTATACCTTGTCTGGGACTCCTGTGGAGGATATCTATGTTTGTATTAGAATCAGGGAGTAACCTCTCGCAAAATTAAACCTATTGCTTAGAGTTTTATGATGTGGGTAATGGATCTCGTCACATAAATGTGGACAAAAGGTCCAGATGTTTAAACCCACAAGTAAATCTCGGGTGGTGGTTGTTTCATCAATGGTGGTAATATTGCATGTATCACTGTTCACAAATGTCACATTGTACAATGTAGTTGAACAAAAATGTAATTATCTTATGGGTCAATATGTGTGCTATACCCATGATAATGTTGTGTTTCAAGATGGGCTGATGTAATGGACTGTCAATGATACTGTTTAATTTTGTGCATACTGTGTTCACTATGAGTATCAAAGGTACCTGAGAACCAGAAGACACAAATTATTTTTTAAATAACATAGACAGCTAATTTCAGGATAGATTTGATTTTTCTTGAGATAAATTAAGACACTTTATCCAGGTAATTAATAGGGGGCCTACTCCATTTTCTAACTTATTGGCTAGTATGGGAGAAAGGGGAATTAGTGTATTTACATTTTAATATCACTGCATCACATCATATAATGGGTACTTAATTCCTCAGTCCCCATAACATGTTGGCAACACTGAGAGCAGAGAGTGTGAACCCTGATGGAAAAATTGGGCAACCATTAAGACACCTCACTAACCATCTCTCTCAGTATAGTCAGTATTCGTACCGGCTAATGTCCAGTGTCGATTCGACATCTGGGTTTATTCTTCAGTTGTGTGACCCTGTCAGTGGCCCTGATCAAGCTACTGCGCGTGAGCACAATTGAATCTCCAGGAGAAAACATCCTTATCAACTCCGTCACTGCCATTTCTGAATTAATGGTATTATTAAGCGTACTTGATACGTAATGGACGAGATGAAGGGAGGATTCTACCTGATGTCATGGTCAGTCACTCATGACCCGACCACAGTCTGGTGTCTATAAGACATTAGTCTATTGTTCGATGGTGTGATCTCTGGTTTACTAGGATCCACGTCACCAGGAGTTAACTCATTGAATCTCCAGGAAGGCCATCAAAATAACTGGACCCCTAGCCATTCATATGGAAGTGGAGAGCGTACGCAAAAGTATGTGTCCAGGAAACGATGGATAACCAACCTGATGTCATTGGCGTATCATACGACTAGGAGCATAACGTGGACAACCTGAAAAATTTCATGAAGAGATAAAACAGGATCCGTCTCCGACGTCTGCCGTCAATTTATCCTCAGTTGAGAAAGCATTTCTGCCTGAAATGGTGGAGATTAAAGGAAGGACAAAGTTGGAAAAACTGATGTCTTTCTCCTTTTTCATTCTCAATGGGAAGATATTTCTGCCGAAGAAAATGGTAGGAATGTAGCTCGGTTCTAGACAAGAGCAAAGTCTGTGATGGAATGGACTAATAAGGATTATTGTTCTTAAACAGTTAACTCTTATATGGTAGAGATCACTGCAACTCCAGCAGTTGACACTCTATACACAACGAAAGATCAGTTTCAAACAGCTGACTCCTTTCAAGATAAAGATCCCTGCACTCCAGCAGTCGACTCTTTATATAATAAGAACCATGCATTCCGCAGTGGAATCTTATATTATTACTGAGATGCGAGGTATATTCACAAGACCTGGCCAGGCCTATCCTCAAAGTCAGTAAAAATTGGCTTCCAAAATTCCAGTCAATATTGGGATCTATGAAGCTATACCCATATAATCACACCCCTTCAAAGGTGGCTGTGATAATGACGGACTTCTCTATGGATGAGAAGAAACGCCTTATATTCGCCAAAGTAAACGTTTGCTCATGTGGGAGAGAAAGAACGGATACTTTCCAGTCACTCAAAAGCATTTGGCTCAAGCATGGCTGAAGACAACTAGTTGGAATTCTATATTGGTTGTAGTAGATGTCACAGTCTGGCTGCATCTACAAATTCAGTTGCTACGTTAGAAAATAGAGCAACTAAGGAGAGAAAATGCTGTCACTTCTCACAATACAACAAAATAGAGGCCTAACGGAATGAGGAAATCTCAACCAATAAGTGCACCTCTAAATCTATGGTAAGACTACAGAAATAAGTCAAGGAAATATAATGGGAAATTACTACCATCTGCAAACACAAGAGGCTTATTGGAAAGGTAGACCCTGTGTCCAACGCTAACCAAATCTGCACTTAGTAGATTTTAGTCTTAAGTTCTGCAGCGGCTGCTATACAGTTCACCCGGAAGTGATTGTCTTTGCTCCGGTGATGATCAAAAATTTTAACCCAGTTCCAAATACCAAGATTACTGTTGGAGAAAGTGTTCAGTCAAAACACTCTCACAGGATTATCATTCTCCAGAGGCGAAGGGAAGAATGAAGTTCTGATAAAGACAAATGAGTGAGAGACATATGGAATTATACCACTCTCATCAGACATATAGAAGTTGGTTTAATTGCAAAGCATTAACTTCTCATAATGAATCTCAATGGTCTACTCATGCTTTGAAAGTGTGGGACTCTGAGAGATCATTCATCATGGACAGGAAAAATAGCATGGAGATTGACTGTGGAGCATTGTCAGAAATGAGTTGGAGAGCAGTTCACTGATAAGTGTGGTCATAACTCTTCATACTTCCAGTGACTAAATGGAACTTCATGCAGGACTAACTTCATGGTCTTTGCAGATGCCACCAAATTCATGACTGATGGATGAATATTGGAGCAGATTTTTCAAGGAAAAGTCAATTGGTTCCATATGCACAGCTCTTGTTGGAGTAATGGGAGATGAGTACATGATGACACCACTTAAAGGATCTGGGAACTGTGAACGCCTGACCTATCAGTCATTGTATCCATGACAGTTTTATGGGGAGGCTATGTAGCATGATGTCTTCAGACGTTCGCATCCCCAGTCCATTTACATTTCTCAATACTCAGTAGTTAACCACGTAAGCCGTCGTGATACCCTAACTAAAAATAGAATCGTAGGTTCTAGATCGAGAGAGGGTAGATGAATGGTGGGGTCTCAATTTCATTGGGTAACCCTTGGGCTGGTAACGCTCCTTAATACATAATTAGCCCGCCAGTCGAAGCCTTGATTCCATCCCGTAAGAACGTGTTCAAGATGCAGTGGTAAAATTTGCCCAAAAGCATTCTTTGGGAGGTGGTCATCTGCACTCCAGGTACCTAAATCATTTAATATGTTATGTGTAAACCTGATGAAGTGAGAGAGAGACGAATGGCCGAGTATTTTCTTGAGAAAATGTAAAAAGAAGACAGGACTTCGGTACAGTGACTCTAAAACTGCCGCTCAAAACCTGTCATGTCTACCGCAGTGAAACATTCTTACCATGTCTATTGTCTGTCTGATTTGATGATTTGCATATGCTTATGACTGTAAACCACGCTCAATGCATATGGCAAAACCTTTGTGCATTCTGAACATTTGTTGAGTGCCTATCAAGACCATTCTTAACCAAACTGCACATCGCTCTTGAGAGTTACCTTTGGCAGTTATGTTTCAGAATGTGTGATGCTATATACTGCATGTAATTTCTCCCTTATAATGGCTGAGAATGTTTGAGTGAATGAGATGATAATTATATAATTAACTTCTCATATTTGTAAAAGTAAAGACACTTATTAAATCCATGTTTGCAGGACTGCATTGCACTGTAGAAATTAACCTAGTGTCTGTCAGATGAATACATGGGAAGGCTCATGCTATTTGTCAGGGAAAATTAATGTTTTCTTTCATTATGTGTATTCCACATGTGAAGGCAATTCTAGTACATGATTTATGCCATACAATGCCTACTTCTTGGTGCTTAATCACACTGTCTGTTCTCGTGGTACACCGGTCCCTGTGATCTACTCATTGTGAGAATTTACAAGATAATTGTGTGAAGCTGCCTCTGATTAGGAGTATGTGCCTATGACTTCACGGTTTTGGGGATGAACCTGGGGAAAGGATATCACCCCAAACCCCCAAATAAAATTGCACTTCATCATCAGTGAGAGGCGGGTGTTCGAATATCACACTCCCCTTTCCCCTCCCATTCCTCTCTGAATCTGTGATAGTACTGTATAACTGTGACAATGGTTCAATAGATGTAAAACACATGTTGTGCCTTTGTTTATTAACAGAGAATGAGGAAGATGGGGGAGGCTTTTCAATCACCAGGACAATTCCAGGGAAGTCCTGAGCTCTAGTCTTCAACTCCAGCTGAAAAGTCAGACTCCAAAAAGACCAAAATGAACAACAGGTTGCAAAGATTCAGCCTGAATCCACTAATTCTGGCCTATACAGATGGCACTGAAGAAAAGTCTTTCTTAAAAGCCTAAGTCAGGGATACTCTCCAATTTTGTAAAAGCTCAAGGCTATATCTTCAAGATAAATTCAAGAAGAAACCTTAAGAGGAGAGATCACCTGGTCTTCAGCATGTCACTACTGGCTAAGAGTGGACATTAAAGGTGCACTTGGAGCTGACCCTATCACAGCTTAATATTAATAATGGCTGAAAGCTGAAGGAGTAGAAGTTAATAAATAGAGCAAATTCACAAAATGGATTGGTGTTAAGTCGGTGTGGTGATTCAGTTCCATCAGAAATCTTAGGAGTGATAGACTGTGAAGAAAGACAGCTGGGACATATTGTTTCTTTTTAGATCTTCCTCCACTGGAAAAGCAAAAGAACAGTCTTGGGTGTCAACTTCATGAACAGTCAAATTTAGGTGAGATAGACAGAAAGAAGAATGCTAGGACATATTGTTCTTTTTAGATCTTCCTCTACTGGAAAAGTCAAAGAACAGTCCTAAGTGTCAACTTCATGAACTCACCAGTGAAAAGATAGAGCTTTAAAATTTCTTTCAAGATTGTGACAGCAGGGAATAGCCTGAATTGGAAAACCATCATGGGGAGAACTGTAACCTGAGCTGTCCAACACCATCATAGGTGCTAAAAGGATGAAACAGACCAGTGGAGCAGAACGTCCCTATGCTTGCCCCAATTTATGGCTTATCTTGTGTTTCCCTCAGTAACAGTCGAAGAAAAGATTTAAGTCTAAAGTGTGGTGTAGGATAACTTATGGAGTAGAGAAGTGAAGGAGGAGGGTTATTTAGATTAATGTCTCGGTGGGATTTGGGTGTTGTATTTAGGTTCATAATTATGTCAATATATTACATATTAACTAAGAATTTGAAGTGTGATGATTGACTATATGAAGCCTGAGTCTTCACCTGGTCCAGAAACATTAATAAAGTATTAGTAGTAAGAGAACAGTTTTTGAGATACATGTCTCTGTGATTGTCTTGTACATTGTTGAGAAAGAAATGTCCAACTGGTGTCAAGCATCTTCATGGTGACTGTTACTCTACTGTTACTGTTGGTTACAGAGATTGTGAAAGTCTGTGTGGTTGTTGTCAAGTATCTTCCATGATGTATGACTTGTCTAACCTGTTGGTGTGATCATTCTTTGTGAATGTTTGTCCAACTGTTGTCAAGATCTTCTCATGTTGTCTTGTTCAACCAGTGTAAAATACAGTTGTTGTTGTTTATGTTCACTACAATGGTACAATTGTCAATGTGATCATTTGTCCAAGTGTCTTGTGTCACTTGAAATAAGTAATGAGATCAAAAATGAGGTTGGCGACCAGAGCACAGTCAGCTGGAAGATGAGAGAACTGCTTTCATTGGTTACTGTGGCTAACTGCCAAGATCTCTCTCTCTCTCTCTATATATATATATATATATGGCCTAGAAGAGAAATCATCTATAAATAATTCTGTGTAGAACTTAACTTGTGTCTAATTTCTCACAGTGGGGGTACTCGGTGAGCCAAAATTCTGAATGGTTTCTCTACAAGGGTTATGCGAGAATAAATATCAATACCTCTAGACAACACTTGCTGTTACTAACCTGTATCTTTTATAGAGAGATATACTTTATAGAACTTCACTCATTGGAACTTCTGTAATTCTCTATAAACCCACAAAAAAACCTCACACCCATATATGTGGCACGTTACACCCGCCTTGGGTATTTATGATGCCCATGTTAAACATTGCCTCAACGAGTCATGTATTATTCATTATTTTTCATGCGTTTTAATACTTATTGTTCTTTTGTTGTCAAAGAATTGCTTCATAAGAGATGTTGAATGAAAGAATGTATGAGAGGAAATAGAGAAGAAGGGCAGAATGTCAGACGGGCCTGCGTGCCCAATTCTTAACCCTTTGAAAATAAAGATTTTCGTTCGTTCGTTCGTTCGTTCGACTGTGTGGTGTTTTAAAATATTACCCTTCCAAGTTTTATTCACCCATGTGGAGTTCATGCAACATAACAGATAAATACAAAACTTGGAACGGCATTATTATCAAAAAACCCACAGTCATTAAAAATACACCCTGTACCTCTCATAAAAATTAACTGATTAAGTGCCATGGGACGATTTATCGTCTGAAGCCATGGGCTTATATACAGTAGTTTTCCCTAGGCAACCCCCTTTAATTTGATATATAATATAACATGTCTGCTACCATATTAACAACTTTTATGTTATTACTGTGACACACCCCTCCTTCCAATTTTCTGCCTTCCATTTTTATTTGGTCCAAACCTACCTTTTGTTTGGCACTGCATCTGTTAACTGATATTTGTTATGTACAGTTCTTACACATTTCCTACAGATCAGTGTATGCGCTGTCTTCAAAATATATATGCACGTTAATAACATGGAAACAGAAAACAAATAACTGAATATTCAAGAAGTGACATGGCAAAGGTACTTCACACTTCACTAGATTACTTGCAAAATGGTGAAGTTACATTCCTTAAGTTCATAGTATAACAGTAGGTTGTTAGTAACATATAAAAATAAAAATATCAAGATATAAAACATAAGGCAAGTATCAACAATGTTGCATGTCTATTGCACGATGTTAGGATCATTCAGTATCCCAAGTAGATTTACTAGGCAATTGTACGTTCGGCAGTTTGCCATTGTTTTCTGGATGAGAAGTCTAAGTGGCGGTGTAGGGAGTGATCCCACTACCCTACCATCAAGGCACTGAAAGTTTAAGAGAAAGTCTGAAAACATGTCATGAATATATCCAATGATACAACAAAAGTGATAAAGGCTTTTAAAAAAGCATTAGCTTGTAAAGAACATAACGGAGAAACTAAAGAAAATACGAATCAATGCTGAACAAACAGTGAAATCAACATCAGAAAGCGTACAAACCTGGCGGTTCTCAATAATCCTGTTCAGTCTAGCAATCAGCTCTTCTATATTTAGTCTTCGTTCGTTTACTCTTTCTCCTTCTTTACCATATTTGTCTTTGTCCCTGTTTTTACAATATTTGTCTTTGTGTCTGATTTTACAATATTTGTTATTTGGTAGAAGAAATGTTATTGCGTAAAATGCAGTAATCAAGTGTTATACATACAAAACACACACTTTAAACAGTAAGGGACACATTTACACGTCATAAGGCACATTGGGTATGTGGTTCTAGACTCATATATGTATAGACCAACAGGCACCCAGTGGGTGATGTGGTTAGTATCTCGCCGGCCGCCTTTACTTATCAAAACATTTCCTGGCACCCATTTTAGTCTGGGTCGACCTGGCTGGGAGTTCAAGAAAATGTAGACTATCCGCCCCAACACGGTTTTGAACCCATGATTACTGAGCCGACAAGTGAGCGTCCAGCCACCACACTATCACGGCTCCTCTTTCGTACACATTTTTAATGACTGTGGGTTGTTAATATTTTTTATTTTGACAATATTGCTGTTCCAATTGTTGTATTTACCTTTTATGTTCCATGATCTCCACAGAGGTTGATTACAAAACTTGGAACGGCAATATTTTCAAACACCCCACAGTCATTAAAAATGCACTCTATATTTGTCTATATTGTTCCACTTCCATTAGCCTTTTCCATGCTATTGTTGTTAGTACCATGGCAGTCTAGGGAATTTATACCATTCTTCTCAGAAGCAACATTTCCGTTGCTTATGTAAAAGCGAACAACTATGTAACTGAGCAGAGCAGACACTCACTTGTTCCGACAGTCGGAACATACCACCTTATCGATGTGGAAAGCAAGGAAAAGCCACCTTATTATCGCCCTACGATTTCATGAAATTCATGTCTCATGTACAAAGTTGTACTAGTAAACATGCTCGCATTTGATCCATATTTTATTTTTACTTTAAATAGCTAATTTAGTACCAAGCAACGCACTCCACGTTTGTTGTTGTTGTTGTTGTTGTTGTTGTTAATCCAGTGGAGCTTGGTATTCTGCCTTTCAGTTCATTGTCATGTAGTGATACTAGTAAGACTTCATCAGCTGTTGTGCTGTTCCAAATGAAGTGCTCCTTATAATTAGCTAATTAGCTGAATGTCAGACGGGCCTGCGTGCCCAATTCTTAACCCTTTGAAAATAAAGATTTTCGTTCGTTAGTTCGTTCGTTTCGTAGCTCTTGTGGAAGTAACAATATCCCGATTTCAGAATAATACTATGTGTTTTACAGATTATACAATGAAACATCAACACTTTATAATTCATTGTAGTAAGCGACAAACGATGATTCACTAAAGACGTGTGTGTCCCTCCAGGTCCCAACATCCGCAATGATTACTAGTGGAATATTGGACACAGGGTGATATAGCCTCATAGTCAGACATCCAGTGACATCAAGCTCAGCTAACACGCTCGTGCTCTATCTCTGCATACAATGATTCCTCTTGCACATTAATATTCATGTACACCTGAAATACATAAATAATTCCTCAATGCTTATATGAAAATAATAGGGGGAATACACAAATTAAGCTAAAATATAAACTACTGGACGGTTTCATGTAAAGCAAAATATAATATAATGAAAACAGGCAATATCAATGTGTTACTGCGGGACAAACGTGACGCAAAGAAGAGTAGCGCTGCAATCTGCAGAGTACGTTCTTGGGCTTTTAGTAGGAGATGATCTGAGGGCATTTGATCCACTTGTGGCTAAACCACACAAGATGTAAGGCACATTGAAACATTAGATATTATATGATTCAGTTATTGGAGATTTGGGGCTAAGTTTCCGCTATAACATCAGCACTTACAAGATGTTCAAGAGTTAGAATTAACTGAATGGAAACGAAATGAGAATTTCTAATTTAGTTAAGTCAATATAGTGATGTTAATGGTTTAAATGTATTTTTACCCCTTCGCTCACTACTTCAACGTCTTCTTATTCTGCTGTCTTCTCGTGAGGAGTGCGTCAATTCTAACAATGCACATCTCGAAGGTACTTCTGAATTCAGAACACATCGTGAAATTGTAATTTCTCTAGACAGGTTCCATCAAAGGTAACCACCTCTATCTACCTGTTGATGGTTTTTTTCCTTAATAATTTTACAATGACATAAGCCTTACAGCCGAGTTTTTGCCATTTCCAGTTGTTCTTCAACCTTATGTGAGAAGGTTAGGTATCCAGTTTCACAGCTCATGAGATCAGGGTACTCTGCACACCTCAAGGCGTGTAAAAGTGTCGTTAAATTTTTTGTTCCTTGTATGTATGCTTTAATTAATTTTTTTTTTCTCACTTTGTACAACATCAAACTATGTTAACTAGCATTTATAACCTGATGAATAATTACATTTGTCAAAGGGAATTGACTGTGGGGAATCCTTTAGATAAATCAATTACAGAACGAACAGCGATATCCCATGTCAGAACTATGAAAAATAGAATATCTTGAACACAACTGATAAATCAATCAATCAATCATGTGCCATGCCGGAAAGCGTGGGCGGTCATGACTCGCCATTTCACTCGATCACCAGAGTCGTGGATCAGCTCAGTGTTCCTGTCTCGTCCAAGCCATCCAGATATTTAGCCAACTGATAAAGGCTAAAGAAAATCAGTAACTTGTAAAGAACATAACGGAGAAACTAAGGAAACCATGAATCACTGCTGAACAAATAGTCAAATCACATATCAGGAAGCGCACAAACCTGGCTGTTCTCCATCATCCTGTCCAGTCTAGCGGTCAGCTCATCTATAGTTGGTCTTCTTTCTGGATCGTCATTCCAGCACTGCAGCATCATAGAGTACCTGCAGGAATTCACCCACCAACATGGATATCATAGCTCAATTTGTCATTTGTCTCATTACAACTCGTATTTGTCAAGTACAAGATGTGAAAGTTAACGCCGAAAACAAAATTTAGAATAAGATGGACTCTGAAATTACAAAATCATGTACAACAAGCAGTGCACTTTAAATGCTACCCGAGTAGTAACCTAGCCTGAAATAGGGGATGGCCTTACATTACATGGAAGAGTGAAGTAGAGATAGAAATGAATTACACGGGGAAGATATGGATGGAGCTGACAGAGGTAGTCAAGAACAGGGTGGATTGACGTGAGTTTGTTCAGCTCCAATGCTCCAATGGGAGATACAAGTCCGAAGAAGAAATGGCATGTATGGAACTCGTAACAAATAAGAAATCAAGCCAAATTGTTGGTCTAGTGGTTTACTCCACGCTTGCAGCATGGTGTCTGGTTTTCTTCTTCTTTAGTTCGCTTTCATAGCGTGTTTGCGTGGCGTCCTGACTGTGCCTCCTGGATAGTTGCCTACAACTTTAGCACAGTCTGATGTCTGAATGGCTAATCAAGCACAATTTAAAAATGCAGTATCTGTGCCAACCATTGCAGTCAATGTTGGACAGAAATGCAAAACTATCAACAGCAAATAAATTTCTATACTAATCAACTGAGATGTTTTATTTTACTTATAAAACAGCAACCATAGAAACGTGTAGCAATGCGGTCAGAAACACAAAATCCACTTTATATAAACGATAGCATTTGTTAAGAGACAGAATGTCAGTTGGTTTTATTTCCTGGTAATAAGCAATCATGATAAGGAGGGGGTAGGGGGCGAGGGGGCGAGAGCGAAGTTGGTAGCGAACTGCGCTGGTGATGTCATGAGCACGGTGGGACGCGGGTTCGATTCCTGGGTTTGTTGCTTGCCAAAGTGAGGGGAAGATTGGCCGCCTATTGCCCCTGCTCTCAGGTCTATCAAATGTGGTGGCACTATCACATTACATACCCATGCTATGAGACACAAACAAACATCATGATTGGCTGGTTAAAGCAAGGATTTTTATAAAGAATGCGAACGCTAAATTTCATTACAGGAATTTGACTTAACTCTTTTAAGTGCTAAGTAATGCAGGATCATAAAAGGAATGCTCTAACCGTCCGCCTGTCGGAGCTTCCATCCTAGACCTGTTGCCGATCAAGGCTTAGGTCCCGGTCTGTCCTACCATGACATTTTGTCTCTAGGTTGTATTTCATCACACCAGTATAAGGCTTGTACCCTCCCAATTGCGCTCCTCCACCCGAAGCCGTTGGCAGAATGTGGGGTGTCGGGTTTGGTGAGCCCAACATTCGGTGCTAACAGAAAACAGGCAGTGCCGTCTAATGGTATAAAGTAGCTCAGTCATATCTGACTAAGACCTATCTAACATTATACGTACACATGAACAAACCGAAAGTTGCCAGATTAAAGTGAACAGTCCAACACTTACATATCCTGACTACACAGTTTAGGCTTCCTCAGTCTGTAGCCATCTTTCAAGTACTTGAACAGCTGCTGACTATCGATGCTAGAGTAAGGCGTTCCCCCCAGTGTGAATATTTCCCACAGCAAAATTCCGAAAGACCACCTGAAAGAAGTAAATCAGTGACAATCTGCAGGAACAATCATGGAAGCACTTTTTGTTTAGATTAGAAAATGAACAATATATTTAGTTTATCACCATCATATAGCAGGCCCGTTTGAAGGACGTGGCTCTTATCACGGCGTGTAGAAAAACCTTCTCGATCTCTGGCCATTTCTCCAGCCTCCTGCTCCCTCATGCCAAAGGTGGCTGCAATGGCCTGTGTCCATATTCATGCTGGCTAACTCCTGCCTTTTATACCAAGAACCACGCCTTCCATCTCTGTTCTGTCTGGGCCACATTGAAGTTTAATATGGCCAAGGTATTTCAGTTTCCCAGACATGAGGCTGTCTATGGGCCACTTTTTTGCGATGTTTAGATCTTGTAGAATTTCAGTATTTTTCTTCTTCTTGGTCCGCGATATTCTAAAAACTTCCCTATAGCATTTTAGCTCAAAAACCCCCGATTTTCTTCTTTAGACATGGTGTCTTTGGTAACCAAGTATTTTCTCAATTTGAACTCGCAACTATGGAATACGGACAGAATTAATACTAAGCCATGTACATTGCACTTTATATTTCAGAATTGTATATAATCAACTTACACCGGCTTCGTGGCCGAGGGGTTAGCAGCTTTCTCCGCTAACCCCGAATACTCTCGTCACGTGACGCGACGAGAATTAGCAGTGGTTCGAATCGCAAAAGTGACTTATGAGAGTATGGAGCCGGTCGCTCAGAAAGTCGTGGCGTGCTGATGAGCGTAATCTAGCCTAGGAATCAACATACAGCTGAAAGATGCTGGTGTTGACCGCAATATCCTGAAACAGGATGGAAACGCGGGGAAAAAAAAAAAAAAAATATAATCAACTATGCAAAGGTTTTAAAAAGTGTGTCTAGTTAGCCGTGCGTCAAATTACACTCGTTCCTTCGGCGAATCTGGTGTGACCACACTAGATCCTTCAATATTTATAGTATTTTTATAATTATGGCAAAATTTCAAGTTTAGAGGAAGCATGTGAAGCTTCTTATGCTACTACATACACTACATACTGCAACAAAATGGCATCCACTTTGAAGCACAACAACTCACACATCACTCTGTAAAGTGTAGGTGCTGGTGAAAAGTGACTCCATTGCCATCCATTTGATTGGAACTCGTGTCTGAAAATAAATAGAAATAATCATGTTCATTTGGTAACTATAGCTATGTTCTGCATTTACACCCACGCGGTTACGTTTATTTGTAATCAAACACATTCCATCCTTGTTGTCATGGTTAGATTTAAATAAGTATATTCAAGGACTACTTCACACTCTTTCAGGATATTGAATATATTCAGCTAGCCCTATATTTGTATAGACCATTCGGTACTCAATGGATGACATTGTCAAAGTACGCCGACCACATATACGCCAGAGCATTTTTGGTACCCATTTAGTTTTTGAAATGCCGACTCCATAGGTATACGAACTCATTATCACCGGGCCAGCAAGTAAGTGTGCTAGCTACTGCACTACCGCAGCTCTCCTGGTTAGATGTGACTAGATATAATCAACATGGGGTGCTGCTGCCTTCTCTTAATCTCCATTCGAGCATCCTGGGCAAGCACTAGTCTGGCTGACGAAGGGAGGATCGACGAAGTCCTCGGTCCTTAAACCTGGCGAGGACTACACAATATGCTTGTTTGGAGGTTGCAGGAGGATCAAATTAATTTCCCACCATGATGAGAACAGTCAGTATCCTGATCTAGCACTCAATGTGTGAATAACAGTTGAACATGCTCGGAAAGTGCCTGCTGCTAAGTGATAACTGTTCTCCCTCCTCGTCAAGGTGTACACGAGTAAACAACTCGGTAAACTGAACCAAAGTTGATCCTTCAGTTAGTTGGTTGTGACTTCCCTTGAAAACTGAATTTTAACTCTTGTTGCAAACGCTTTCAGGTCATCTAAGTCTTGAAGAGGTCTCGCATCTACCAAAGTGAGAATTGAAGACCTCTTTCCCCACCAAGTACCAAAGTATCATCTCCTGGGGGAATATATTGCAGAGCTCGCCTTTCATACGTCTATCCCGGAAACCAGTTGGCGCTGAAGACCAGCACTGGAACTTCACATCGGCGGTGAGGCAGTTTAGGATGTAACCAAGTCATGGTCAGCGCGGCACATATAGAACGCCTGGAACAGGGCCGTGCCATGCTAGGATACAGAGAGGCGGCCGAATCAGGTGGCATCGTAAGGGGGGGGGGGGGGTGGATAAGCAGCGAAAGAGGGGCGGCATTTCGAAGACTTGCATCATACTGATAATCTACCACACGGGCCTGGTCTGTGACTAGGCCGAGTTTCTCCAAAGGATTTGGGATATTTCATTGTCAACAGATTCCAACCCGATTGTCAGAAGTTGATAGGGAGGTAATTAGGTGAGTTGGTTGTTTTGATAGGTAGATGTGTGCGTACGAAGGTACATAGATACTTACAGACAAAAGCAATAAAATGCGGATTTTTCTGACATGATCTTCTTCTCCGGGTACATGGCCTGGAGCAGACATTGACAGCTACGATTGTTCAACCCTCTCTACCATCAGACATTTTAATACAATATGCATGTTCTTTCTTCTCTACTTTATCTCACAGTGGAGCATAGTCCCCTATCCAACTCACGCCAAGCTCTCCTATCCCACGTTGTCTCCTCCAGCTCATTCCAACTCCACCCTATATTAGTTATATCTATATCCAAATCTATTCTTTGTGTGTTCTTAGATCTTCCCATATTTCTTTTGCCACTTGCTACATGTGTTGTTTCCCCCATTTTGTACATACTTCTAGCATTTCAGGTGCAGTTTTGGAGATTATCCTGGGTTGAAAGTGGTAAGTCAACGATCCAGACTCCTTATGGCATTTCTCCAAACTTTGTCATGTGTCCTCTTAGAGAAGATTCTTTTATTTTACTTTGGTTGACTGGGTTGTTTTTCTGTTTTTTTTGTTTGTTTTTTTTTTAAATATTTTTTAAATATATTTTAATTAACATCTTTAAAGATTGTTTGGATTTCGCAGCTGCAGTTTTTTACAGGATGAGGTACCCAGCCTCACATAACACTCCTTAGTGGAGTGTGACCGTGGCATTATTCTTTGCTTCCCTTATAAGACCCGGTAACACACGAGCTCAAATATATGCTGCTTGTATTATTGTTTATTGCCCAACTGTTTCCGCCGTCCGCATATATATGTCTTTTTTCCGTTGTCTTTCTTGCCGAATACACCCCCTGCCCCAGACCCCACCCCCCCCCCCCCCCCCCACACACACGCAAGCACACACACACACACACACACACACGCGCGCACACACACACACACACACACACACACACAGATACACAGGACAATTTTTGTTTATTCCATCTGTTCCACTGATATGCTCAATAGTTTTCAGGATAACATAATCACAACACAAATAAACACACTTTTAAGACTTACACTAGAGGTTTTTACATAGGTCTGGTCATTCTTGGACAATCCAAAATCGGCAATTTTTGCCACAAGCTTATCGCCAAGCAGAACATTCCTGGCGGCAACATCCCGATGAATAATCTGTAATATACGCAACAAAGACATCTAAGTCAGCTTCAATATACTGAGATTTAGGATCCCTGGGCTAAAAGAACAGAAAATGCAGACATATTTCCCTAGGTTATTATCAAATCCAAAACATATCATAACTTGGAATTTGTTTTCAAGGGAAAAACATGAATGGCTGATGCTTCAAAACTGTCGACTCTCTGTTTGGACATTGAACAACATTCTCTTTTACCGAATACCCATTTAAAACAATCTACGTTTTCGTATATTCAGTCAGCATACTTCTAAATTATTTTCAGTCGGTCATATTTTATTCAGAATGCAATGGCAAACTTCTATACGTAAACTTGCCAATAGATTACAAACAGCCAAAAATGTTAGGGTTGACTGCGACATCCTTTAAAGGATATGGAGTTTAGTTTAGTTTAGTTTAGTCGATGGATCAACATTACGGCACACGAGGGTAACCCATAAGTGCTCCGTTCTCCTCCTAACTCAAACGTGAGTCTGGAGAAACTCAGCTCAGTGCACTAACTCCGTAGCACCGGGGAGGATCCTGAAATACTTTGGGTAGATTTTTAACTCGAAATTTTGCCCAGGCAGCGCCGTTAGGCTACTCTTTTTTTTAATTTCCAACTGCCAAGGGATTTTATGCGTGTAAACAATACACACGGGCGTCGGAACTCACTACCCAGAGACCAGGGGAAATTTTATTACTAGAAGTCCACGTGAAAAATAAATCCCCCGGTCAGCACCGGGGCTTGAACCCGGGACCTCCAACACTCGAGGCGGACACCATAACTCGAGACCACGCAGCCTCCTTTAAAAAAAAAAGGATGTGGAGGTATTCTTCCGGCAAATCAACTGCGTCAGTGCCACAGACTTGACACAATCTCCAACTGTGACTTGTTGAGTGATCGAGTGTTTGGCTGTAATAACTCAAATAACCTAGACAGCAATCACCCGTGTGTTGCCGTGGCCCGTTAGAGAAGCCGAGAATAGTCACACTGTAATCTACCACGCATGTTGTAGGAGGCGACTTAGGAATGTTAGAATGGTACTGGCTACATAATCGTGTGTAGTGTGCGTGCGTGCGTGCGTGTGTGTGTATGTGTGTGTAAGTTACGAACGCTTGGCAATAAAAGCCCTATCTTCAAGAATCTGTCACAAACGCTTGACATTACCGGTTCTAAATGCTAGTCTGTCACAAACACTTGACATTACCGGCTCTAAATGCTAGTCTGTCACAAACGCTTGACATTACCGGTTCTAAATGCTAGTCTGTCACAAACGCTTGACATTACCGGCTCTAAATGCTTGTCTGTCACAAACGCTTGACATTACCGGCTCTAAATGCTTGTCTGTCACAAACGCTTGACATTACCGGTTCTAAATGCTAGTCTGTCACAAACGCTTGACATTACCGGCTCTAAATGCTTGTCTGTCACAAACGCTTGACATTACCGGCTCTAAATGCTAGTCTGTCACAAACGCTTGACATTACCGGCTTTAAATGCTTGTCTGTCACAAACGCTTGACATTACCGGCTCTAAATGCTTGTCTGTCACAAACGCTTGACATTACCGGCTCTAAATGCTTGTCTGTCACAAACGCTTGACATTACCGGCTCTAAATGCTTGTCTGTCACAAACGCTTGACATTACCGGCTCTAAATGCTAGTCTGTCACAAACGCTTGACATTACCGGCTCTAAATGCTAGTCTGTCACAAACGCTTGACATTACCGGCTCTAAATGCTAGTCTGTCACAAACGCTTGACATTACCGGCTCTAAATGCTAGTCTGTCACAAACGCTTGACATTACCGGCTCTAAATGCTAGTCTGTCACAAACGCTTGACATTACCGGCTCTAAATGCTTGTCTGTCACAAACGCTTGACATTACCGGCTCTAAATGCTAGTCTGTCACAAACGCTTGACATTACCGGCTCTAAATGCTAGTCTGTCACAAACGCTTGACATTACCGGCTCTAAATGATAATCTGTCACAAACGCTTGACAATATGAGCTCTAAATGCTAGAGTCACAAACGATTGGCAATGTCGGTCTTGAATACAAACCTGTCGCAAAGCTTTGCTACATCGGTCCTAAATACTGGTCTCGGGTCCTGTAAACAATCAGTGGGTGAACAGGCAGACGAGGAGAAATGGTGCTGGATGTACTGAGACGGTGGACAGTGGCATGGAAGTATATTACCAGTAGAACCAGTCCAGAATAGCAAAGACCGAAACATGTGGAGAAACACTGAACGCTTACGCCAGTCGGCAGGGTACACGATTATGATGTCATGTAAACGCTCATTAAAACTAATATCCACCTCGCTAGGCGATTTAAAAAAAATATAATTACACTTCTTAAAAAACAAAAGTAATCTGTCCAGGATTGCAGAAATGAACCAGACGGCTGGTCTGGCGTGTCTGACTGGCGTGTCTGACTTGAAGATGCGCACACAAAGAAGTCAGTTGTGTTTTGTGTACACTTAAATAGTTGATTCCGCTTCAGTCAGACAGGACGCATCCCCGATATGTTAGATAATCTACGTACATGAGGTTCTCGTGCCATCTAGAGCCGTGGAACGGCGATAACACTAAGCAAAAACATTCTCACAGGAGTGTTTATGCGGCATTTAAACATCATCTTCTCTGATAACTCTCATTTGTAGAGAATAGAGGAGAGTTGAAGTCAGACGTGAAGGCGGGAACTTTGTTATCTTCGCAAGCTACAAAGAAAGTCTATCGTTACAGCACCGGTATCGTTGCAGGTGTTTCCGGGGAGTTGTTAGAAGGGTTGGGTCCTAGAACAGCCGCACCGCACTGTACAGACTCGGGTTTTAATGTGATCTCGGGCGGGTACAAATCCTTTGCTCTAGTTGGGGTGGAACCCGTGTCTCCTGGTTGTGAAAGGTGGTTTCCTAATTGTTATACCGGGCTTGGTATACTGGGTCAACGGGTTGTCCTGTGCAGAACGATTAGTTCTATTCCTATTAGTATTGGGACTCTTCGCTTGTAGTTGAAGATTATGACGGAGCGTGTATGGGAATGCCCAGAGTGCTGTGATATCGATTCTTGACTCAACTCAACACAACTCAAAACAACTCAACACAAATCCTGTGCAGAAATTTTCCCCGCCCATGCAATTTGTTGAGAAGCGTGATCGCCCACACCAGCCGGCAAGGCACTTGATGGATGATGAATTGAGAAGACTAGGTAAGTCATCCCATTTGACAAGAGATCCAGTCAAAATGTTTCTTTAGAAATCAACTGTTCTGGTCAAACTCCAGCGGATCACGCGCGTTGGTTACTTACGAGGATATGTGAGCCTGTCACTCAGAAAGCAATGGCAAACTACTGTAATCTTGCCTAGTACATCAACAGCACTTGAAAGATGCTGGTGTTGACTGCAGCGTACTGTAAAAGATATGCAACATTTTTTTTTAAAGGGTCAAACGCCCCAGTCCAATATTTTGAGTGAACCCGATAGGTTGTAAGCCGGATACGGCAGCAAGGTAACTGCTTAGATTGGCCATCCCTTACCCCAGTATCAAACTTATTTTTGCATATCCTTTACAGGACATAGCTGTCCACACCAGCATTTTACCAACTAAAAATGTTTTGCGTATCCTTTTACAGGACTTAGCTGTCAACAGCAGCATCTTTCAGCTGTCTGTTGATCTCTTGGCAAGATTACGCTCAGTAGTTTGCCATTGCTTTCTGAGCGGCCGGCTCAGTATCCGTAAGTCACGAGCGGGGGTCGAACCACCTCAGTTCTCGCTCCGCTGCGAGACTCTGCGTGATAAACGGGATTACAGAGAGAAAGTGTTGTAACCCCACAGCCAGAGAGACCGGCATTTTACCAACTAGCGAGCACAAAAACGCCTGCAGCAATACTGAAAACAAGGGAGATAACAGTTGAAGAAACCAACCTGTTTATCTGCCAGATGTTTAAGCCCCCTGGCCGTGTCCAGCGATAACTTAATGAGAACTTGTGGTCTTAGAGAGCCGTGCAACGTAAGGGAGGGGGTGTTATCACAATCTTGCTGTGACGTCAGACGCCGACATTGGCGTAGGAAGGTCCTTAAATCTCCATGCTTGGCGTATTCCATGGCAACGTACATCACACCTGAATGAAGAAAACAGGTTAGCATATTAGTCCTGTTTGTGTTCTCTGCAAAAAGTAGTCTGTGACCCCATCTTTGCAGTAGCGGTCAGTAGCCTATCTTTAACTACAAGTATTAACAATAATATATATCTATATTATGTTAGTTATTGATTAAAAGAACTTAAATCTTATTTAAGATGGCTCAATTCTGAATTCGCAAAATATTTCTTCTTACATCTTTCTTTAATTCTTTCTTTAACTTTCCCACATTTTTCTATTTAATCATTTATCTGTTTTTTCCCCTTGCTTTTTTTTTTCCAACCTGTCAACCTATCGACCGACTCATTCATACGCCCAGCCGTACGTACGTCCATCCATCCACCCACCCACTTATGATTCAATCTTCTTGTATGTGTCTCTCTGTCTGTCTGCACACTATTTGTCTATCTAACTGCTAAATTCTTTTCCTGTCTACTTATCTATCCAGCTACTTACAAACAGATTGGTGCACGAGAAGTCAATATTTTAGTCAACTGACGACCCCGCTACTTCGGCATCAGCACACCGGACGTTTGAGAACAAGCGTTTTACAACCAACACAAACTGTCACCTTCTTCCATGCACTCGGAGAACTCGATCATCTGATAATTCCCCTTGTTTTACCCAGGCAGTTTTTCACATTTCTAGTCAATGTTAACATCCGTTTTTATGTGCGTTCGAACCCATGACCACAGAGCCGACAGACAAGCGTGTGTCACACACACACACACACACGCACACACACACACACGCACGCACGCACGCACTCACACACACACACACACGTTATATAAACGTAATATAAGTGTTTAGACAAAGGTGTATACCTCGAATATGGCAAGCACCGACCAGGCAGACAACATTATCGTGTGTCCCGACCTGCTTTAAAATGGACAGCTCGTTGAGAAAATCTGTCTTGTCTTTATCTGAGGCATCGTCTACATCACAAGAACACAGATACAAATGACAAGTTGGGAAATCAACAACGATATGGATATGTAGTTTTCTCACTGCGTGAAATGAAATGTCAAAATAGTTGGATAAACTAAATAGTGTATGCATCCACTTCATTACCACTTTTTTTTTTTTTTTTTTTTTTGGGGGGGGGGGGATATCAGTGGGATGTTTAAGATCCTGGGTGATTTAAAGGGGTTTGACCCCTACAACGGTCAGGTAAACTTTAACATTGACTTCTCGTTCAGAAACAATGGCAAACTACCGCACGTAAAATTGTCTAGAATGTCAGCCTGGGGTTGGGGTTGATCACCTTGTCCAAAAAAGGAATGGAACGTTTAAGAAGTTTTGAGCGTGCAATTATTAAGCAGGCACAATAGCCGTTGACGCCACAGAAATGTGGCTTTAGAGAAAATGTTTCAAAGTACTTAGCACAGCCAAAACAGGTAATCTATAACTTGAAATCAAAATTACTTTAAATAGCCAAAAATATCACAGACACAGAAAAGAGACAATCGACCATTTATGGTCACACTATTGAAAGGGCAAATCTGTAACATGTGGTTACAACTGGAAATGTCAATGAGAAAGAGATAATGGAAAACAGCGAAATACGATTCTTGAGATCCTTTCACCATTGCCTGGAAAAGTATCAGCACACGAATATATTCTGGTGGAGTTCGCGAAATGTGAAGAAGCTTGACAGGCAAGCCAATTCAGGCAAATGCACGATGATGATGATGATCGAGGACATTAATCTCATATTTTTTCGCTCGTATGCCGGAAAATATCGTGACAACTGGAAAGATCAAAGGGAAGAGAGAGGCAGAGGCAGTCCAGGAGACATTATGCTAGGTGGATCGAGAAGGTGACATTTGGGATTATCATCAATAGAGTTGATCCAGAACACCAATGACTGAAATCGCTGGAGAGCCATGAACGTCTACGCCAGCTGGCAGGGCACTTAATGGTGATGATGATGCAGGAAAGCTAGGCATTGATCTACTACTTGGAGATTAAGAAACACGAAGTATAACATCTAACACTGATTAAACTATTGGTGGTGTGTTACTTGGCTTTGCTAATCCGTCAGATTATGCAGCTTGTCTTGTTCCAGATGTGTTGGCGTTACCTTTCCTCTGGCGTAAACTAGACAGCCCGAGAGAGGGATTATGTTGCATGGGCAACACATGGTCTCTACAGTTCAGCCCAGGCTTTGCGCCATCCCTGGTCTTAACTGACATTCGCTACCGTCATGGGATGTAGTTGTTATGCCTATTTTTCAATCACAATGCAACAAACTATCGACTGTGAAGATGGCATGATGCCAGTAGCAGTAATAATGTGTTACTGCATAATTTATACTGCTGTAGAGACACCACATAAAGCACATATTCAGCAGGTCCTTATATACTCCCTGCAGCAAAATGAGGCATAAAACATGGACATTTAACAAATCACACACGCTTCTTCCAAAATAGGTGTTATATAAGTATATTAAAAATTCATTGGAGGAAAATGAGAACACTTAAATCTATCCAAGAACTCAAGACTAAATAATATTCATTGTTAAGACAAATACAACCGAAGAAAATTAAATATTAGTGCAGGCAAAAAGACATAAATGTCTTTTCTTTTTTTTTTAATATAAACTGTAGAAGAATTATTGATATAATTTAAGTAAAACGAGAAATAGCCTATTTTATAATCGAAATAAAGAACCATTGAGCTTTAACAAAATGTGGCAGATTACCTTAAATGATATGAAGCATTAACATATTCAGACAGAACCAGACAGACACCCAACTGTCAAGAATCTTCTCTCGCGGGTCTTAATTTATCTTTCTTGCCATAAATCTTTCCTGTTCTCTGATTTTTCTTTTCTCATAATAACCACAACTGTCGAAAGCTTTTTCTTATATTTTAGAGGAGAAAATCGTCAAAATGCCTCTAAAATATAAAATAGATAATGGAATCTCTTTTTCACTTACCTTTGAGAGACTTTATAGCCACTGGAATCTTGACCCCGTTGTTTTTGACAAATCCTTTCTTAACTTGACCAAACTGTCCGTTTCCTAGCAATTCATTGGAAATAGATAGTTGACCTCGTTGTATCTCCCACGGACTTCCAACTATTTGTTCGTAAGTGTTGGGGAGATGATCTGAGCTCTAGAGATAAGAGTTGTGGGTTCAACAACATCAGAAGTGATAAAGAATGTATTGTTTCAACAACACTATAGGCCCTAAGCTGTAATTTGAATTTTTAATGTGAATTTGATAGAGCAGTTGTCATTGTAAAGCCACACACATTTGAGTCTGAACAAATTAAAGTACTACCACAATGGCATGAAGAATTTAATATGTACCGATGATTGTGGCTCATGTAATCACAGTTAAAACAGTAAATATAACGGTGTTTCTAGAAATGTCCTATTCTTGTCTTCAGGTTCCGACTTCTGCTTATAGTCAACAGCATGTGGCATTGGTCATCATGTCCGCCCACACTTTGTTGTCTTGTGTACTGCCAGTTATGTCTTATGCAGATGTTTCCCCCTTGCCTTGATGTCAAGATGTTTTGCCTTCTGTTTGTTTTCCTCTGCTTCTCTTAAGCTTAGCACCAAACTTAGAACGTTTAACTCTACCATTAAATGAGTACTTCTGCACTGAACAGGAACATGGAATACGACTACAACAATGGCACTTCAATGGCATGACAGGACTAAATAAATACCCGTGAACCAAGAGATTAACAAAATAAGAGGCTAATGCTTGTAGGACACATAGAGAAAACATGTTAATAGTATGACTGGACACTCCCCTATCTACTCGGATAACTGGACACGCCCTTATCTACTCGTATAACTGGACACTCCCTTATCTACTCGGATAACTGGACGCTCCTTTATCTACTGGTATAAATGGGCAGTCCCGTTATCTACTCAGATAACTGGCATTCTCTTAGGCGAGCATTCTCACTAGACTCGAG
This sequence comes from Cepaea hortensis, assembly GCA_963921405.1. Taxonomy (NCBI): domain Eukaryota; kingdom Metazoa; phylum Mollusca; class Gastropoda; order Stylommatophora; family Helicidae; genus Cepaea; species Cepaea hortensis. The sequence continues at coordinate 48,839,062 of OY992885.1, read as the reverse complement.
GGCGAAACTCGAGTCTAGTGCTTCCATATTGACGTGGATGGGCCTTAGGTTCATACCAGAATACGATCAGCGTTGCCAGTAGTGGGTGGTGCTCAATATTTAAAATTCAAATCCCGAAATAACCAAATTAATCAATTTGATTATTGCTCATTGGATTTAGGAGGCCTGGTGTTCCTTGCCAATGAGAAGTCCTGATCGTTTCGGGTCCATATCGATTGACGGACGTCAGTCGCGGCGATTGGGCAATCTTGAGCATAGCCTACGATGGGTGAGGTTGTAATATTCTGTTATGATAATTTGGCTGTGTGTCCAACGTGTGCCGCGTGGTTACACACCCGCTTCACACGTCAGTGATCCGGGGCTTGTTTCCGGATCCGGTCAGGGATATGCACTACTGACGAGCTCAAACGAGGGCGAAACTCGAGTCTAGTGCTTCCATATTGACGTGGATAGGCCTTAGGTTCATACCAGAATACGATCAGCGTTGCCAGTAGTGGGTTGTGCTCAATATTTAAATTCTCTTACCTACTCGGATAACTGGACACTCCCCTATCTACTCGGATAACTTGACACTCCCCTATCTACTCAGATAACTGGACACTCCCTTATCTACTCGGATAACTGGACACTCTCTTATCTACTCGGATAACCGGACACTCCCTTATCTACTCGGATAACTGGACGCTCCCTTATCTACTCGGATAACTGGACACTCCCTTATCTACTCGGATAACTGGACACTCCCTTATCTACTCGGATAACTGGACACTCCCTTATCTACTCGGATAACTGGACACTCCCTTAACATTGGCACCTTTCCGTCTTGACAGACGATAGTTTGGTACATTGTGCTTCAAAAAGGCTTAATAACTACGATCCATGGCGGTGGCGAGTGTGGCTGGTAAGGCCAATTCTTTCTGCAAATGTTTGCCCACAGTAGGTGCATGTGAAAACATGGTCACTTCCACCATTTTGCACCATCTTACGTCTCTCACGCTCTGTGTGTGCTTTATCTGCAATCATTGTCTCCTTTGTCTTTATTCCTTTGTCTTTATGTGCATTATCAATGCCTGTATCAATCATGTCCCGCTTACACACATCTTTGTATCGTATTATAAGGCCGACCCTGAGATCTCCTACCCGTCTGTAATTCACCAAAAAAGATGTCCTTTGGTATTCTACCATCATCCATCCTCCTAACGTGTCCTATCCATCTAAGTCTACGAAGACTGAGCATGGAATACACCGTCACACAACCTGATCTTTCCAATACTTCAGTATTTGTGATTTTGTCTTGCCACTTAATACCAAGTATTCTTCGCAGACACCGCATATGAAAGCTGTTTAAACGTTTCTCTTGGCGTGAGTAAGTTGTCCAGGTTTCACTGCCATAAAGAAGAGTACTAAGGACACAGGCTTGGTAGACGAGGACTTTTGTTTTGGCAGTAAGCTTCCTGTTCTCCCAGACTCTGTTTGCTAACATGTTCATTGTTGTTGCTGCCTTGCCAATCCTGATGTTGATTTCCTGATCGAGGGATAATTTGCTATTTACCTCTGATCCTAGATATGTAAAATGGTCTGCTATCTCCAGTTCGGCGTCGTCAATAAAGATTGATGGTACACCATGTGCACCTTGTGACATAATCTGTGTCTTCTTTTTGTTAATTGTTAATCCAAATTCAGAACAAGCATTGGAGAATGCAGATAGTAGATGTTGTAATTCTTCCTCAGAGTGGGTCGTAATCGCAGCATCATCCGCAAAAAGCAACTCTCTGATTAGTACCCTGCTAATTTTGGTCTTGGCCTTCAATCTCTGAGCATTATAGAGGCCACCATCTGAGCGTGAGTGAATGTATATACCGTCATCCTGATCACGAAAGGCATATTTCAGTAGAAGTGAAAAGTATATCCCAAAGAGGGTGGGGGCTAGTACACAACCTTGCTTAACTCCACTCTTGATTTCAAACTCTTCTGAAGTTGAGCCATCAAACTTGATTATACCCTTCATGCCTGTGTGCAACGATTCCACAATGGACAGAAGAGTCGGTGGGCAGCCAATCTTCTTTATTGCTTTGAACAGACCCTCACGACTGACCAAATCGAATGCCTTTGTGAGGTCAATGAAGGCAATAAACAGTGGCTGATTTTGTTCCCGGCATTTTTCTTGCATCTGTCGCAATGAGAATATCATATCAATGGTAGACCGGTTCTGACGGAAGCCGCACTATGATTCGGGGTAGACTTGATCTCCCAGGACTTGAAGTCTGTGCAGGACAATTCTCGCAAATACTTTCCCAACAATACACAGAAGTGAGATACCCCTTTAGTTGTTACAGTCGCTCCGATCTCCCTTGTTCTTGTACAGCGTTATGATGTTTGAATCTTTGAAATCCTGTGGGACTTGTCCTTCTCGCCAGCATAGCTCTATTAGCTGGTGGATCTGTAGAGCGAGTGTGTCTTGCCCACTCCTGATTACCTCTATTGGAATCCCATCCTTACCTGGAGCCTTGCCAGATGCAAGCTCATTTATAGAACACTTAACTTCTGTTATAGTGGGGGAAGTGTGTCCAGGTGGTCAAGAGTTGGCAGGGCCTCTATGGCGTTGAGGGCATTATCCGCTAGCTTGGTCTCACTTGAGTAAAGCTCTAAATAGTGCTCGACCCATCTATTCATCTGCTGTTTCTTATCAGTGATGATTTCTCCAGTCAAGGTTTTCAGCGGTGCACTTCTTTTGATCATTGGACCACGGGCTTTCTTTATCCCTTAATACATGCTTCTGATGTTTCCCTTATCACTTGCGATTTGAATGGAAACTCCCTTATCTACTCGGATAACTGGACACTCCCTTATCTACTCGGATAAATGGACACTCCCCTATCTACTCGGATAACTGAACACTCCCCTATCTACTCGTACAACCCACGGGGCCAATGAAATAGTGGAAGACCTAAACAGACAGAGAGAAGATCATAAGAGACAGAGATTGACAATATGCGGAAGACATAAGAGAGATGAAAGAGATATCAATGGATAGGGCGGCTGGCGAATGTTGGTTGAGGGCCCTTCTTCACAGTACACAGCTTGGAATTCTGAGATAAGTAGGAACTTTTTTTTTTTTAGTTTTCATTTCTCTTCATTGTTTTCATTTTTTAATATTTTTTATTCTTCTCATCCCGTCCTTATGCCTTAATGTTGTCACCGGGTGGTCTTCTCTGTGACTATATGATGTTTGTGAATGTATTTGTTTGCTGATGAAAGCTAGTCGCCGCAAAGTCATGTATGTGTCTTAATCCTGTTCTGTAAAGCTACATTACTTTGTGTTGTTTTTTATTGTTTATTTTCCTGTTGGGGGAACAAAAGCACAGGAAGAGAAATTACCTTTACGTTTGGGTCTGACATGAAACGTGAAATATGAAACACACAGGACAACAACAGTCAGAGTTTCTACCTTTGTAGCTAAAAATTGTCGAGGCAGTTCAACGTTTCTAACTAAAACTTACCGAGATAGGTCAACGTTTCTAGTTAAAACTTACCGAGGCGTTGTAAAGACGTCTGAGAGCATTTTTCCGTGGGCGTATGACCATAAAATAGGCGAAGAAGGTCAAAACAAAGATGAAGGCAACGACGAGGCAAATAATTAGAACAGGGAATGACGGCGAAGTATGAAAACTTGGCGCTGTCTTGAGCACACCTGAAGAAACCAAATATACAGTTTGTTTGAGATTTTATCTAATATGTTTTACATCGTGTGTCTAATATATCATGTTTTAGCAATTCCGACCCGAAGGTATTCAAATAAATCTAAATAGCAAATTAATATAATAATATCAGAAGAAGGAGAAAATAAACTGGCATGATAAACCGATGTCTATGGCAATAGGTGTAATGCTCGCGATTCCTGCATACCACGTTCGAAAATAGCTTCTGACGATTTGGAGGCAGGTCACATTTTATTGATTTGTAATAATAATATGAGCGTTGGTCGTTCAGAAAGCAATGGCAAACTACTGAACGTTAATTTGCCTAGTCAATCACAAACAGCCAAAACATGCAGTGGTTGATTTCGACGTCCTGTAAACCACGAGCAACTAACATTTGAAATAACATGATAAAGGTAATCACATGGTAGGGGTGTGGGTTTTGCATTAACTTTAACTGAGGAATAGCGTAGTGATATGAGGGAATCAGTTCCCTGTCTCTCTAGCTTTCCTTTTCTTAGAACTCCCAGAAAGTGCGGAGAAATTCCCGGTGTCCAGTAAACGAGGCTACTTATATCCCCGCTGAAAAACATTTAATGGCTGTGGAAATGTGGTTTCTGAAGAAAAACATGCAAAGAATACCACGGACAGTCAGAAAGGCCAATGAGCAAGTCCTAAAAGAAACAAATGAACACAGTAAACTAATTTGAGAAATTAGACGTAGACAGTCACACTTTTCTGGTTACGTTATGAAAAGGAATAAATTGGAGAACTTGGTGAGTGCTGGCAAGATTGAGGGCGAAATAACAAGGGGAAGGCACAAGTAAATACCTGGATGACATGACCACATGGCATGGTCGGGGTAAGAACACACAGCTGATCTACAACTCTGGTGATCGTGTGAGATGGCGAAACATGACCCCCCACCCCTCACACACACACACACTCTTATCGGTATGGGACAACATGATGATGATTTATCCCTGGTTGGAGACAATTCAAACAGTACTGGAAGGTCCCGGTTAACGTCGGGGTTACGTTCTTGGAAAACGCGACTTTAAGTGAAACGACGTATAGCGAAACACTATACAGGTGTATACACAGGTGACGACTTTATGGCGGAACGTAGCGACGTAAAGTGAAGTTATGTCACATTGTTGTAACGACGTTATAGCGAAACAACGTAAACCGAAGCGACGTATAGTGGGGAATTCCAGTATTCTGCCATTAATAAGATTTTAGGATAGCACTTTTACAAGCATACGTGTCACCAATCCGTGGCCATGCGTTTGAATCTCTCATTGAGGCGGAGATTTTTTAAAATTTTAACTGACCACCCCCCAGCTCGTAAACTGGGCCTAAAATTGGAGCTAGTGAATGTTTTGGGAAGGCGAACAGTGGGATATTTACCACGTCACCCACGGAGCGGCGGTGGGTCTGAAAAGTATGAGGCTATCACTATGTCCAATGCGCTTCAGGACGTGTAAAAATATTCCTTTATTTAATATCTAATACTCGGAAAGACGTGGAAAGGGACCCTTTTTTCTCTTCTAGTCCACGTAATTGGTAACTTCTGGTTGTATATCTCTATAATTTCGTTGTATTTATTACCTGAATCACAATTTTCTCCCTCCCAGCCATTCTCACAACCATCAGGGCAGGCTCCCGAGGTGATGTCACAGGAGTCTGTGTTCTGACAGTGGCCACACAGAAATTTGCAGTCCTCGCCATAGCTCCCTGATGAGCAATCTGTGAAGGAGTAGATGATGGTTTACAAGATTAAGAAACACAGAGGACTTGAGCCTTGTTGTGGGCTTGCTGACGTCAGTTTGGGGAACTGATTGATTGGTTGATTCATTGATTGTACACATTCTCTTGATTTATTTCACCATCTGTCATTAAAATGCCTCATAGTTAAACATAATCCTACCCATTAACTTTTAGAGATCGAGATCAAAAACCATATTTTCACTATCGATTTTAGGAGTAAGTTTTAGGTCACGATTAGTATTACGAGTAGTAATTCAGAAAACAATGAAAATTCCAAGGTGGACATGGATTGCCTATATGACACAGAAAAACAAACATTAGGCAGCAAACTAACACTAGCAGACGTAACAATTGCGGTAAAAACAACACAGAAACATAAATCACCTTCTGCCTGCAGAATTCTACCGATACATTCTTCTTATCTTAAGCCACCTTCTCATAAAAATGTGCATTGAATCATTTGAGACAAAAAATAACTCCCAAATAATTGAAACATGTTATAAATAACAATGATATTTGAAGACAACAAAGACAAAATATAACTCAAAACGGCTTTAAATATCATCAACTTGTGCCATGCCGTTAAGCGTGGTCGGTCATGTTTCGCCATCTCACACGATCACCAGAGTCATTGATCAGCTCTGTGTTCTTGTCTCCACCTTGCCATGTGACCAAGCCATCCAGATATTTACTTCTCTGCCTTCCCTGTGTTCTTTCCCCCCAATCTTGCCAATTTTCAGCAACTTCTCCAGTTTGTTTTTTCCTTCTTATAGCGTGCTAAAAAAAATCTTGACTGTCTATGCCTAATTTCTCTCAGTATCATTATTAAATATAATGGCAAAAACAAATTTCTTACCATAGCACTCACCAACAAGCTCACATCTTCCATATCAACACTTTTACATGCAAGTTGCGTTTTGCTTTGTGTTGTATTTTGGAGAGGTCCAATATTGTGATATGTTGTCAGTGGGTGTAATGTTGGTGTGTGTGAGTACAAGTTATGTCATGTATTTTACATTTGTGCGTTGGAGTAGAATATTGTTCTGCTTCAAGAGTGATGAACACTTACAGGTCATTGATTGGTTGATAATTGGTTTCTCGAATTATGGATGGTTGACTTCGCTGGTTGGTTGGTGGTTGCTCTGTGGGTGGTTGACTTGTTGGTTGGTTGGTGGTGGCTGAGTGACTGTGTTTCTGCTGGTTGAACTGTTGTATGCTAGTTTTGCTTGGTGATATGTGTATCGTAGTGTTCATTTTAGGTGTTCAGTAAGTATTACATTGTGTGTAACAGATGTGTATATTCTGCCCAGACTGCCTGCTCTGTGTGTCATGTTTAGTGTGTTGTTTCGGTGTCGCTGCAACATGTGTGACTGTATGTGTCTGCTAGGTTATGTGTGTATAGCAGGTTTTGTAGTATGTTCATTTGGCGCTTGTCGTTTCCTCACCAGCGCCTTGACTTTTCCTTTACCGGATCTTCGTCTACTAGAACACGGCTGAAGTTGCCGGCAAGGACTATACTGCGTCTTCTTTCTGTTTCTGTGAGTCGGGTATCTAATTATTTGTAAAATTATGTTTGCTGAATGCAGTTTCGTGGTACATGTACATTTACTATAGTGTATCAATGTTTGTTGTTTTCTACTTGCATTATGCAGATATTTTCCTGTTAACTAATTAATTCCCATGGGATGATTAATTGTCTTAAGCGACTTCCATATCTGCCACGGGCCTATATTCAGTAGTTTCCATAAGCAACCCACTTTAATTTGATATATAATACAACATGTATGCTATATTAACAACTTGTAACTGATTCCGTTCACTGAGCATTGTAATTATGGAAGATACACGAAACAAAACGAATAAAACGATGGCCGTAATAGGGCGTTATATCGCCCTTCTATCCAGATAGGAGGTACATTTGGCGATGAATTATCCTTCCTCACTGAATCAATTAAGTCGTAACGGTGACACATCCCTACTTTCCATTTTCGTCATCCATTTTGTTTGGTTCAAACCTTCTCTTTGTTTGATTCAAACCTACTCATTGTTTTGTTCAAACCTTTTCTTTGTTTGGTTCAAACCTACTCTTTGTTTGGTTCAATCCTACTCATTGTTTTCTTCAAACGTTTTTTTTTTTTTTTAATTCAAACCTACTCTTTGTTTTGTCCAAACCTACACTTTGTTTGGTTCAAACCTACACTTTCTTTAGTTCAAACCTTCTCTTTGTTTTGTTCAAACTTATCCTTTTTTTTGTTTTAAACCTACTCCTTGTTTTGTTCAAACCTACACTTTGTTTGGTTCAAACCTTTCCTTTGTTTGGTTCAAACCTTTTCTTTGTTTGGCATTGAATCTGTTTATATTTCCCACATATGTCTGATATTGTTGCTCCTGATCCCGTCTTGTGTATCGTTCTGGTGAAACATGAATGTTTCCGACCTCTCAGTGTTGTGATTTGTTCTGCATATATATTTGTGTGTATGTTTGTTTATTGTTGCAGTATAAAATATGGTATATGTTTGGTTGATGATGTATTGTCAATTTGTGCATAAACCATGAAAAAGTACTACAAATAACAATTATATGAATCATCATTATAAGTAAATTAATACATGAAATGTGTATTTAATTAGATAACCTTTGTTCCAGGAAAACTGGGTCAGAGAATCTCGTTATTACACTTATAAATTATATTGTGCTATCTAACTGGCAAAATGCATGTGTATATTTTCTGTTTCTTTAGTTTCAAGTCCTCGTTCTTTATTCTTTGAGCAGACAAGCTGAAAAACATCTAATGGCAGTGGAAATGTAGTTTCTGGGGAAAATACAAAGAATACAATGGACAGACAGAAAAACCAATGAGCAAGTCCTACAAAAAGCAAATGGAAACCGTAAATTGACTGGAGAAATTAGACTCAGACCGTCAAAATTGTTTAGGCAAGTTATGAGAAAAAAATAAAAAACTAGAGAACTTGGTGATAACGGACAAGTTAAGAGGAAAAGAACATGAAGAAGGCAGAGAAGATGTATATATCTGGATGGCTTGACCACATGGCGTGATCGAGACAAGGACACAGAGCTGATCCACTACTCTGGTGATCGGGTAAGATGGCGTAACATGACCGCCCACGCTTGTCGGCATGGCACATGATAGTGATGATGTTATTTATTTCCGTTTCTAGGGCTATAACTTTTCAAACGTGTTATTGTGGGCATACACATGACACTGTAGGTGTGTATTACGTAATAACTTACTGTGTACGCAAAATAATCCCTGCCAGCCAGGAGCACATCGGTCCAGACAGATCCCACTGACTGGGTCGCAACGCGTGGTCGTCTGACACTGACCGCACACACTGGAGCAGTTTTGTCCGTACCATCCGCTGGGACACTCTAGAAAACAGCGTGGATATAAAAGTAAGTAAAGTTATCCCTGTATCACCCACTGGGACACTCTATAAAACAATGTGGATATAAAAGTAAGTTTTATAAGTAAAGCATTTTGCTAGTGCTATCAAGACAAGTCACTTGAACAAGTCAAGAAGCCTGATACGGGGGAGGAAAATGGAACGTTGCAAGTCCAATACCAAGAAACAACAGACACAGAAGATGTGCAGCGTGGGAGCCGCTAAAACCATAAAGAAGACGCGAGCTGCATCAAAGAACCTAAAACTACAGCTACTACTGAAGCTACCACGAGGAAGATCGACGACAGCCCACCACAGACAAGACCCAAGACAGCCGAGAAGAAGGAGGAGAAAGACACCAGAGTCGGAGACACCGACTCAAAGGCAGTCAGATGGTTGGCAAAAGGATTCAAGTGGAGCTGCCAGACGAACAAATCATACAGCAGCTACAAGAGGAGAACCTCCACATCCAAATCTTGAAGGCGGAGCGGATTCTGACGTACTCAAAGATCCCAACGACGCTGGCGGTGGTGACGACTGAGGGCAGCGAGATACCACACCAGATATCAATAAACAAGAAAACAAAACAGCCTGAAGGATTCATTCCAAGAGTCATGCAATGTTCCAGATGCCAGAGAGCCGGCCACAGCAGAGCAACGTGTCGCAGTAAGACGAACATCTGCGATACTGCGCCGATCATCACGCCTTCAAGGAGTACGACTTCCGAGCACCCAACAACAAAAGAAAGTGCGCCAACTGCCTGGGCAAGCATGGAGCAAGATACCTGGGCTGTCCGTACCTTCAAAGACATAGAGACATTTTAAAGATCGCCATCACCACGAAGACACCATATAAGGACGCAATGCGGAGGTGCGAGACAGCCACGTGTATATCACAAGCGGAGAGATCCCAACTCTAAAGCCAGATAGACGAGTTAAAGAAACAAGTCAAACCACTTCAAACACCCGCCCCGACCAGCGACAATGAAAAACTACTTGCTGAAATAAAGGAGATCCAGCAAAACATCAAACAGAGGTGGAGCACATGACCCAGATGACCAAGAAAAATGAATAGATTCTACGAGACATCAAGGCGGAGAGAGAAATGGGGAAAAAAAAACTGAAAGGAAATTATCCCAAAACAAACCAGCAGACGTCACAGTGAGCCACAAGATGAAACCCAACACAAAAACATCGAAACACTGCTATAGACAATACACTCAAAAGGAGGCAAAAAGACGCAAGCTGCAGCCAAACCACAGACCAATCAGAAACCGCAAGCTAAGGCCAGCAGCCCAACCACGAGGCCCAAGCAACTCGAGGTGAAATCAGTATCCTCCCAGGTAGATTATATTAACCCTGAGGAGCTCTCCGACACCTGAAGACGACTGGAGCGAGGACGAAAAAGAGCACGCCGGCTTCTTAGCTCACTGCGAAGAAAAGACAAGGCAAGCTACACTACGATGCAACGAGTGGAGAAACAAAAAGTCCTTTTAAGAACTGCAACCAGTCAAGCCAGACAAGCCAGGAGCCTTACTAACAAAAGACACCACCAGAGGAGACGGGAACAAACGACAGCCACCCACCAATCCCCCAGCTAACGTCACAGACACAAATACTTACATAACCAGTCCGAGATAGGACTTACTTGTAAGAGCGCACAAGACAAGAATCATGGGGAATAAACCCACAAAAACCAAGGACCTCAACAATAACCACAGCTGAAAGAAGCAGGTTGAATGAGGCCAAATTTGGAATTTTTGTTTTTAAACAAAGCAAGCAAGTAAGTAAAGATCTCCCTGCATCATCCACTGGGACACTCTATAAAACAATGTGTATATAAAAGTAAGTAAAGTTCTCCCTGTACCATCCACTGGGACACTTTAGAAAAAAGCGTGGGTATAAAAGTAAGTAAAGGTATCCCTATACAATACAATGGAACACTACAAGAAAAACGTGGATTCAAGAGTAAGAAAAGTTCTTCCCGGTCATCGTCGGTCATTTGTCCATTACCTTTACCCCGTTCAACCTCTTAAGAGAAGTTATAATTAGGGCCAATCCCAGCCTCACATTAATAATCATGTGACCAAATCAGCCACATTTCTTTAATTAATTACAGAACCACACCTATTCCCACCCAGCAGTAAAAGAATCTGTCCCTCAGTATGCCCGATCCAATTGCATTTGTCAATTCACATGCAGATGCCCGTCTACCTACATGGGCAGAACAGAGCGGCAGTTAAACAAGAGGGTGGTTGAACACATACTCAATTGGATTGACAAGATACTACACACAGGCGATGGGAGTCTGGCAAGGCCGAAACACAACATACTTCCTGCGTCGTCGATTGTACGGCATGTTTTGGAAACAGGTCATGTGATTCATAGAGACAGTGCGTTTCGCGTGTTGTTTAATATACATAATAGTCGCTTGTTAAAGTTTGCAGAAGCCGTCATGAGTAATCTACATAGGCCAGTTCTGTGCAAACAGAAAGACATGATAAAACAGCGTGGATATAAAAGTAAGTAAAGTTCGCCCTGTACCATTCACTGGAACACGCTAAAAAAAAAAAAAAAAAAGAGCGTGGATATAAAAGTAAGTTAGTTATCTCTGTTCCATCCACTGTAACACTCTCGAAAACAGCGTGGATATAAAAGTAAGACTTGAGAGTCGATTGGAAATTACCGTGGTAGACAATTGCTATGCGAGCATGTGTATATTTCAGCTTGAATGATTTATCTAGTTATTTCACTTTATGTTATGTGAATTCTGCAGTATGTACCTGACGAGATGCAGCGAAATATGCTAGCCAATAAATCGTGCATTCTATTGTTTGTGACTTCGTTATTCAAATTCGCTATGGGAAAATATTGTTTTGATTTTGTTTACAGTTTAAAATAACACTAATGTGCATTACAAATTTCATCAGCAAGTGCCTTGCTTACTGGCGTGGCGATCATGATTCTCCACATATTGAGATCTGCAACAAGAGGTGTCTAATCGGGCTAATCGTATGATCACACCTTTCCATATCATGGCAAAAGATGGTTAAGAATCTTCTCTCGTTGTCTTCCACTTTACATAAAATGTTGAAGTTGTCAGAGCATGTTCCAAGTTCCCTCTTCTCATAATGTAGTTATCAGATGACGACTGACCTTTTATATTGTTTGTGATACATTGTCTTTGTGTCCCAGTCACTCTCAAACCATTTACAATTCTCATGTTGGCTGGCCAAACAATTTTCAGCATGCCACTGTAAAGCCACATTTATGTAGCCTCTCGGCATTTGTTTTATTACAGAAATATGGACACACACAAACAAACACACACACACGCACGCACGCTCGCACACACACACACACCAAGTGAATTTGACTGATAGACAATCAGGCTGAGAGTCGGACCGACTGACCAACAGTCAGCCACACAGTCAACCAGCAGTCAGTCAGTCAGTCAGCCAGTCAGTCAGCCAGTCAGTCAGCCAGTCAGTCAGCCAGTCAGTCAGCCAGTCAGTCAGTCAGCCAGTCAGTCAGCCAGTCAGTCAGCCAGTCAGTCAGCCAGTCAGTCAGTCAGTCAGCCAGTCAGTCAGTCAGCCAGTCAGTCAGCCAGTCAGCCAGTCAGTCAGTCAGTCAGTCAGTCAGCCAGTCAGTCAGCCAGTCAGTCAGCCAGTCAGCCAGTCAGTCAGCCAGTCAGCCAGTCAGTCAGCCAGTCAGTCAGCCAGTCAGTCAGCCAGTCAGTCAGCCAGTCAGCCAGTCAGTCAGCCAGTCAGCCAGTCAGTCAGCCAGTCAGTCAGCCAGTCAGTCAGTCAGTCAGCCAGTCAGCCAGTCAGCCAGTCAGTCAGTCAGCCAGTCAGCCAGTCAGCCAGTCAGTCAGTCAGTCAGCCAGTCAGTCAGCCAGCCAGTCAGTCAGCCAGTCAGTCAGCCAGTCAGCCAGTCAGTCAGTCAGCCAGCCAGTCAGTCAGCCAGTCAGTCAGTCAGTCAGCCAGCCAGTCAGTCAGCCAGTCAGTCAGCCAGTCAGTCAGCCAGTCAGTCAGTCAGCCAGTCAGTCAGTCAGTCAGCCAGTCAGTCAGCCAGCCAGTCAGTCAGCCAGTCAGTCAGCCAGTCAGCCAGTCAGTCAGCCAGTCAGTCAGCCAGTCAGTCAGCCAGTCAGTCAGCCAGTCAGTCAGCCAGTCAGCCAGCCAGTCAGCCAGCCAGTCAGTCAGCCAGTCAGTCAGTCAGTCAGTCAGTCAGCCAGTCAGCCAGTCAGTCAGTCAGTCAGTCAGTCAGCCAGTCAGTCAGCCAGTCAGTCAGCCAGTCAGTCAGCCAGTCAGTCAGCCAGTCAGTCAGCCAGTCAGTCAGCCAGTCAGTCAGCCAGTCAGTCAGCCAGTCAGTCAGCCAGTCAGCCAGCCAGTCAGTCAGCCAGTCAGTCAGCCAGTCAGTCAGCCAGTCAGCCAGTCAGTCAGCCAGTCAGTCAGCCAGTCAGTCAGCCAGTCAGTCAGCCAGTCAGTCAGCCAGTCAGCCAGCCAGTCAGCCAGCCAGTCAGTCAGCCAGTCAGTCAGTCAGTCAGTCAGTCAGCCAGTCAGCCAGTCAGTCAGTCAGTCAGTCAGTCAGCCAGTCAGCCAGTCAGCCAGTCAGCCAGTCAGTCAGTCAGCCAGTCAGCCAGTCAGCCAGTCAGTCAGTCAGTCAGCCAGTCAGTCAGCCAGCCAGTCAGTCAGCCAGTCAGTCAGCCAGTCAGCCAGTCAGTCAGTCAGCCAGCCAGTCAGTCAGCCAGTCAGTCAGTCAGTCAGCCAGCCAGTCAGTCAGCCAGTCAGTCAGCCAGTCAGTCAGCCAGTCAGTCAGTCAGCCAGTCAGTCAGTCAGTCAGCCAGTCAGTCAGCCAGCCAGTCAGTCAGCCAGTCAGTCAGCCAGTCAGCCAGTCAGTCAGCCAGTCAGTCAGCCAGTCAGTCAGCCAGTCAGTCAGCCAGTCAGTCAGCCAGTCAGCCAGCCAGTCAGCCAGCCAGTCAGTCAGCCAGTCAGTCAGTCAGTCAGTCAGTCAGCCAGTCAGCCAGTCAGTCAGTCAGTCAGTCAGTCAGCCAGTCAGTCAGCCAGTCAGTCAGCCAGTCAGTCAGCCAGTCAGTCAGCCAGTCAGTCAGCCAGTCAGTCAGCCAGTCAGTCAGCCAGTCAGTCAGCCAGTCAGTCAGCCAGTCAGCCAGCCAGTCAGTCAGCCAGTCAGTCAGCCAGTCAGTCAGCCAGTCAGTCAGCCAGTCATTCAGCCAAGAACGCGGAGGTCTTTGTGCGAACACAGACAATGTTAACTCTCAAATACAACATCCACAACTTTAACGATGTACATCTTTCTTTTTGTATTTTCGGACATTTATTTTGTACTCTTCTTCCTCGGTTTTCTTCGTGCTTTCAGCATCACTAAATGAACAGCAATGTATGCCGAAGTCGGACTAACTGACCTTTGAAGTGCATAACTTGGTATGACGCACTCACTCCCAAAGAGAAACGAAAAACAATTCTAAACAACACCACGTGGTTCTATGTTCGCCTATTGTATTTATCCGTTTCTTCTTTTGATTGTCAAGAATGTCCATTTAGTTTAGTCTGCTGTTTGAGGAATTTCTTTTAGTGATGTTGTTATCTTGCGTGTAAATTGTCTGCTTCCTATGAATCCCTCAGCAATGTGCCTTTACAGAAGGGATAATTCCGTGAATCTATTTTAATCAGACTAGATAACAAATTTACAACGAATGGCTGCAAGCAATAAACATACTAAAGTATCTGACAGACATGAACTCGTCAAAACAAAAGTCATTTTAAACGATAATTAACTCTTTAGGGACATGGATGTTCCCATTGCTGGTAGTGAGTTGTCCTGCCTCTTTGTGCTATTATAGTTAGTTACAGTTTAAAGTGAGTTACTGTCATTATGTTTATTTGAAACCCATACTGATGTAGTGCGGCACGGTAGTGCAGGATCTAGTACTCTTGTCTGCCGACCCAGTGCTCATGTGTTCAGATCCACATCGAGGCGGGGATTCTTTTATTCATTGGCTTGAGCTCACAGGTCGACCAAAATTAGAATGCGTACCAAGAAATGTCCTGGAAGTTAAAGAGGCCGGCATAAAACTGACCACATCGTCCATCTAGGGTCAGTTAGTCTTATAAATAATCAGAAATACACTGGTTGTAAACACATTCTTCCTCTATTGCCTTCCTCTTTTGCCTAGCTATCTTGCCTTGCTCTCTTGCCTTGCTCTCTTGCCCTCCTCTCTTGCCTTGCTCTCTTGCCCTCCTCTCTCGCCTAGCTCTCTTGCCCTCCTCTCTTGCCTAGCTCTCTTGCCTAGCTCTCTTGCCCTCCTCTCTCACCTAGCTCTCTTGCCCTCCTCTCTTGCCTAGCTCTCTTGCCCTCCTCTCTTGCCTAGCTCTCTTGCCCTCCTCTCTTGCCTAGCTCTCTTGCCCTCCTCTCTCACCTAGCTCTCTTGCCCTCCTCTCTCGCCTAGCTCTCTTGCCCTCCTCTCTTGCCTAGCTCTCTTGCCCTCCTCTCTCACCTAGCTCTCTTGCCCTCCTCTCTTGCCCTCCTCTCTCGCCTTGCTCTCTTGCCCTCCTCTCTCACCTAGCTCTCTTGCCCTCCTCTCTCGCCTTGCTCTCTTGCCCTCCTCTCTCGCCTAGCTCTCTTGCCCTCCTCTCTCGCCTAGCTCTCTTGCCCTCCTCTCTCGCCTAGCTCTCTTGCCCTCCTCTCTTGCCTTGCTCTCTTGCCCTCCTCTCTCGCCTAGCTCTCTTGCCCTCCTCTCTTGCCTAGCTCTCTTGCCCTCCTCTCTCGCCTAGCTCTCTTGCCCTCCTCTCTTGCCTAGCTCTCTTGCCCTCCTCTCTCGCCTAGCTCTCTTGCCTAGCTCTCTTGCCCTCCTCTCTCGCCCTCCTCTCTTGCCTTGCTCTCTTGCCCTCCTCTCTCACCTAGCTCTCTTGCCCTCCTCTCTTGCCCTCCTCTCTCGCCTTGCTCTCTTGCCCTCCTCTCTTGTCTTGCTCTCTTGTCCTCCTCTCTCGCCTTGCTCTCTTGCCCTCGTCTCTCGCCTTGCTCTCTTGCCCGCCTCTCTCGCCTAGCTCTCTTGCCCTCCTCTCTCGCCTAGCTCTCTTGCCCTCCTCTCTTGCCTTGCTCTCTTGCCCTCCTCTCTCGCCTAGCTCTCTTGCCCTCCTCTCTTGCCTAGCTCTTTTGCCCTCCTCTCTTGCCTTGCTCTCTTGCCCTCCTCTCTTGCCCTCCTCTCTCGCCTAGCTCTCTTGCCCTCCTCTCTTGCCTAGCTATCTTGCCTTGCTCTCTTGCCTTGCTCTCTTCAGAAATAGTATGCACAACTATAAGAAACTGTTCTTTGGTGATATAAAGAGAAGACAGGCATGGGGGAGCATAGTGACGGCCGGACAGATTCGCGGAAGAGGCAGACCGAGAGAGATGATGCCTGTTTGTCTAATAGAAGCAACGGCTGCAGCAGGATAAAACAATAAAAATAAAAAACAGTTAGGGTTGTGTAACTCCTCCGAAAAAGTGAGAGATACTAAACTAGCTACGAGTCACAACCAGACTTTTTTCTGTTTCTGTTTTAATGTTATTAAATATTGTAATTTAATGTTTTTCTGTAAATCTATTTGTGTTGTTCTCGGGGAAGATTAGTATAACCGAAACGTCGAATCGTTGTGTCGTAGTATATATATTTTTTTTAAATTTTATTTCTTTTGTTTTTCTCCTGTGATGTATTTTTGCCGTTATGGAGGTTGTTATAAGGCATGTATACTATGTCTGTGTTTAGTATCTTTTACATTTTCGGAGCAGTTACGCGTAACTAACTGTTTAATTTAATTTTTAATTCCTTTTTGTCTAACTTGATGGTATGGAGGGATACCATCTCTAGCATTGTCCCAAAACACCAGCCTAAGTCGATGGTACGGAGGGATACCATCACTAGAACTGTCCCAAAACACCAGCCTAAGTAGATGGTATGGAGGAATACCATCACTAGAATTGTCCCAAAACACTAGCCTAAGTCGATGGTATGGAGGGATACCATCACTATCATTGTCCCAAAACACCAAGGACCGAGATCTGAGGTAAGAAATGAACACCTACCCCACTTGGCAATTTTCTTGGTGACGCTAAGAGCCGAAGCTGCGCTGGCATAATGATTAGTTTGCGTGATTATAAAGACACTGGTCACAGTTTAATCCCCCATTTATGACCGGATTCTGATATCCCGATCATGTGGGGATCAGGGGTTTACCCAGCCTCATAATATTGACATTGAATAATGTTTTCATAATTTCCTCGGAGATGTCAGGGGAGCAAAGGCGGAAAGAGACGAAACTACGGAAACTACCTCAGTAGACTGAGGCCTAGAATATGTGAAGAGCTAACACTTCACACGCCATCGTCAGTATCTGTCATAGACCCACATTTTCCTTACGGAGAGCTACCCTTTGACGCCCCCGCGGCAATCCCTGCCTTGGGGTTATCGGCGGTTTTTCATTTATTTGATGAAATGTGGCACCAGAACAGCAAGACTGAGCACCGGGCAGGTAGATTAAACCATCGGACACCTGGTGTGCCTAGTTCTTGGATGATCTAAACAAATGCGGATCAGAAAATGTTGAGTGATTGCCTGATTGTTTGCACCATGTGACCTGAACTGTTCTATAAACGAAACTCACTATTCCTGTCTCTATTTCTCGGCTTCTCTTGCCTGTTTCTATTATTTTACGTTCGAATTTGGTCACAGAAATTGTGTGTATTTGTGATCTGCTTTCTGACACCAACGGCAGATTTAAACTTTTCATTCTGTCCTGCCTGCCTGCCTGCCTGCCTGCCTACCTGCCTGTCTGTCTGCCTGCCTGCCTGTCTGTCTGTCTGTCTGTCTGTCTGTCTGTCTGTCTGTCTGTCTGTCTGTCTGTGTGGCCATCCGATCGCCCATTATGTTATATCGAAATATTGGTCTCAACATTTCATTATGTTAACGCGAAGTACGGATTTCAACATTTCATTACGTTATTATCAAATACGTATCAATTTAACATTCGGTTGTTTTGCCCTGGAGAGTTCACCTCCGCATTACCGTTGACGTTAACACAACACGGGGAGTGACATTTTCCTGTTTTTAGACCAGAGTTCGACGACCATGGGCGAGGGCGTTGGTGTAGTTGATGGGGATCTACGCTGATAACGTCATGCGGGCGGTCGGACGAAGGAAAGACGCCTGCGTTCATCGATCGCCATAGGAGGAAACGACTGGCCACCAATTTCTCCGAGCATTCGGGTCAACAAAATGTGATGGCCCGATCAAATCACATACACACTTAGCCGGTTCCTAAATCGGGTCATGACGGCCATGGGGCACTTCCAACAGTGTAAGAGATATCAGATCTCACCAGACAGCAGCCCTCCCTCCAACAGTGGAAGAGATATTAGATCTCACCAGACAGTAGCCCTCCCTCAAACAGTGGAAGAGATATCATATCTCATCAGACAGCAGCCCTCCCTTCAAAAGTGGAAGAGATATCAGATATCACCAGACAGTAGCCCTCCCTCCAACAGTGGAAGAGATATCAGATCTCACCAGACAGTAGCCATCCCTCCGACAGTGGAAGAGATATCAGATCTTACCAGATAGCAGCCCTCCCTCCAACAGTGGAAGAGAAGAGATATCAGATCTAATCAGACAGCAGCCCTCCCTCCGACAGTGGAAGAGATATCAGATCTCACTAGACAGTAGCCCTCCCTCCAACAGTGGAAGAGATATCAGATCTCATCAGACAGCAGCCCTCCCTCCGACAGTGGAAGAGATATCAGATATCACCAGACAGTAGCCCTCCCTCCAACAGTGGAAGAGATATCAGATCTCATCAGACAGCAGCCCTCCCTCCGACAGTGGAAGAGATATCAGATCTCACCAGACAGTAGCCATCCCTCCGACAGTGGAAGAGATATCAGATCTCAACAGACAGCAGCCCTCCCTTCTAAGTGGAAGAGATATCAGATTTCACCAGACAGCAGCCCTCCCTCCAACAGCGGAAGAGATATCAGATCTCACCAGACAGCAGCCCTCCCTTCGACAGAGGAAGAGATATTAGATCTCACCAGACAGCAGCCCCCCCCCCCCCCCCCCCTTCGACAGTGGAAGAGATATCAGATTAGATAAGAGATATATGGTGAGATTTTGAACAAACAAAACTGTTGACGTGGTTCATCCTGCAAGATATCTTCATGCTTACTTGGTTGCTATTATCTGTTCCTTTCACTACAACTTTATTAAATCCATTTTTATCTTGTTAGTTATTTTTTTTTTAATTACATGTCCCTTGCAGGATCCCGTGGCGTAGAGTTTACGAACGCGGTTACTGATCCCGTACCCCGCAGAATTCGGATGTGTCGGCCTAACGGCGCAAGAACGCAGCTCTCCTGTAAAAAGGCACAACGCAATCACGTCCGAAAAAAAAAAAAAAAACTCTTGATGAACGCAGAAGAAGAAGAAGATCCCATACACCCGAGTTCGAAACACCGCTGCGTGCAATTTGGCAGCAGACCTCGGTGCGCTGTTGTTTTCTTTTTCACGAAATGGTCGTTAAGAAAGCAATGACAAACTACTGAACGTAAACTTGCCAAGAGATCAACAACAGAGAAAAATACTTGTGTTGACTGCGACGTCCTCTAAAGGATATGCAACTAACTAACATGTCCCTTGCAGAACGTTGCGATACATACAAGCTATGGTTGATTTTCTCGGCAATTTTAAGTTCAATAGTTTGCAAATGTTTTGTGAATGAGAAGTCAACGATTCAGTCAAACTTGATGCCGGTGAAGGTTTTGATCCGCTGACCTCGCATCATGGCAGAGGAAATTTCAGAGCGAGCGCGCTTATCCTTTCGACCACGTCTGCTTCTGATGACTATCATAGAAACACCATAATTATGCAACATGACCTTTGAAGAACGTCGCTCCCATCAAGGCCCTCCGAAAATATCTCGATCCTTTGCGAGTTCTACACAGTGTATTTTTAATGACTGTACAGTGTTTGAAAATATTACCGGTCTAAATTTTGTATTTACCTATTATGTTGCATGAACTTTACAGAAGGTGAACACAAAACTTGGACCGGCAATATTTTCAAACACTGCACAGTCATTAAAAATACACCCTCAAGCACCCACATGCCCATGGTGTGTAGAGTCTTTTTGCGTTCATTTCGTGCTGGTCTCGTCTTGCAAAAATCACGCCGTCCACCTCTTATTTTCCCCCAAACCACTATGACGATTAATATGGTCAAAGTGTTCCGAGGCACGATGCTGCTTATGTGTCGGTTTCTTCGACGTTCAGACTTCGTACAATGCCATTAACTTTCTTTTTCTTGGTCTGCCATGTTCTAAGAACTTTTCTGTAAAATTTGAGTTCAAGAGACACGATGTTCTATGTGACTGCACAACTGCCTGTGACTCACGTTGGCATGTTGTTACAGGAAAGATGCATGTTCTTATAAATGTTAAAATAGTGTGTCTTCTTGTGTATCACTAAAATGTTAACACATCAGAGTGTTTCCAAGAAATAAGTGAGGAAAAGTTTAATCAGTGTAATTCCAAGCAATAACTGAGTACCAATTTAATCAAAGAACTTCTAAGCAATAACTGAGAAACAGTTTAATCGGTATGTTTCCAAACAATAACAGAGCAACAGTTAAATCAGAGAGCTTCCAAACAATAACTGAGTAACAGCTAAATCAGAGAGCTTCCAAACAATAACTGAGTAGCAGCTAAATCAGAGAGTTTTCAACAAATAACTGAGTAACCGCTAAATCAGAGAGCTTTCAAACAATAACTGAGTAACAGTGGAATTAGTGAGAACCAAGCAGTAAATACCCGTGACTGAAAGAGCAAAGGTCCATGATGTTTTCGGTCTAACAGTCACTAACTGATCAACGCTTTTTTGGGTTGGCACAACACGAGTTCAGATAAAATAATCACACAATAACATGAGTTCAGATAAAATAATGACACAATAACATGAGTTCAGATAAAATAATCACACAATAACATGAGTTCAGATAAAATAATCACACAATAACATGAGTTCAGATAAAATAATCACACAGTAACATGAGTTCAGACAAAATAATCACACAATAACATGAGTTCAGATAAAATAATCACACAATAACATGAGTTCAGATAAAATAATCACACAATAAGAATATTACCTTCCTTACACTGGGGTCCTTGATAGCCTTTGGAGCATCCGCCATGACACTCGCCCGTCACGTGGTCGCATTCACCCTTTAAGCACTGCCCGCACTCTCCTAGACAGCCGCTGCCATAACTGCCCACTTCACACACTGAAACCATTAGATACAACACGGTACACGCCTGAGCGAATGCAGGAAACATTAAATAAGCATCGATATACAAGATATGTAACACTAATAGAGTTGTAGACAAGTTAAGATCAGTTGCTGCCTTCACAACGAAAGTCAGGTGTGATGGAACTTCTGTCCTTTTCTCTCTTTAACGTCTTTCCTGCAGCCCATCATTTACTGTAGTAATAATAATAATAACACCCCACATTGTGCTAACGGCTTCGGGCGGAAGAGCGCAATTGGGAGGGTACAAGCCTTATCCTGGTGCGAGGAAATGCAACCCAAAGACAAAATAAGTCATGGCAGGGCAGACCAGGCCCTAAGCCTTGGTTGGCAGCTGGTCTAGGATCGAAGCTCCGACAGGCGGACAGTTAGAGCATTGCTTTGCTGATCCGGCAGCTTCTGCAGCTTGTCTTGTTCCAGATATATAGGTGTTAACTTTCCTCTGGAGTGAACTAGGCAGGCGGAGAGAGGGATCATGCTGCATGGGCAACACATGGTTTCTTTATTTTAGCCCAGGCTATGTGCTATGGAGAGGCGATAACTCCATCCCTCCATATTCTCATTGCGACAGATGCAAGAAAAATGCCGGGAACAAAATCAGCCACTGTTTATTGCCTTCATCGACCTCACAAAGGCATTCGATTTGGTCAGTCGTGAGGGTCTGTTCAAAGCACTAAAGAAGATTGGCTGCCCACCAACTCTTCTGTCCATTGTGGAATCGTTCCACACGGGCATGAAGGGTATAATCAAGTTTGATGGCTCAACTTCAGAAGAGTTTGAAATCAAGAGTGGAGTGAAGCAAGGTTGTGTACTAGCCCCCACCCTCTTTGGGATATACTTTTCACTTCTACTGAAATATGCCTTTCGTGATCAGGATGACGGTATATACATTCACTCACGCTCAGATGGTGGCCTCTATAATGCTCAGAGATTGAAGGCCAAGACCAAAATTAGCAGGGTACCAATCAGAGAGTTGCTTTTTGCGGATGATGCTGCGATTACGACCTACTCTGAGGAAGAATTACAACATCTACTATCTGCATTCTCCAATGCTTGTTCTGAATTTGGTTTAACAATTAACAAACAGAAGACACAGATTATGTCACAAGGTGCACATGGTGTACCATCAATCTTTATTGACGACGCCGAACTGGAGATAGTAGACCATTTTACATATCTAGGATCAGAGGTAAATAGCAAATTATCCCTCGATCAGGAAATCAACATCAGGATTGGCAAGGCAGCAACAACAATGAACATGTTAGCAAAAAGAGTCTGGGAGAACAGGAAGCTTACTGCCAAAACAAAAGTCCTCGTCTACCAAGCCTGTGTCCTTAGTACTCTTCTTTATGGCAGTGAAACCTGGACAACTTACTCACGCCAAGAGAAACGTTTAAACAGCTTTCATATGCGGTGTCTGGGAAGAATACTTGGTATAAAGTGGCAAGACAAAATCACAAATACTGAAGTATTGGAAAGAGCAGGTTGTGTGACGGTGTATTCCGTGCTCAGTCTTCGTAGACTTAGATGGATAGGACATGTTAGGAGGATGGATGATGGTAGAATACCAAAGGACATCTTTTTTGGTGAATTACAGACGGGTAGGAGATCTCAGGGTCGGCCTCTACTACGATACAAAGATGTGTGTAAGCGGGACATGATTGATACAGGCATAGATAATGCACATTGGGAGCAAGTCGCCGCTGAACGTGTTGCATGGAGGGCAAACATCAGAAATAGAATAAAGACAAAAGAGAAAATGATTGCAGATAAAGCACGCACAGAGCGTGAGAGACGTAAGATGGTGCACAATGGTGAAAATGACCATGTTTTCACATGCATCTACTGTGGGCAAACATTTGCAGCAAGAATTGGCCTTACCAGCCACACTCGCCACCGCCATGGGTCGTAGTTATTAAGCCTTTTTGAAGCACAATGTACCAAACTATCGTCTGTCAAGACGGAAAGGTGCCAATGAGGAATAATAATAATAATAATAATAATAATAATAATAATAATAATAATAATAATAATAATAATAATAATAACAATGGATAAGAACGCGTGTTCTTAAACATCCGGTGTGCTAAAGCCGAGGTAAGGGGTTCAACCCCTACACCGGACAACTGGACTAAATGTTGACCTATCGTCCTTGACTTGGGGACGTAAGTTACAAGTACCTCTGAAGTCGGACTGGGTTCGCCTAATGGCGAAGGACACTGTTAATAGGGAAAGCTAATCCACACAGGATGTTCAAGAATAAGTGTTATTATTCATTATCCATGTTGGATTCAGACAGTTGTATAACTCATTCTCACCCAGACAGTCCCAACTATAAAGCAGTTGCTAGGTTAATTAAGAATAACTTTCATTGTGCATATCTACATCAATAGGTGCTCAGATCTGCTATCACTGATTAAGCCAGGAGAATGCCTCCATAGTGCACGAATCATCCGAGGTATTGGTGAATTTCCAAATATGTGCATATAACATAAACTCGCGTGCTTCAATATTCTTTTGTGGATAGGTTTACAGATTTTGAAATTTAGCCATTAACAACGGACTATTTGACCTACCCTTTTTAATTTCAAGTTTTGGAGGGATTTTCAACATCATTTAATCTCATTCCTCTTGTAACTTGCGCTGTCGATGTGAAGCGTATACAGCGGGTGAGTGAGCGTTTATAGGTTTTACATATCTAGATCCCCATGGACTCTGTTATTCTCTCTGTCCATTGTTTACATGGATGACCTCTTCTTCTTGTTCCATTTGGTCTGTACATCATTGCGTGTTGTGATATACTGCCTGTTGGTAGCCTAGTTACATGGCAGAACCATTTAACTTGCTGTTTTGTAATTAAATCTAGCGCTGATATAACATCCACTTTAGTCCTGATTTCATCATTCCTGATTTTCTCTTTTTTAACACGGGCATTATGTAAACACGGGTGCTCCTAGTTTTTCACCTTTATCTGAGAAAATTTGAGGGTGGCTTCACGAACCCCAGATGGAAGGGGATGGGGGTGCTGGATATGTCTAACTTTAAAGGATCAACTATCCGAGTCTGAGGGAAGAGACTGTTCTCCATTGCATTGTGCGTTTTTAACCAAAAGATTACAATTCTAAGCAGGGTCTAATTCCAGCGAACTTGTTTGCTTATATAAGCCAGTTGATAGAACTAAGACCATTGCAACTGTTAACTATAATGATACTGACCTTGATTACATAAATCTCCAGTCCAACCGGAAGCACAACCTTCTGTACATTTTCCTGTCACGTGATGACATGTAGTATTTCCGGCACAGTGAGCACACGGCTCACGGCAGTCAGTTCCGTAGAAGGCTTCGGGGCACGCTGAAACAGCAGTAGATGATGGATGTGAGTTGTTAGAGGGACATAGGTGGCAGGGGTAGTGAGTGGCATCACACACACACACACACGCGCGCGCACACACACACATCTATGACTGTCTGTATGTATATCTGTCTGTCCGCCTGCCTGCGCGCGCGCGTGTATATATGTGTTTGTTTCATTGTGTATGAGCATGTGTGTACGTATGTGTGTATGCGCGTGTGTGTATATGTGTGTATAAGAGTGTGTGTGTGTGTGGTGGGTGTGTGTGTGTGTGTGTTCTTCTTCATATGTATGTGCCTGGCCTGGAGGAGACATTGGCTGACCACGACTCTCCAATCCCCTCTCTAACTCTTGGTATCTTGATGAAGCTGGTGTTGTTTATATCATTATTTGTTGCCCAGCTCTTCAAGCTTTCCTCATGCAACTTTCCCTGTCTTCTTTTGCCTCTCTTGCCATGTATTTCCCCACACAGCAGGCTAATGGCTCTATGTCAACTCTTCTGTTGAAATGTCCTTTGTGGCTACCTTGGTTTTGATGAGTGATCTTGCAACACCCGTAGCCCTCAACATCCCAGTGCTTATTGTCTTCTCTGTTTAGTATATTCTGATTATAAAAATGATTTTCTTGGCATCTGTAAAGAAGGTAGTTTGCCATTGCTTTCCTTTCTAGCAGTGACCGTACTGGTCAGTGACCGTAGCCATTGTCTCCTTAAAAAAGAGATCTTCTGCCTACCGTCGTGAAGGTGGAGCCCATAACCTACAACTATCTGTCGGCTGCTCTCCATCTTCATCCACCACCTACACACATGGCTTCACGTAACCGTGATCGGGGGGCTAAACGGGTACTCCACCTTGCCCACGGGTGTCCCGTAGGCTAGCGGAGGGAAGGAGGCGCCTTACTTCTACCCCTACCCCGCTACCCAGTGTTCCTGTCTCGTCCATGCCATGTGGCCAAGCCATCCAGGTATTTTCCTCTCGGTCTTCCTCTTGGTCTGTTCCCTTCGATCTTGCCAATTGTCACTAAGTTCTCCAATCCATTTCTTCTCATAACATGCCCAATTGCAAAATGCTTAATATAAGCTACCTTCCCGCTGCACTATTGACAAACTGTTGACTGTACTGCTAAGTATAACAGCAAGATTCAAAATGTTAAAGAATATGTGAAATACTCAAAGGAAATTGCGTTAACATCTGATTTTTGGACATCTCTAGGTAACGAAAGCTATTGTGGAATTAATGGCCATTGGATTGCCGATGACTGGAAATTGAAACATGTTGTTCTTGAATGCGTGAATGTTGTTGAACGTCATTATTCTGACAGTGTTCTGACAAAGCAAGAAATATGGTTTCAGCTGTTGATAAAGCCGGTTTTGCACATATTCTTTGTTTTGCTCATAGCTTACAACTGAGCATATTACATGGATTTAAAGCCGCTGATACTGAAACATT
The DNA here is from genome assembly GCA_963921405.1 of Cepaea hortensis. Taxonomy (NCBI): domain Eukaryota; kingdom Metazoa; phylum Mollusca; class Gastropoda; order Stylommatophora; family Helicidae; genus Cepaea; species Cepaea hortensis. The sequence continues at coordinate 48,813,041 of OY992885.1, read as the reverse complement.
GTTTGGGAAATGTTGAAAAATTGTAGGGCATTCTAAACGTAGTGCTGCAAATACAACCGAGTTGTAAAATTGTACTCAGTCACCATTGTGTAAGCTGCAGCAAGATGTACCAACAAGACGGGACAGTATTTTTATTATGCTACAGTCTTCTACAGGCAAGAGAAGCATTAGCTGTCTACATGTCAGATTAAAAGAAGCAATACAAAGGTCCAAAACTGTCAGGTTCAGATTGGGAGAGGATTTCGAAATATGTCAAAGTTTTGGACTTATTCTGTCAGACCATGGTCCTGCTTGGCGGTCAAGATTATGTTTCATGTAGCTGTGTATTGCCACTGCTATCATCGTTGACAAAGCATATGACTGTACACGATGATGATCCGGGCTACATAGCTAAATTTAAGGCAGCGTGTATTCATGACTTTAATGAACGTGTAGCTAACATGACACGTATTGAAATACTATAGATTGCAACAGTACTTGATCCACGCTACAAATACCTGAAGTGTTTGTCAAAAGATGCAAAAGAACGAACTTGGTCACGTATTGAACAACAAATAGCAGCTGATGTTCATGGTGGGCAGATGGAGACTGCTGCAACAAATGATGCTGAAATTGACAATGAAACTATATGCGAACCACGTGAAAAGCGTATAAAGCTAATGGAGTCTGACTCAGACATGGGAGATCATGTCGACAGCTCTTCTGATGAATTGCTGCTTTATAAAATGGAGAAATGGAGAAACAAGTTGCTTAACCGGTTGACCCTTTACAATGGTGGAAACTTAATGAACATCGATATCCAAAATTGGTATTCCTTGCAAAGACCATTATGTGCATCCGGCTACCTCAGTTCCATGTGAACGATTGTTCATCTCTGCTGGTTATATTGTAGTGTGGATGTGTGAGTGTGTGAGTGGTGAGTGGATTGTGAGTGTGTGAGTGTGTGAGTGGATTGGGGATGTATGGGTGGTTAGGGAGATGTGTGTGTGTGTGTGGGGGGTGGGGGGTAGGGACATGTCAGGTGGTGGGGATGTGTGTGTATGGTTTGGGGATGTGTCAGTGGATGTGCGATGTGTGGGTTGGTGGGGGATTGTGTGTGTGGGTGGGGAATATGTTGTCGATGGAGATGTGGCTGGGGGAAGGGTGGTTTGAGGTGTGGGTGGGGAGAGGATGTGTGGGGTAGAATGTGGATGGGCGTGGGATGTGTGGGTTGGTGGGGGAATGTTTGTCGGTGGCGAGTGTGTTTTGGTTGGGGGATCAGGTGAGGGCAGTGTGTGTGGGTGGGGGATGGGTCGGTTGGTGGGGTATGTATGTGTCCCTTGGTGTGTGTGTCGGTAGGTGGGGGTGTGTATGTGTCCCTTGGTGCGCATGTGTGTGGGTAGGTGGGGGTGTTGTGTGGGTGGGGTGATGCATGGATAGGTGGGAGATGGGCTTCATACCATGGTAATTTGCCCTGTTTATGTTTACAACATTCATTTCACAATGTTTTTTTTTCTTCCTATGCAAATGTATAATGCTCTTGATGAACGAAAGACGAGTGATTGGAAGGGCCGAATGTAAGACGGGCCTGCGCGCCCAATTTGTGACCCTAATAAAGTTGATTTGATTTGAGTTGATTTTGATTTGATATTGTTAATAAGACGCGCTCGTCACTTGAAGCAAATACTGTCAACATACTCGTCTGTTTGCATAATTGGTTATTAGATGACACATGAACAAGACAACCCAGTGTTATTTCGATTTTTAACAAACATGACTATACTGTGAGTTATGTGACTATAAATTATTTACTTTAATCGAAATTAACAATTAATTAATCTACATATTGAGCACAACCCACTACTGGCAACGCTGATCGTATTCTGGTATGAACCTAAGGCCTATCCACGTCAATATGGAAGCACTATACTCGAGTTTCGCTCTCGTTTGAGCTCGTCAGTAGTGCATATCCCTGACCGGATCCGGAAACAAGCCCCAGATCACTGGCGTGTGAAGCGGGTGTGTAACCATGCGGCACACACTGGACACGGCCAAATTATCATAGCAGAATATTACAACGTCACCCATCGTAGGCTATAGCTCAACTATAGACTTTATTAATTAATCGTTAATTTTTGAAAAGTTAACTATTACATTTAAATTAATCGGTCGCAGCCCTAATATGTGTGTGTGTGTGTGTGTGTGTGTGTGTGTGTGTGTGTGAGAGAGAGAGAGAGAGAGAGAGAGAGAGAGAGAGAGAGAATGTTTGTTTGTTTGTGTGTCCTTTATGCGTTCCCAAATGGTCCATCCGATTGAGATGAAATTGTGTACAGATGTTGTTTTCACTCCCGCGGATCCAACTGAAATAGTTAGTTTAAAATCAACAATTTTTCCTCAAGCACGAGAGAAAAAGGCATTACGAGCTTCAGAAACAGATGAAGAAATGTCCCGCCATCTTGCTCCAAGGGAACTCACTTTCTGATTAAACCAGAAATTAATTATGAACAGTGTGGATTTGTAGAGGGAAAGAGAACAATCTACTTGATTTTTTTCTACTATACCTACTTATATATATATATATAAAAGAGAATGTTTCTTTGTGTGTGTGTCCCCTTTATACACTCCCGAACGGTCCATCCGATTGAGATGAAATTTTGCACAGAAGTTGTTCTCACTCCCGCGGATCCAACTGAAATAGTTAGTTAGTTTAAAGTCAATTTTTAATTTTTTCACGAAAGATAAAGGCATTACGAGCTTCAGAAACAGGTAAGCAACGGGAATGGAAACGGGAGCAGGGGCCGAACGCGTACTCTGTGCGCTTAGAGAAATGTATTTGAATGTATAATGACTACTGATATGAATTAAATGAGACGCTTCCCGCCAGGAGCTAGGCGACGCCGGGCCGGGTCGTCAGCTAGTGTGTGTGTGTGTATATATATATATATATATATATATATATATATATATATATGTGTGTGTGTGTGTGTGTGCGCGCGCGCGCGCGCGTGTGTGTGTTCATTTTATTGCGCATCGCGTTTGATCCAAACCTACTTTTTTCTATTGCACTAAATCAGATAAATGAAAAAAAAAACTGTAGTACTATATAGGTTTTAGTACTATTCCCCAGGGAATATCATTATTGTACCTTGTATGCGATGGTACAGAGAAAATTGCTGCGTGTATGTTATTCAGCAGACTCAAGAGTGGTTGATTCTGTGACAGGATTGTACGTTGCTTAATCGGTTACATGCTCACTTAGAACATATGTAGATATCAGAGGGCAAGAGGTAAGGTAATAGCACGAAGTAATGCAACTACATATAGGGTATATTTTTTTTTTTACTCTGCAGTATTTGAAAATATTGCCTGTCCAAGTTTTGTATTCACCCTCTGTAAAATATATGCAACATAATGTTTTTCATATCCTTTACAGGACATCGCTGTCAACATCAGCATCTTTCAGCTGTATGTTGATTTCTTGGCAAGATTACGCTCAGTAGTTTGCCATTGCTTTCTGAGCGGCCGCCTCAGTTATCCCGCAAGTCACCAGCGGGGGTCGAACCGCTCCCAGCTCTCGCCCCGCTACGAGACTCTGCGTGATAAACGGGATTACGGAGAAAGTGTTGTAACACTCGGCCAGAGAGACCGGCCATGCAGCATAATAGGTAAATATAATTACAAATACACCCTACCGACAGTTAGATTTTCACACATACTTAACTTACACTTATATACTTTAGAAGATTCACCAATACCTTGACGGCAATTTTTTTTTCCTCGTGAATTTTATTTTATTTATAGAATCGTTCGTTATTTCCCGCCCAACTTTATTTCGAATCCAGCCCAGACGCAAATCAGCAGACGGCAGCAAGATGTCCGGATTGCGAGATTAAATACCCAAAAGAAACGGGTTTACCTAACAAGACGATAAACCGCGGCAACCTTCCACAATGGTCCCTATTATAATCGGCACCAGAAACTGCACAGCCCAGCCTCTGGGAACATTCCAGACCTTACGTGAGTCTGATTGCCCTTGTTTTCCTCCTGTCCTAAATTATTATCTAATGACATTTCTGTGCTTTTCTTATTTTTTTTTTAAAAAGGTTTCTTTATAGTTTTCTCCCCAGCTCCTTTTTAAAAAAAATCGCAATGCAGTTTTTATAAAATCTATACTATTATCAAGGGGAAATAGTATGTCGTATCCTCATATACTCAGGCAGTAACGAAGGGGTTGCGAACGCAATTCGTAATCTCGCATACAGTTTGAAACACAGCTGGGGATGATTTCAAAGCAGACCGCCTTGCGCTAGTTTTCAAGCAATGGTATGAGTGTCAGTTGTTTAGAAATCAATGGCAAACTACTGAACGTAAACTTGCCAAGAAATCACGAACGGCCAAAAATTATTTGATTTGACTACGACGCCCTGTAAAGGATATGCAACTAGCTTTTTTTTTTCCATAAACAGTATTAATAAGATGTGGCACAATTTCAGCAAGCAAATTAAAGCAACGTTGCTGATAGCACGTATCATACCAGTGGAAACAACCGGATGTGAGCCACGGATCAGTACATAATCACTAAAGAAAGAAACCGAGATTTTGTTACAGAAAATTGAACATAGTGGACAAAACAAGACAAATATTCAAATATTGACATTCTCCATCCATCCATCATGTGCCATGCTGATAAGCGTGGGCGGTCATGTTTTGCCATCTCGTTCGATCACCAGAGTCGTGGATCAGCTCTGTGTTCTTGTCTCGACCATGCCATGTGGCCAAGCCATCCAGTATTTACATCTCGGTCTTCCCCTTGGTCTCTTCCCTTAGATCATGCCAGTTGACACTAAGTTCTCCAAGTCATTTCTTCTCATAACATACCCAAAAATATTTGACTGTCTACGTCTAATGACTCTAATCAGTTTACGATCTTCATTTGACTCTTGAAGGACTTGTTCTACAAGATGTGAATATCGAAGAAAATCTATTCACAGACAGCATCATGTCTCGGAAACTAGTTAGTTAATCTTTCCTCTTGAGCCCAAGGCGGCGCATAGGGCAGAAGTCATGGCTCTCCATGTCTGGCGGTTCGTTGCTACCTGTTGTAGATCCTGGATGTTCACTTGGCCGTTGAATGAGCCCTCTCTGATGATGGTTCTACGCAGGGTCTCTCTTGGTCTTCCCCGTTTTCTTTTCCATACTGGTGACCATAAGAGGGCTTGGTAGGGGAGTCCAGTCTTGTCCATTCTGAGTAGATGACCGATGTTGTTCCAACGGCGTTTTCTTATAAAATTTGATACAATATCTTGCTTAGTCTCTGTAATTCTGTGGCTAAATTAAATGTTACAGTAGTTTAGACAGAACAGTGATGGGATACATATTTTCTCAAAGAGGAGAAAAATGTGGACCTGCAGTAAGAAGGACACAGTACAATGAAGACACCTTGGACATAAATAAGCAGCATTCTCGGAAACTGAAATACTTTGGTTACATTAAATGTTACGTTACTTTAGAAAGAACAGCGATAGGAGACATGGTTTCTCAAAGAAGAGGCAACGTCCATCTAGCGCTGGGCTCATATTGTTGAAGACCTGCAGGAAGAAGAACACATGACACTGAAGACACACTGGGCATGAGAACAAGCATGGGGAAGAGGAACTGGCCAAGGATGGAGAATGCTGTCGGTGGGCTGTGATAAGAACGAGTTCTTCACAGCTCCTGCAACACGAGCAACTTCACATAAATATGACATCCCCAGTCTATGCCATCAATTTCATTGTACATTTAACTAATCCAGTGTCGAAGAATAATATATCGCCAAATGTTATCTCTCATTTGAACAGAAGGGTGATTATATTGCCACACTAGGGTCACCGTGTTATTTGCTTCGTCTCGCTGTATTTTCTGCAATTTTAATGCTCAGTGAATAGATATTTACATTATAATACTAGTTTATATGATTGTGCCTTCCTAATCACTATACCAAAACGCCAACTAAGGCTGCATATACCGTCATTTATTTCAAACTTATTTTTAAATTCAATGGGCGTCGACGTCTCTGAATGTTGTAAAACAATAAAAGTTCCCATTACAAGCCTTGAGGTCTACTGGGCATCTGGCGCTGGGCCTATATTCTTAAAGACACATCGCTACTTTATGGATGATCTGGTCAGTGTCACACCGCACGCCATTGCTTCACATAACATTTCTTGTCGCTTGCTCAAAGTGAAGGAAAGACTGATCACTTATTCACCCTTGCTCGCAGGTCTACAAAATGTGATGGCGCTATCACATCATAGATCCATAGCTTTTAACTGCTTCGGGACAGTTATTAATAAATACAATAATTGTTGGCTCCGATGACCGTGAATATCGCCCGCCTCGATGGCTCGGTAATATCGTTGTCTACATTCGCTAATTATGATGCCTTTTATTACCGTGTTTCCCGAAAATAATACTGGGTTTTATTAGGGGTGTACTTTTAATGACTGTGGGGTTTTTGAAAATATTGCAGTTCCAAGAATTGTATTTGCCTTTTATGTTACATGAACTCCACAGAGGGTGAATACAAAGCTTGGAACGGCAATATTTTCAAACATCCCACAGTCATTAAAACTGCACCCTATATTAATTTTAGCTTTAAAAAATGCACTAGGGCTTTTTTTTTGGGGGGGGGGGGGGAGAGAGAGGGGTGACTTATATATATATATATATATATATATATATATATATATATATATATATATATATATATATGTTTTTTCCGCGTTTCCATCCTGTTTTCAGGATCACCAATTTCAGTTTGCGGTCAACACCAGCATCTTTCAGCTGTATGCCTAGATTAAGCTCATCAGCACGCCACGACTTTCTGAGCGACCGGCTCCATACTCTCGTAAGTCACTGGCGCGACTCGAACCCCTTCAAATTCTCGTACGCTCACGTCAACCACGAGAGTATTCGGGGTTACGGAGAAAGCTGCTAACTCCAGGGAGACCGCATATATATATATATATATATATATATATATATATATATATATATATATATATATATATATATATATATATATATATATATATATATATATATGGCGTCTGTACTGCGACTGGCCATTCGGCAACAAGTCTGTCATTCTGGCGGCTGACGATCTTAACTAGGGATTATTTTAGTGGTAGGTCTTAGTGTCGGGGAAACAAGGTTTGATTTTAACAGTTGAATTATACATATTTCTCTACCTTTGTTGTCACTGCATTGTGAAACCAAGTTACATTTCTATAAACTCAATCTAGAAACAAATCTCCGTGGCAGAATGGTCGGTGTGCATGATGAAGTCCAGGTTCAATCCCCGGTAGCGACAACATCCGTGTTGTTGTCACCAGCAGTGTGGCTGGGGTCGACCCTGTCTGATATAAGGTTACCAGACAACTGTCTTAACTGTCTGGGAATTGTCTGGACAGCAGGACCGAGCTCTAAAATATGTAGAGGTCCAGTACTTCACCGCTAGCATCAGTGGGAAAGGAGTAGCGAACGCGATTCACAATCCCATATACCGCTTTCCAAAATAAGATTCAGGCCGTTTGGAAGCAGACCGTCTTGTGCTTGTTTCTAACAATGATATAAGCATCGGTCGTTCAGGAAGCAATAACAAATTACTGAAAATAAACTCGCCTAGTAAATCACAAACCGCCAAATAATGCTGGAATTGATTACGATGTCCTGTGAAGTACACGCAACTAACTTTATTTAAATACTTCAGGGGGAGAACGTTCAATCAGATGGCAGTTGGAACCATCAGTAGTAGACTCTTCGCTTGCTGTTGGAATGAGGGGATGGAGCGCGTGTGGGAATGTCCTGAGTGCAGTGATGTCGTTTCTTAGCTCAACTCTACTCAACTTAATACTTCTCATCCGAACTTCATATCTAAAATGGGACTACTTGTTTGTAGACATTAAAGCCTTTGCTTTTCTCATGATCCAATCAGTATCCCCTTTTATGACATCCCATAATCGCAGCTACTGGGCCACCTGCCGGGATAGAGAATTAATTGTCGATAATTTTCAGTGGTACAACGGGTACAACTATCAAGCTGAACGCTGTATCTCCCCTGCTGTTTCTCAGCTTTCAGGCGCGAGCTGCCGTGTGATAACTTACCGCCTGAAATATGCCGACTTGTCCAGCTTGTATCTGCGGGTCTGCTGTAAAACCTCCAGGAAAATACCCACTTTCACAAACATGTCTTGCCTAAACACGACATTGGATACGTGTCTTATCAGACATTTATGAATTCTTGCGAGAATCCCGTTGCCATAATTGCGCAGGTGTGGTGTTTGGAAAGTGTGTGTGTGTGTATAACGTGGTGTTTCTAACAGTTTGTTGAAATTAAATTACTGAAAGTGAAACTGCAGTCACCTAGATAACCAGACAGAATCAGAGAGAAAAAGGCTTAAACAATTGGACGACAAATAATAATAAGCAGCATGAACTTTATTAACAGATTCAGTGCCAAACAAAAGTAGGTTTCTACCGCACACATAAAATGGATGTCGGAAAACGTGAAGTAGGGGTGTGCCACAGTTATGACTTAAAAGTTTTTTATATGGTAACAGACATATTGTATAATATATCAAATTAAAACAAGGAGGTTTCATACGGAAAACTACTTATATATGTCCATTGTAGATACGGGAAGTTACTGGAGACGATTAATTATCCTACGGCACTTAATCAGTTAAAATACCAGATGTCAGGGGGAACTGGAGAGTCGTGATCGCCAATGCTCATTCCAGACTGGGAAGCAGCAGGAGGAGGAGACGGAGCAGGAGCGGGAGGAGGAGGAGAGGAGGAGGAGGAGGAGGAGGAGGAGGAGAAGAAGAAGAAGAAGAAGAAGAAGAAGAAGAAGAAGAAGAAGAAGAAGAAGAAGAAGAAGAAGAAGAAGAAGAAGAAGAAGAAGAAGAAGAAGAAGAAGAAGAAGAAGGAGAAGGAGGAGGAGGAGGAGGAGGAGGAGGAGCGGAGAGGAGGGAGATGGAGAGGAGTAGGAGAAAGAGAATGTCTTTATTATCGACATGTGTCATTTGTTTGCTCTCTATTGTTTTGATTCTGATATGATTGCATTTCACTAGCAGCTGCAAAAGATGGTCACATGACAGACACGGCCGTCAAGGTAAGGCATGCTAGGCTTTCATGTGTGCAAGGCCACGACATTATCAGATCATCAAAACTTGGAGACATAAATTACAAGTACCTCAGAAGTCGGGTGGCTTCGCCTGCTAGTGAGGGACCCTGGCAATAGGGAAAGCTAAAGCACACGTATACAAACATCAGTCCAGTGCACTAAAGTAGCAGCACGTGTGTAAACTACGCCTGAGTTGAAAGTGAGCGAACGTTAACAAATATGCTTCTTTAAGTAAGGAAGTCAGCAGTTGAAAGTGAGCGAACGTTAACAAATATGCTTCTTTAAGTAAGGAAGTCAGCAGTTGAAAGTGAGCGAACGTTAACAAATATGCTTCTTTAAGTAAGGAAGTCAGCAGTTGAAAGTGAGCGAACGTTAACAAATATGCTTCTTTAAGTAAGGAAGTCAGCAGTTGAAAGTGAGCGAACGTTAACAAATATGCTTCTTTAAGTAAGGAAGTCAGCAGTTGAAAGTGAGCGAACGTTAACAAATATGCTTCTTTAAGTAAGGAAGTCAGCAGTTGAAAGTGAGCGAACGTTAACAAATATGCTTCTTTAAGTAAGGAAGTCAGCAGTTGAAAGTGAGCGAACGTTAACAAATATGCTTCTTTAAGTAAGGAAGTCAGCAGTTGGTTACCATCTAGGGCTTGACCATTCTGGTCGGTGACAGTGGCCGTTGGCTCTATAAAAAGATGCCTGCCTGCACTCGCAAACATGAGATAACAACCAACAAATGCCTGCCGGCTGCCCTTAAGTTCTATCCACCAGGTGATCCCATCTTTCCGTGACTCTTTTGGTGATGAGATGAGCGCTAAGGTGTTCCCCCGCCGTGCTCAAGTTGTGTCCCGTCATTTAGAGGAGGAAGGAGGTGACCACTAACCTGTGTTCTAACTAACCTTTCCTTCTAACAAATGTCAGCAATCATTTTTAAAATTATACAGTGCCCATTTTATAGACAAGTCGTACTGGTCGAGCAAAGCAAAATCATGTCATTGCCACGAACTGAATCCAGACCACTTTCTTGGTAAACAAGGGCACTTACCACTCTACCGCTGTGGCTTTTATAAAATAAAAGCCGTAGAAGAAACATTTAGAACGGTAATGTTTCTATTTCAAGCTGCCATTGATGAAACCTCCATTATGATACCCTCCTATTTGTGCCAGTTCTGATGCTCTCCAATCAGGCTTCTATAAGATGTACGCATCCCGTATAAATCCCTATATCATTCACCAAATGAAGTTATCCCTGGTGGGCCCAGTTATTTATGTCTTTCAGAAACATGGATTTTTAATTCCCATGACCTGCAAGCCACGAAGGTCGTATTTTAAACATGAGCCTTGCCCCTGACCTTCACTGCTACTCTATTAGGTCACAGACATCATGACTTGATTCTATTTATTCCTGCAGACGTCAACGACATCAGACGGCAGTCGAATATTATTAATTTTCAGACGAGACAGCCAAGGAAAAGAGATCACCAGGAACGAATACAGATCTAGACGTTGCTAAGGTTACCCATATCGTAAATCATAGAATAAAACTGAATATGAAGACTAGGGCTAAATATAAGCACGTGTGCTTTTAACACGAATATCCGTGATTTATTGTCTTGGAGAGCTCCGCTCCAGGGGAAATAAGCCACACCTACGGAGCTACGCCAGGTGTAAAGAGAACATCGGGGCGATTTCATGTGAAAGTGTCGGAGTACAAAAACAACAATGTGGCATGTCCTTTGCAGGACGATGCGAACAACCCCAACCTTATGTTCACTTTTGGAGGTCAGCATGGCCGAATGGATAAGAACGCGGTTTCTTAAACATCCGGTGTGCTGATGCCGAGGTAAGGGGTTCAACCCCGACACCGGACAGTTGGATTAAAATGTTAATCTCTCGTTGACTTGGGGACGTAAATTACATGAACCTCTGAAGTCGGAGTGGGTTCGCCTGATGGCGAGGGACACTGTTAATAAGGAAAGCTAATCCACACGCAAAATTCAGTCCAGCACTAGTAGAAGTAATATATATGGACTACGCTTGCGTTCAAATCGAGCGAGCGCTGCCCCCCACCCCAACCCCACTTTAAAAAAAAATGTAGATTCTCAAGCCAATTATGTCCCAATGGCGGAATAAGGGGCGGAAGAGAGAGAAGTTTGCCATTGCTTACTGAACGAGACATCAACGTTGAAGTCCTACTAACCAAGGTAGGGGTTGATCCCGCTACCCCGCCATCAGCGGACTGGAAGTTTAAGTTTGGAGTTGGAGCGCTTTTATCCTTCCGGATAGGTCGATTGCACGTGGCAAATACAGTTTATTGTTTCGTGTAATATTTTTACTATACAATCATTGCATTGTTATTTTTGAAAACCCTTCCATACATCCGTATTTACAGATAAATGCTAAATAGGACAAAGCAGAGGGCGCGTTAGCGAAGTTGGTAAAGAATTGCGCTGATAATGTCGTGCGAACGGGTCGACGCCTGGGCTCGTGGCCTGCTAAAGTGAGGGAATGATTGGCCATCTATTCCTCCTTGCTCTCAGAATGAGGGAATGATTGGGCACCTATTCCTCCTTGCTCTCAGAAAGAGGGAAAGATTCGCCACATATTCCTCTTTGCTCTCAGAATGAGGGAAAGATTGGCCATCTATTCCTCTTTGCTCTCAAAATGAGGGAATGGTTGGCCACCTATTCCTCTTTGCTCTCAGAATCAGGGAAAGATTGGCCACCTATTCCTCTTTGCTCTCAGAATGAGGGAAAGATTGGCCATCTATTCCTCTTTGCTCTCAAAATGAGGGAAAGATTGGCCATCTATTCCTCTTTGCTCTCAGAATGAGGGAAAGATTGGCCACCTATTCCTCCTTGCTCTCAGAATGAGGGAAAGATTGGCCACCTATTCCTCTTTGCTCTCAGAATGAGGGAAAGATTGGCCACCTATTCCTCTTTGCTCTCAGAATGAGGGAAAGATTGGCCATCTATTCCTCTTTGCTCTCAAAATGAGGGAATGGTTGGCCACCTATTCCTCTTTGCTCTCAGAATCAGGGAAAGATTGGCCACCTATTCCTCTTTGCTCTCAGAATGAGGGAAAGATTGGCCATCTATTCCTCTTTGCTCTCAAAATGAGGGAAAGATTGGCCATCTATTCCTCTTTGCTCTCAGAATGAGGGAAAGATTGGCCACCTATTCCTCCTTGCTCTCAGAATGAGGGAAAGATTGGCCATCTATTCCTCTTTGCTCTCAAAATGAGGGAATGGTTGACCACCTATTCCTCCTTGCTCTCAGAATGAGGGAAAGATTGGCCATCTATTCCTCTTTGCTCTCAGAATGAGGGAAAGATTGGCCACCTATTCCTCTTTGCTCTCAAAATGAGGGAATGGTTGACCATCTCAAAATGAGGGAATGGTTGACCACCTATTCCTCCTTGCTCTCAAAATGAGGGAAAGATTGGCCATCTATTCCTCTTTGCTCTCAGAATGAGGGAAAGATTGGCCACCTATTCCTCCTTGCTCTCAGAATGAGGGAAAGATTGGCCATCTATTCCTCTTTGCTCTCAAAATGAGGGAATGGTTGACCACCTATTCCTCCTTGCTCTCAGAATGAGGGAAAGATTGGCCATCTATTCCTCTTTGCTCTCAGAATGAGGGAAAGATTCGCCACATATTCCTCTTTGCTCTCAGAATCAGGGAAAGATTGGCCATCTATTCCTCTTTGCTCTCAAAATGAGGGAATGGTTGACCACCTATTCCTCCTTGCTCTCAGAATGAGGGAAAGATTGGCCATCTATTCCTCTTTGCTCTCAAAATGAGGGAATGGTTGACCACCTATTCCTCCTTGCTCTCAGAATGAGGGAAAGATTGGCCATCTATTCCTCCTTGCTCTCAGAATGAGGGAAAGATTGACCACCTATTCCTCTTTGCTCTCAGAATCAGGGAAAGATTGGCCATCTATTCCTCTTTGCTCTCAAAATGAGGGAATGGTTGACCACCTATTCCTCCTTGCTCTCAGAATGAGGGAAAGATTGGCCATCTATTCCTCCTTGCTCTCAGAATGAGGGAAAGATTGGCCATCTATTCCTCTTTGCTCTCAAAATGAGGGAATGGTTGACCACCTATTCCTCTTTGCTCTCAGAATGAGGGAAAGATTCGCCACATATTCCTCTTTGCTCTCAGAATGAGGGAAAGATTGGCCATCTATTCCTCTCTGCTCTCAAAATGAGGGAATGGTTGACCACCTATTCCTCTTTGCTCTCAGAATGAGGGAAAGATTCGCCACATATTCCTCTTTGCTCTCAGAATGAGGGAAAGATTGGCCATCTATTCCTCTTTGCTCTCAAAATGAGGGAATGGTTGACCACCTATTCCTCCTTGCTCTCAGAATGAGGGAAAGATTGGCCACCTATTCCTCTTTGCTCTCAAAATGAGGGAATGGTTGACCACCTATGCCTCCTTGCTCTCAGAATGAGGGAAAGATTGGCCATCTATTCCTCTTTGCTCTCAAAATGAGGGAATGGTTGACCACCTATTCCTCTTTGCTCTCAGAATGAGGGAAAGATTGGCCATCTATTCCTCTTTGCTCTCAAAATGAGGGAATGGTTGACCACCTATGCCTCCTTGCTCTCAGAATGAGGGAAAGATTGGCCACCTATTCCTCTTTGCTCTCAAAATGAGGGAATGGTTGACCACCTATTCCTCTTTGCTCTCAGAATGAGGGAAAGATTGGCCATCTATTCCTCTTTGCTCTCAAAATGAGGGAATGGTTGACCACCTATTCCTCCTTGCTCTCAGAATGAGGGAAAGATTGGCCACCTATTCCTCTTTGCTCTCAAAATGAGGGAATGGTTGACCACCTATTCCTCCTTGCTCTCAGAATGAGGGAAAGATTGGCCATCTATTCCTCCTTGCTCTCAGAATGAGGGAAAGATTGGCCATCTATTCCTCTTTGCTCTCAAAATGAGGGAAAGATTGGCCACCTATTCCTTCTTGCTCTCAGAATGAGGGAAAGATTGGCCATCTATTCCTCCTTGCTCTCAGAATGAGGGAAAGATTGGCCATCTATTCCTCCTTGCTCTCAGAATGAGGGAAAGATTGGCCATCTATTCCTCTTTGCTCTCAAAATGAGGGAAAGATTGGCCACCTATTCCTTCTTGCTCTCAGAATGAGGGAAAGATTGGCCATCTATTCCTCCTTGCTCTCAGAATGAGGGAAAGATTGGCCATCTATTCCTCCTTGCTCTCAGAATGAGGGAAAGATTGGCCATCTATTCCTCTTTGCTCTCAAAATGAGGGAAAGATTGGCCACCTATTCCTCTTTGCTCTCAGGTCTAGAACATGTGATGGATCTTTGATATCACTGACCCTCAGCAGGAAACTGCTTCCGGACAATTGTGTGTGTTCGTTGTTGTTTTTTTAGCACGACAAATTTGTCGGCCCACACACAGCAGGCCTGACCTCGTTACACACACCGCAGGCCTGACCTCGTTACACACACCGCAGGCCTGACCTCGTTACACACACCGCAGGCCTGACCTCGTTACACACACGGCAGGCCTGACCTCGTTACACACACCGCAGGTCTGACCCGGACACCTTGCTACACACACCGCAGGCTTGGCCTGGACACCTTGTTACATACACCGCAGGTATGACCCGGACACCTGGGTACACAATGAAAACCGCTAACAAAATCACACAAATATATTAGTATTGTATGATAAGTATAATGTATTAGTAGTGAAAAGCAACTAATGGCTGTGAAAACGTGGTTTCTGAGGAAAATGCAAAGAGTACCATGAACAGATAGAAAAACCAACGAACAAGTCCTTCAAGAAACAAATGAAGATCGTAAACTGATTAGAGTCACTAGACGTAGACAGTCAACATTTTTGGGGCATGTTATGAGAAGAAATGAATTGGAGAACTTGATGACAACTGGCAAGATCGAAGGGAAGAGACCAAGGGGAAGACCTAGAAGCAAATACCTGGATGGCTTGGCCACGTGGCATGGTCGAGACAGGAACACAGAGCTGATCCACGACTCTGGTGATTGAGTTAGATGGCAGAACATGGCCGCCCACGCTTACCGGCATGGCACATGATGGATGGATGGATGGATGGATGAATTATGTAGTGATCCGTGTGTAGACTAGGCTCAAGTTCAGAGCTAGCAAAAGCAACAAAGGACACACACACACACACACACACACACACACACACACACACACACACACACACACACACACACACACACACACACACACACACACACACACACACACACACACACACACACACACACACACACACACACACACACACACACACACACACACACACACACACACACACACACACACACACACACACACACACACACACACACACACACACACACACACACACACACACACACACACACACACACACACACACACACACACACACACACACACACACACACACACACACACACACACACACACACACACACACACACACACACACACACACACACACACACACACACACACACACACACACACACACACACACACACACACACACACACACACACACACACACACACACACACACACACACACACACACACACACACACACACACACACACACACACACACACACACACACACACACACACACACACACACACACACACACACACACACACACACACACACACACACACACAGTACACACACACATAAACACACACATAAACACACAGAGTTACCTTCATCGCAAGTTCTGCCCAGCCAACCACTGTCACAGCCCTTGGGACACGAGCCAGTCATCTGGTTACACGTCTGGTTGTGCTGGCAGTGACCACAGCTGTGATTACAGTTCACCCCGTACGTGTAGGGTTCGCATCCTGCAACATGTAGACAACATGAGTAGTAACATCATGTGATTTTTGTGAAGAATGCTGACAATATTGTGGAGAGAGAAGAAAAGAAACGTCCAGGTATAGCCTGCTACATGTGTTACCAGGTAATGCTGTCAGTTCCAGCAGGTGTTTCTTGACCACTAATTAGAGGCTAGACGCTCGGCTGTTGGCCCGGTTGTCACGGGTTCGAATGCGCATTGGGGTGGATTTTGACAACTAACCTGGGTTCCTATGTCGACTCAGTCTGGTACAGGTGCCAGGACATGGCATGGGAAGTAATGACAACCAGCGGCGACACTGACCACATCAGCCACCCAGTGCCGATTGGTCTATGCAAATATGGGCGTAGCACCATATGTCTAGCGAGCTTTAACACCTTAAAATGGTGCTTTACTTTTGACAGGTGTTATTAGATCATGCCTCAACGTTTTTCAGTCTTAAGTTAGTTGCATATCCTTTACAGGACATCGCAATCAGCCCCTGCATTTTTATTTGGTTTTGACTGTTTGTGATTTCTTGGCAAGTTTACGTTCAGTAGTTTGCCATTGCTTTCTGAACGTCCGGCATTCATAACATTTTATGAAAATCAACGCAAGGCTGTCTGCTGCCAAATCACCCGCAGCTGTGTTTCGATAGCGGTATGCGGGATTATGAATTACGTGTGTAACGCCTTCACCACAGAGTCGACTTTTCATTCTCAGTCTGGTTAACGTTTACGCTTTCTATCCTAAGCAGTTGTGGGTGGGTGGGTGGGTGAGTGAGTGAGTGAGTGGGTGGGTGGGTGAGTGAGTGAGTGAGTGGGTGGGTGGGTAGGTGGGTGAGTGAGTGGGTGAGTGAGTGAGTGAGTGAGTGAGTGGGTGGGTGGGTGGGTGAGTGGGTGGGTGCGTGGGTGAGTGAGTGAGTGAGTGGGTGGGTGAGTGAGTGAGTGTGTGAGTGAGTGAGTGAGTGGGTGAGTGAGTGAGGGAGTGAGTGAGTGAGTGAGTGGGTAGGTGGGTGAATGAGTGAGTGAGTGGGTGGGTGGGTGGGTGAGTGGGTTGGTGGGTGAGTGAGTGAGTGAGTGAGTGAGTGGGTGGGTGCGTGGGTGAGTGAGTGAGTGGGTGGGTGAGTGAGTGTGTGAGTGAGTGAGTGAGTGAGTGAGTGAGTGAGTGAGTGAGTGGGTGGGTGAGTGAGTGAGGGAGTGAGTGAGTGAGTGAGTGAGTGGGTGGGTGGGTGGTTGAATGAGTGAGTGAGTGGGTGGGTGGGTGGGTGGGTGAGTGGGTGGGTGGGTGGGTGAGTGTGTGAGTGAGTGAGTGAGTGAGTGAGTGAGTGAGTGAGTGATGGTTTTAGTTAATTAGTTCGTTAGTTAGTTAGTTGGTTGGTTGGTTGGTTGGTTGGTTGGTTGGTTGGTTGGTTAGTTAGTTATGTGTCGCGGTTCCAACGACAAAGGGTTGCCCCATAATGCTTCATTCCTGTGCTAGTGAATATCACATAAAGTTGTTAATATACAAGAATAAATGTGTGGGTTTGAACTAGTTAAAGAAATTCAGTTATGGGACAGAAGCAGTTGAAGTAACAATTGTGCTAAAGTGTGTTCATGTAATGGCTACACGGAACACGCCAGATTAAGGCAAGCATATAAAGTAAGAAGTCACTAAAAAAACTTGTGATAAATCCTTTGGTATTTAATGAGATAGAACCACGTGGAAAAGACAAACGTAGTTGGGTTCATTAACAGAAGGGCTAACTATCCCGCCATCACGGCACAGGAAGTTTAAGCGCAAAAGTATTAAACCGCTCGGCCATGCTGATGACTACATCATCATCAAGTACCATGCCAACTGGCGTAGGCGTGCTTGTCTCTCCACAGATCTCGGTCTTTGGTGTTCTGTATCAACTCTGCTGGTGATATTCCTCCATGTTACCGTCTCAGTACATCCAGCATTATTTCTCTTGGTCGGCCCCTGCCTCTCTTCCTCTCGATCTTTCCAGTGGTCACGGTGTTCTCGAATGCCTCTCTTCTCATATACATCACATATCCCAGTTATTTCTTAAAAAGATTTGGCAGAATATAACTTTTAAAAAAAAAATGATAATAGCATTTAATTTTCAGATTGTGGTATTTCTACAAAATAAACCACACTAAGTTCGTACATTTGTTGTAAATAGTTGGAAGTCTACGTGGTAAAGTTGCTGCTTGTTCCCATTCCGAAGGTTGTGGGTTCGATTCCCGCTTATGTCGTTACAAGTACAATGTTCTCGGAGACTCCTGTGGGGACGTCGATGGAATGACGGAGTTTATGCTTTGTGAGACGCATTCAGCAGGCAGCCCTGAGATAAAACCAGGTGCAATGAAGTCGATAACTTTCCATTTAAACCATTTTAAACCATTTTGTACATACAGGGTGTCTGTAAAGTCTCACTACACTTTGTATGTAGAACAAATCTGAAAAATGAAGTACATGATGTCATCAAAAAAACGTGCTAAAAATTCATTAAATTAGTTACAACAGTCACTATTATGGTCTAACGCTGTTTTTGGGGAGCTGGAAAGTACCAATGAAGTAAGTATTCATTATAACAGGTGTTGGAAATGTCCGCCACGGGTCTTCAAGGCATGACTGTACAAGCCTCTTCATATTATCAAATACATTCTGCAACGTGTCTGTTGTTGTTTCTTGAATGGTAATTAACCATTCTGTTTGGAGTGCAGAGAATTTTTTCCAGCAGACGACAGCCATTCGCTACATATTGCTTCACGATGGACTGTGGAGCTTACTTTTTGATGACATCATGTACTTTATTTTTCAAATTTGATCTACATACAAAGTGTAGTGAGACTAAAAACACCCTGTAGTTATGTGTTAAATGAGTTGTACTAACCCTCAAGGCATTTGTCGCCCCTGAAGCCCGGCAGGCAGCCATCACTGCACCGTCCGGTCACGATGTTGCACGGGCTATCGTCATGACAGTGGCCGCAGCTGTTGAGACATTTCACGCCATAACTATGAGTTGGGCACACTGAAATGAAATTCATCTCATTATTATCAAAAATATAAGAGTCAGATCGTAAATATAATTAAAAACACACGGAGAAGAAAATTATAAGCAGACATTAATAATGCAGAAAGGAGGTGGTCCGAGATGCAGGAGATAGAAACAGATGGGACGGCAAGAGTTGCTGTGAGTTGGTAGAGAGGGCCTTTGCGCCGACAGAGGATAAATGGCACCAAAATAAAACATACAGTTAGAAAAACCGTTGATCTTGATAGTGCAATAATAATATCAGTGAGACTGTACAAGTAAGATCATTACTCACCTCATCTCATCATGTTCCTCTTGTACCTTGCGGTGTTGAGGTGAAGTATAAACAGCGGGAGAGTGCCCGATTATGGGCTTCATGTGTCGATATTCCCATGGACTCTGTTATTCTCTGCGTCCATAGTCTATGTGGTCGGCCTCTTCCTCTATTTCCATCTGGTCTATACATCATTGCTTGTTGTGGTATACTGTTAGTTGGTAATCTACTTGCATGGCCAAACCATTTGACTTGCTGTCTTCTAATAAAATCTAGTGCAGCTACAACCCCTACTCTAGTCCTGATTTCTTCATTTCTGATCTTATCTCTTCTTGATACATTGAGTATTCTTCTCAGGAATCTCATTTCTGTTGTTGTGATTTTTCTTTTCTCTTTTTCTGCCATTGTCAAATTTGGGCATTGGTAACATAGAGTTGGTAGGAAGATTGTGTTGTAAAGTGCTTTCTTAGTAGTTATTGATACATGTTTGTTCTTTAGTATTGATGTCATTTGTACAATGAGTTGATTTGCCTTATTGCGTCTATTTTCGATCTTGTCTTCTGATTTGCCATTTGATGATATTTTACTTCCTAAGTATTTGAAACTCTTTACTTGTTTCAAGGGATGTTCGTTTAGGTGAATCATTGTTGCTTTATCTTTTTTGGTTATTGTCATTACCTCTGTTTTATTTGTGCTAATTTTCATGTCATGTTCCCTACACATTTCGTTTAGACTATGCATGTGGTCTTGTAATTCAGCTTCTGATTTTCCTATTGGTGCTTGGTCGTCCACAACAGGAGTTCTCTAATGGTTAGATTTGCAGATTGTTCTTCTTCCGTGTTCTCGTCATGCTGTGTTCTTGTGGTCTCTGTTTGGCTGGTTTCTTTACATATATTATCTATATATGTTATGAACAATAGAGTGGACAGGACATAACCTTGTCGTACTCCAGATCTTATGGTGAAGGGTTTTGAGTATTTTTCATTTGCTCTCACTATGCATTCACTGTTGTTGTATAAGCTTCTACATAGGTTTGTTAGATGTGTACTCACTCCATATTGTTTAAGGATTTCCCACAGCTTGTTTCTATCTACTCTATCAAATGCCTTTTCTTGGTCGACAAAGGCTAAGTAGAGTATTTCATTTAATTTGATTGATGTTTATATAAGTTGTCTAAGAGCAAAAATGGTATCTGTGCATGCTTTGTTTTGTTTTTTTCTAAATCCAAGTTGTGTTTCGCTTAGCTGGAGTTCTATAGTAGTTCGTAATCTTTTCTCAAGAATTTTGCAAAATATTTTCCCAGTATGACTCAACAGTGAAATGCCTCTGTATTCTGTGCAGTCTCTTTTGGTGCTTTTGTTTTTCCCCAGTCTCGTGGTGTCTGTTGTTCTACCCAAACATAGTTGAATTTCAAATCATGGATCATTATTTTACATAAAAATATAACATCAGGAAGACAGTACAAGTGGGATCATTACTTTACTTTAAAATATAATACCAGGAAGACTGTACAAGTATGATCATTACTTTACATTAAAATATAATATCAGGAAGACTGTATAAGTAGTAACATTACTTTACATTAAAATATAATATCAGGAAGACTGTATAAGTAGTATCATTACTTTACATTAAAATATAATATCAGGAAGACTGTATAAGTAGTATCATTACTTTACATTAAAATATAATATCAGGAAGACTGTATAAGTAGTATCACTATTTTATATTAAAATATAATATCAGGAAGACTGTATAAGTAGTATCATTACTTTACATTAAAATATAATATCAGGAAGACTGTACAAATAAGATCATTAGTTAACATTAAAATATAATAGAATGTGTCCCGATGCAGTTTTTTTTTTTTTTTTTAATTTTTTAATTTTTTTTTTTTGTTGTTGTTGCTGTAGGTATGTGATTGGTTCGATTCTACCATAATCCCTACCCCATTCAACCTCAAGGAGAAGTTATATTAGGGCCCATCCCTGGCTCTTGTGACAGTCAGCCGCAAATATCAGCTGCCCACTGTTTTACCGTCACAGGCTTTTAATTTGAAGGTGATTGTTGTCCACTGGGGTTACTAATGATGTGATAGCGCCACATTGTGTAGGCCTGACTGCACAGAGGAAAGGATGGTCAGTCTTTCCCTCACTTTCGCAAGTGACGAGCCTAGGCGTTGGACCTTTGTCCCACAGTGTTCATAACATTATCTGCGCAGTTCGCTATCAACTACGCTATAGCGATAGCCATCATTACTTTAATATTGTCTGCATTGTTAAGGAAACAATTAAGACTATTCCTTGGTATCTGCTTCATTATAGTGTGAAACATTAGGTTCTCGTGTATACTGCGTCGCATAAAAATGAAATAGGATGATACGCTCACTGTTTTGGCCGCAGGTCGTAATAGAATATTGTGAACATGATCAGGTACCCTTTTCCATGGCTGGGTTGACCCAGAAGGGGACTGGTGGAATAAAACTCCATTGTTTGGGACTGACACATGTGTTAAGCATGAGGTATAAAAGGTCAAAGGACAAACATAATCACTTGTGGTCTCTCTGTGTCTCCATTGTCAACTCTTAGTCTGTTAGTTCTCTGAAATATTTTCCTTCTATTGTCTTTCTTTCTAGGATAACGGTGACCATTGTTCAGGCATATGCTTATATGCACAACATTCTAGCGACAAGTGATAGACAGCATATGTCTATCAACACCTTGCTACAAGTGTCATTCATGGATATTGTCTAAATATCAACAGATGAGACAACCTCTTGAATGAAATGCTTGAGAAAAGCTGCCAGTATCACTAGAAAAGATATGATTAGACATGTTAAAATACGAAATAGCATAGGCACCTCTCTCTGCATTTAATGCATATATGTATGTGACTATATGATTGGCATCTTGCTGTCTTGATAGACAACAGTTTGTAAAATTAAGTTATACCTCTAAATAACACAAAGCCCAGGCTGAATTTAGAGACCATGTGTTGCCATTGTAGCATGATCCCTCTTTCAGCCTGCCTAGTTTACTCCAGAGGAAAGGTAACACCAAAACGCCTGGAACAAAACAAGCTGCAGAAGCTGTCGGGTCGGCATAGCAATGCTAGAGCTGTCAGCCTATCGGAGCTTCCATCATTGACCAGTTGCCGACCAAGATTTAGATTCTGGTCTGCCCTGCCATGATAGTTGGTTCTTTAGGTTGCATTTCCTCGCACTAGGGTCAGGTTTGTACCGTTCCAATTGCTCTTTTTCGCCGGAAGCAGTTGGCACTATGGGGGGAGGGAAGAGGGGGTTGGTGAGTGTCGCCAAACATTCGACGCTAACAGAAATCAGGTAGTACCGTCCACTGTCATACGATAGCTCAGTCATATCTGACTAAGACCTGATTGTGTTGTGAATGTATAGAAGGACAAAAAATAACGTGGTTCAAACATCCCGTGAGATTCCGTTTTGTGCATACATTTAAAGAAACTCCAGTTATGGGTATAGAGGTAGACATAGTTACATACGGATAGATTCTATCTAGGAAATATAACTACGACGTGTAGAAGAGATCTACGACGTTTGTAACAGAGCTAAATCTTCCATAGAGAGCTTCTCTCAAGGATATTTAATACGATGTATAGAATAGAGCACAATCTTTTTATAGATAGATTCTATCTAGAGTATTTAATACCGCGTGTAGAAAAAAGCACACTCTTCCATAGATATAGTTTATGAAGGGTATTTAATACTCGTACAACGTGTTGAACAAAGCACAATCTTTCATGGGTGGATTCTAACAAGGATGCACATCATAATTCTTCGTATCCTTGTAGGTGGGTATGACTGGTGTCAACTTACTTCTGAGGTTACATCATTAAACTACACTCTCATTAATC
>OY992885.1:48392341-48787341 GCA_963921405.1 Cepaea hortensis | reverse complement strand
AGCTCTCATATTAAACCCCTCACATGACAGCTCTCAAATTACACCCCTCACATGAAATCCCTTTAAACCCTTCACATGAAAGCTGTCATATTAAACTCCTCACATGAAACCCGCCACACTTAACCCCTCAGATGAAACCCGCCACACTACACCCTTCAAATGAAAGCTCTCATATTACACCCCTCACAAGAAAACTCCGATGTCAAACCTTTAGTGGCACCTTTCATACAAAACCTCTCACACTACATCCCTTACAATGAACCCCTCATATATCTGTCATGGACATGTTCTCGTGTGGAACATACCACAAGAAACCTCTCATGTCAAACCTCTCACGTGAAAACTCTGGAGCCAAAACTTTTATATCAAACCACCGTATCAAACCTTTCGCTCATAACCGCTGGCAACACAATCTCTCACATTAAATATGTCTTATTGACTGGCACCTTGTCGTTTTAACAGACGATAGTACCTCTCCATAACACAAAGCCTGGGTTTAATTCAGAGACCAAGTGTTGCCTGTGCAACATGATCCCTATCTCGTCTTGTCTAGTTTACTCCAGAGGATAGGTAACACCAGTACGCCTGGAACAAAAGCTGTCTGCCTATCGGAGCTTTCCTCCTAGACCAGTTGCCGACCAAGACTTAGGGCCTGGTCTGCCCTGCCATGACATTTAGTCTTTAGGTTGCATTGCCTCGCATTGTTATTACACAGTAAATAAAACACATTAAATAAAACACAGTAAATAAAAGAATCCATTTCAAAGAAAAGTCACACGAGTCAGAAAAGAATCACAAACTTACTTAAATCACAGTTCTTCCCTGTCCATCCTGGGCCACAGCCGCCGAAACACTTCCCGCTGTGTTTCTCACAACCTTTCGAACATCCAGGGGCGCACAATTCCCCACAGTTATCTCCCCATAGTCCCTCAGCGCATCCTGCTGACAGAAAATATGCAAAGAAATAAGTCAGGTAATAAATCGTTCTTATTCGCGATGCGAAAACATTGTTTTGAAGTAGAAAATATTCAAATAAGATCGTTGACTATCTTTTCTGCTACCACATGGAGAATGTGGAGACATTCCTGGGACAATAATAGTAATCAGTTCTTGGGTTGTTAGCAGTTGGTTAACAAGAATAACAAGCGTAAAACGATACTGGGAAAGAAGTAGGCTCAGTTACTTTCAACTCTTTCTTCCTTCCTTCCTTCTCTCTCTCTCTCTCTCTCTCTCTCTCTCTCTCTCCCTGTCTCTCTCTTTCTCTCTCTCTGTCTCTCTCTCTCTCTCTCTCTCTCTCTCTCTCTCTCTCTCTCTCTCCCCCCCCTCTCACCAGTGTTTGAATCAAGAACTTATAGTATGGCACCGTAAACAAATTAAAGTAGCATATTTCAGAGCATGTATCATTCCCATGGCAACAAATCGATGTGTATCATGATCCGTTTCACAATCACCAAAGCAGAAAATCGGGGCTTTTGAAATTAAACAAAAGTTCCAAGAATATCGAGGATTAAGACAAATACAAATATTGACATTCTATCAGATTCTTTTCTTCTTCTGCGTTCATCCGGTGTGTGTGTGTGTGTGTGTGTGTGTGTGTGTGTGTGTGTGTGTGTGTGTGTGTGTGTGTTTCAGATGTACTTGCGTTATACCTGTTTATTTGCGCCCTTAGGCCGATACATCCAACTTCTGCGGGCATTTGTTGACCGGGTTAACCTTCCCGGGTCTATCAGATCTGAATGTTGAAAAAATAACTGGTTCATAAACAATCATCACGTCTCGGATATTTGCTCATATTAAACGTCCCTGTGGCACGGAAAGAAGAGTGATGAAATGGATAGTTTCTGGAGAAAGAGGTAGGGTCTACCAGCTCGAAGATGGACACGGGACATTGGGGACACCTTGGGTATGAGGGTGCATGAGAAGTGGCATGGGATCAAGATGCAGGACATTGCAGACACCTTGAGCATGAGGCTGCATGAGAAGTGGCATGGGATCAAGACCATTATCAGAGAGCCGTGATGAAAGCGTAATTCTGCAAAGTGCCTGATAATGATGAAAACAAGGTTTATAAATTTATTAGTTTAATCCAGTCGCTGGAGAGTTAGATTTTGCAGACATTAGATGGTGAATACGAAATATCAATATTGTCTTTGATATTACTTGACTTATTATACATTCTTATGGATTTTTACAGGCCCGTATAATGGATTGGTTGAAGTCAATAGACATGTTTATGGTACAGCAACAGTACATCTAAACATCTTGATAGCAACCATTGCCATGACCCTGATGACGTTATGGCATAGTTAAGCCATAACTCAGGTTACAGATTAGAGGTTATGGCTGCGTTCAGCAAGTGAACACCGGAACATGAAAAGTGGGTACTTTTCACACAACTTGAAAGTTGGGACTCACTTCCCAAGTCACAGGAAGTGGGGTCCAGACACGACAGTCTAGGTTATGGTTTCGCGGAGTGACAATGAGGTATGGCCAACACTGAGCCACTCTGTTAGATAGTGCACGTGTAGATATTTGTCTACTTTAGTCTGTGTAGAATAATATACACCTAAAACTACAACTGGCGTTTGAGTAGAACATTAGTTAACCAACAGCAAAGTTAAGTGCTGAGAAACGACCATGGTGCCGACTAGAGAAGAAGAGAAGAATTAGTCATATCCCTTGTTGAACACGAGCAGAAGAAGAGTGTAGTTACAAAAGCCGGCATAAATCGGCCAACCCATAGCTTCAAGAGCATCATGGCAACCATAAAAGAAACGTACAAATGTAAGACAACTAGGTTAAAGAAAGATATTAAACTGAGTCCATATGATAAAAGAACGGTTTGAGGTTGGAGTTAAGAATGACATAAAATTGACACTATATGATAAAAGAACGGCATACAATTGATAGTTTATGATAACAGAGCTTAGTTAGTTAGTTAGTCGACAGATCATCCTCATTGCACATCGAACCATTCAGTCCATGAGTGCTCGGATCCCCTCTTCAGCAAATCCCACAGCGTGTAGCGGCTAACGACACCAGTTCTGTGTTGGTTTATCAGTCTTCTTTGGCTTCCTGCGTAGTGTTCTTGTTTGGCCACACCTCTTTTAATTTACTGTTCTCGCAGTCTGACCATGGTTGTAGATTCGCAGTCATCACTTGGTTCTCGCAAAAGTCTTACTTCTCGTAGAGCATTCACAATGTCAGCCTGGTCCATGGCGCGTCCGCCCTCCACATTAGCCTTACATGCGAGCTTGAAACCCGCTCATTTCCTTGTACTCCCGCATGCCCTGGCACGAAGATGAAACTAATCTTTGTTATCCGAGACCGCTCCTGAGACAGCAACCACTCTCTTCGGATACATCCTATCTCTATCCTCTTGAGCATACTCATTGAGTCGCTAAGGAAACATGCCCTAGTGAATGTCTGTGTCTCGAGCCATGTTATTGCTTTACTTACTGCCATGACTTCCATAGTCAGGCTACTTGTGGTCTCAACAAAAGCACCAGAGTCCTCCTTCACAATTCTCCCTTCTGCCCGCGCCGTAAAGGCCCATGAGCTTCTCACATGTCGGACGACCGACCCATCTGTGTAAATGACAGCATCACCGTCTAACGAATTCTCGAAAATCAACGCTTGTACTTCCGCCTCCACAGCAGCCGGATTTTCTTGTCTGCATTTTCTGTCTAGTTGGATGCAAACTAAAAAGGACGTACAGAAATCTGTTGGCACTTATACCCACTCGTCGCCAAGTTCTAAGTCCTCCAGTGAACACACCTGTTGAAGAATGTCTTCGGCTTGACCCATCCAAGACCTTCCTCTTTTTAACCTGCTGCCCTTCACCTTCCTAATTTCACTATGCAGTGGATGTTGTGTGTTTGCATTAACTCTGAGGTAGGCATGTGCACTGCAAATTTGTAATCTGTCTTCAATGGTTGGAAAATCATGAAGGTTACCGTCCTGCACGCTGTATATAACAGAGATAACAGATAACAGGGCATAACCCTAAGACTATGGAATAAACAAACAGCAGTTTAGAAATCAGTTAACCAACCAAGCAGTCGACCATTCAATCAGTCAACCAACTAAGCAGTCAACCAAGCAACTAGTCAAGAGTTTCTATAACAGTTGCTACTCTAACTCATTGTTTCGAACAGATCTTAATTTATCTTGTAATGTCTCTAATCGCTTACCACTTCCAAATAAAAGCTGCATAGAATAGAAACAGCTAATAATCGGCAAAGTATACAACAGTAACCGTTAAGGATCAGCAAACAGCAAGTCGATTTTATCCAATAATCCGATCTGCTGTAGCGGCAGAAATAACAGAATCGGGGATAATTATAACAACTGAACGAGCGAAAACAAGCCATTTCTGCCACCGGCTGAGTTACAAAGTCAGGAAATAAATGAACCAGGGTCAACTAACGACCGAAAGATTAATGACAGTCTCCGCTTTCTTCATTGTAGAATTATGATTTCTTTCGTGGTTAAGTGGAATGACCTTCTAGAGATCTGACCGCTTCCTGTCCTTATCTCCCCTTGTGTGGGTGGTACCAACTAATGACTAGGTCTGTGGGTTTTAGTTTTAACTGTGTCACGTAATATGTGAGCGTGTGCGTGTGTGTCTCTGTGTGTGTGAGTATGTATGTATGTATATGTGTGTGTGTGTATGTGTGTGTGCGTGCGTGCTTGCGTGGCAAGGGCGAGCTAGTGCGTACGTACGTTATGTACTTATTGCAGATGGGCGAAAGGCAGGACGGACGGGCAACTGGCGTGTGTACGGTATACGTGCATGCTTGTATAAGTGAGTAGGGACTATGGATGGATGGATGGATGGATGGATGGATGGGTGGATGGATGGATGGATGGATGGATGGATGGTGTGATTGAAAGTATATACGTACATAAATATTTGCACGCGTGCGTGCGTGCATGCATGCATGCGTGTCTGTCTGTCTGTATGTATAGGTAGGTAGGTATGTATTTATGTATGTATATGTGTGTATATGTGTATGTGTGTGTGTGTCTATCTGCATATCTTTGTGTATGTATGTGTATGCATGTGTGCTCATATGGATGCATGTCTGCATGCATACCGACGTGTATGTGTGTGTGTGTGTGTGTGTGTGTGTCTATGTGTATGTACGTATGTATGTAAAGAGACAGTAGTGAGGCTGCAATCTGAAGAAAAACATAGAATGTTGGCTGTATGTGAGTATACTATGATGCACACTGAGATCTCCGTTGATTGTGCTGTACTCGTGCACTGAGTTGAATGTCTCCTAGTGTGATTTGCAGAAACATATAGGATCATTAATCGATTGTTTAATAGTGTGTTGCAGATGGTTCTTAAATCTAATCAAATATTAAATAACCAAACACTCAGTTACTCAGTCAGACATTCAATCAGCAAAATACTGAATAATTCAAACAATGAATCCATTAAACACTCAATCATTCAAACAAACAATGGATCAACCAGCCGCTTTATTATTTAATCAAACATTGAAGCTACAAGACACTCAATTATGTACTCCACATTGAATCCGCCACTCAGTCATGCAATTAAACACTGAATCATTACACTTCCGGACACCAATATGGCGGATAGGCATTTGAACCCTTACGGCTTCTGGAGTGTTTATGCTTGTGGCTACTGTTTATATTCGCATTTTCCTTATGATGGACTGGTAGTGCATCGTTCCGTCGCCCTGCTACCGAGTGAGTGTGTGATGCGACACTGTGAGCTGTGAATTTCGTGTGGAATGCTTTTACATCTGTCCGCGGGTGTTTGTAGCGTAAACTGCATGTTCGGAACGATGTTTGTAGCGTGAACTGCATGTTCGGAACGATGGCCGCCGGCTGTTGCTGAATTTACTAGTTTGCCTCTCGGTTCAAGAGTGCATTTTTCAGGAGACTCCTTGGAGTAGTCGCAGGAGCTACGAACTTCGTGTTTTGTGCGGCGCTTTTGGCGGGTCGCCCTGTGGAAAGAGACCGAGCCATATGGGATATAACCCGGGTCAATGAAGTCTTTCTGGTGACTGCCGATTCCATCGACGATGTACTGTATTTTTCGTGGATGACTTTTAAGTTGGCATTCTGGCCACGGCATTATGCACAGTGTACATATGCGGACTGTTGGCTTGCCGAGACTCCTGTCTTTTCCACTTTTCACAGTGGGCAGTGAGGAGTATTTTTGTGTGATATTCACTGGCACAGGAACGGAGCATAATAGGGACGACCCGTTGCCGTGAAGTTGGAACCGCGACTAACTAACTAATTGAACACTGAATCAACTACATACTCAATAATTCAATAAAACATTACATCAATTAAACACTCAGCTATTCAAACAAACATTGAATCAAGCACAGACTCTGACAGGGGCTTTAATTACTCATTCATTCATACAATAGATCAATCAATGCATTCATAACTTGATTAATCAATTATCCAATTAATCAATCTTGCGGTCAATTAGTTTGTCACTCAAGGAATAAATCATTCAATCAATAATCCAATCAGTCAATGAATCACTAAATCAATCTTCCATTCAATATTTCAATTAATTAATCAATCAATCATTGCTTGCTGGTTCCTGGAAACCCTACGATGTCCTAACGTAGTTCATTTTGAGACCTATAGAAGCAATGACGTGGTGAAGGTTGATCAAATTAAAGAGCTGTGGTTACACCATGGACAGCACTCTGGCTCACCACCAAACCGGTGTGTGTTCAATTTCCAATAGATAATCGATTATGTTTTCCAGGCGATGGTTCCATGCCTGTGGCTGTCGTCTAGCTAAGTGAGGGGAAAAAAACTGGCATTCAGGCCAACAAAATGGGATTATTCTATCACAACACAGGCCTACAACAAGAATCTGCCAAGAGATAGTCTGAAGCAATGTCCACCCTGTCACAACTAGTAAAAGGCTTGCTAGTTATTTCTGGAGACGGAATGGAGAATAGAAAGAGAAATGGTAAACCCACCTCATAGCGTCTTGGCCTAGTAGAGCTATAGTCATGTGAATTCTCATGTCCAATACACGAGATGTAGTCGTGTGAATTCTCATGTCCAATACACGAGGTGTAGTCGTGTGAATTCTCATGTCCAATACACGAGATGTAGTCGTGTGAATTCTCATGCCCAATACACGAGGTGTTGTCGTGTGAATTCTCATGTCCAATACACGAGGTGTAGTGTGAATTCTCATGTCCAATACACGAGGTGTAGTCGTGTGAATTCTCATGTCCAATACACGAGGTATAGTCGTGTGAATTCTCATGTCCAATACACGAGGTATAGTCGTGTGAATTCTCATGTCCAATACACGAGGTATAGTCGTGTGAATTCTCATGTCCAATACACGAGGTATAGTCGTGTGAATTCTCATGTCCAATACACGAGGAGTAGTCGTGTGAATTCTCATGTCCAATATACGAGGTGTAGTCGTGTGAATTCTCATGTCCAATATACGAGGTATAGTCGTGTGAATTCTCATGTCCAATACACGAGGTGTAGTCGTGTGAATTCTCATGCCCAATACACGAGGTGTAGTTGTGTGAATTCTCATGTCCAATACACGAGGTGTAGTCGTGTGAATTCTCATGTCCAATACACGAGATGTAGTCGTGTGAATTCTCATGTCCAATACACGAGGTGTTGTCGTGTGAATTCTCATGTCCAATACACGAGGTGTAGTCGTGTGAATTCTCATGTCCAATACACGAGGTGTAGTCGTGTGAATTCTCATGTCCAATACACGAGGAGTAGTCGTGTGAATTCTCATGTCCAATATACGAGGTATAGTCGTGTGAATTCTCATGTCCAATACACGAGGTGTAGTCGTGTGAATTCTCATGTCCAATACACGAGGTATAGTCGTGTGAATTCTCATGTCCAATACACGAGGAGTAGTCGTGTGAATTCTCATGTCCAATATACGAGGTGTAGTCGTGTGAATTCTCATGTCCAATATACGAGGTATAGTCGTGTGAATTCTCATGTCCAATACACGAGGAGTAGTCGTGTGAATTCTCATGTCCAATATACGAGGTGTAGTCGTGTGAATTCTCATGTCCAATATACGAGGAGTAGTCGTGTAAATTCTCATGTCCAATACACGAGGTGTAGTCGTGTGAATTCTCATGTCCAATACACGAGGTGTAGTCGTGTGAATTCTCATGTCCAATATACGAGGTGTAGTCGTGTGAATTCTCATGTCCAATACACGAGGTGTAGTCATGTGAATTCTTATGTCCAATAAATGAGGTGTAGTCGTGTGAATTCTCATGTCCAATATACGAGGTATAGTCGTGTGAATTCTCATGTCCAATACACGAGGAGTAGCCGTGTGAATTCTCATGTCCAATAAATGAGGTGTAGTCGTGTGAATTCTAATATCCAACATATGAGCTGTGGTCATGTGAATTATAATATCCAGTACATGAGCTGTGATGGTGTTAATTATAATGTCTACAGTGGTATCTACTGGGTGTGCCTGTTACTATATAGACGCCCAAAAGGAATATCCTGGTTTGGGGACAGAGAACGCAGTTTTAAAATCCGGACATACTGTGTTCCAAGTCAGCCGCAGGTGACTGGAAAGTGCATCGCTTTGCGTTAATTTTCACAATGGTTTCAATGTCGGCCGTTCACAAGAGACAATGACAAAAAACCCAAAATGACATCACGAAGAGTGAGTCACAAATACTGAAATTTATTGCGTCGTCCTGTAAAGAACATGCAATAAATGTGTTCTGTTTAACATCGAAGTTTTATAAAACTCATGGAAAGATCTCAACAAATTCAAGTGACCAAGGGTGAGCAACAGACTCTGGTGCTGGAGAGGACACACTGTGAAATACTGAGAACAATATGACTAGACTCTCTGAGTTGAGTTTGGGTTGAGTTGAGTTGAGTTGAGTTAAGAACCGACATCACTGCACTTAGAACATTCCCATACGTACTCCTTCCCCTCGTGGAACAGCCAGCGAACAGTCATAGTACTATAGTGCATTCACATTTGATTGCCTCCATATAAAAATCCATATCTCAGTAACCAACTGAGGGAAAATTATGAGATTTAGCAAATAACCTTATCATCATGTCCACCCAACAAAAAAACTTTTGTTCTGGAGATTGTACAGCAGATTTCAATGTTTGTTTATATGCGGTATATATTTACGGGTCAGAGATTAAGTTCATAATTTTAAATGTATTACACCGTAGCCAGACAATCAGCGTTCAATGCTGAATATTCTACGTGTTTCACGGGATTGGCCTTATGCCAAGTAACCCGCGCTGTTTAAACTGGGAGTTTTCAGAGGTGTCGTCAAAATGTGGGTTATTTCATGAAACCTGATTATTTATTTTCTTTTTTTTTTTAAATCTTACCACTTATCGCTCACTTTGAAATGTGTGAATATTTTTCAATGGGATTGAATGCGAAATTGTGTATACACTTCAAAGCATCGCTATGAAGTTGTACACATATTTTTGTCAAGTGATCGCAGGAAAATGATTTATACCATTACAAATTCCGAAAAAAAGAACAGTGCATGCATTGGGTTTGAGTAAACGGTCATTTCGTCGATTGGTGCAAGAATCGCAATAACCAAATGGTGGGTAGAAAGGTTATTGTAGACAGCTTTGACAAGGATGTCATAAGGCGAGCTATTATAAAAATGCTTTAAAAAGTCGCTTAAAAGTTGACAGGGTCGACTTCATTGCACCGGGTTCTATCCCACATGACTTGGTCTCTTTCCGCAGCGCGGAAAGCATCGCACAAAGCACGAACTCTGCAGCTCTAGCGACGACCCACAGGAGTCTCCGAAAAATTTAACTCGTGAACCGAAGGTTGCGGCCCGGAATCGAACCCACAACTTTTGGAGCCCGAGTAAACAGGCTTGACCACTTCG
The DNA here is from genome assembly GCA_963921405.1 of Cepaea hortensis. Taxonomy (NCBI): domain Eukaryota; kingdom Metazoa; phylum Mollusca; class Gastropoda; order Stylommatophora; family Helicidae; genus Cepaea; species Cepaea hortensis. Next base: position 48,777,418 of record OY992885.1, on the reverse strand, counting down.
CCACGGAGCTTCCTAAAATTACAAACTTTTGAATTTTATATCCAGGATTATCCAGCATTATAAAAATGCTGGATGTCAAAGAAACATTGACTGTACGAAAACTTAGGATTTGGTTGAGAAAGAAAAATAACATAGAGCTATCCAAAACAACTTTGTGGAAAATTATAAGGACATTATCTTCACTTTTAGAAAGTACTAGCTGACCCGGCCCGGCTTCGCCCAGGCCCTGGCGGGGATCTATCTATCTATCAGTCAGTCTGTCTGTCTGTCTCTCTGCTTGTTTGTCTGTCTGGCTGACCCGGCCCGGCTTCACCCAGTCCCTGGTGGGGAGCATCTCATTTAATTCATATAAGTAGTCATATAAGCTCCCGTTCCCGACTATCTGTCTGTCTGTCTGTCTGTCTGACCCGGCCCGGCTTAACCCAGATCCTGGTGGGGAGCATCTCATTTAATTCATATACGTAGTCATATAAGCTCCCGCTCCCGACTATCTGTCTGTCTGTCTATCTGTCTGTCTGTCTGACCCGGCCCGGCTTCACCCAGTCCCTGGTGGGGAGCATCTCATTTAATTCATATACGTAGTCATATAAGCTCCCGTTCCCGACTATCTGTCTGTCTGTCTGTCTGTCTGTGCCGGCCAGGCTCACCCAGTCCCTGGTGGGGAGCATCTCATTTAATTCATATAAGTAGTCATATAAGCTCCCGTTCCCGACTATCTGTCTGTCTGTCTGTCTATCTATCTGACCCGGCGTGGCTTCGCCCAGCTCCTGGCGGGGAGCGTCTCATTAAAATCACACAGTAACTTAAAAGAATGTCCTTCCACACACCATCCATTATTTTTAATGAAAACTGTTTTTAATCACCTACATGATTGTAGATAACTTCTTTAAGTATAAAAAGATGAGTTACAATGTTATGCATTATGCATTATTTTTTATGAAAACTTTGAAAATGCCTTAAAGATTATATCATTATTTATTATAACTCATATGATTGTAAATAACTATAGGCAAAGAGTTTATAAATCTTTAAAAACCATGCAACAAATGACTATAAAGTATATAGAAATGTTATTACAAGTTATGCCCCTTGAAATAACTTTTATAGAGTTAAGTCCCCTTGCTATATAGAAATTATAATGAAAAATGAAATATTAAATTTTATTAAGTAAGTAGCCGATTTTACACTAAGAAACTATTACAGTCGGTTGCACAGGAATGAAAGGAAGACGTGTAGAAAATTTCATCTCAATCGGATGTACCGTTATCGAACGCATCCAATACATTGTCAACCACCCACATACATACACTCTGTTTTATAGATATAGACAAGGGAGGTAGAAATATTCTTTGCGAGCAACCGCATTTAGGAGCAATGAGAAGCAGATACCTACGTGAAATAACGGAAATGCGCAAAGAAAATTATGGCACAGTGTATTTGGATGAAATGTGGATCAATGCGCACCACACAAGTGATAAGGAATGGCAATCAGTGGATGGACAGATAAAGCAATATGTGCCCAGTAGTATAGGACAGCTTTTGGTCATGGCCCATGCTGGTAATACGCATAATGGTTTACAACAGAATGCTGGGCTCGTGTTCGTATCAAAGAATACAGACAATAGGGATTATCATAATAAGATGAATGGTAATGTATTTAGAGATTGGCTCGAGAATACTGTGCTTCCATCCCTAGATAGACCGTTGTGTCCAATTATGAACAATGCATGATATCAATGTTATTGCCCAAGAAGACAAAATACCTACAGCATCGAGCACAAAGTGAGCAATAAAGATATGGCTCCGAGTGGAAAACATACCATTTCCAGAAACGTATTTCTAGCTAGAATTGTTGTCTTTTGTAAAACAGACGCCAAAAAAGCAAGAAATAAGAAATTGACAAGATGATAGAAGAGCATCGTCATGGGTGCTTGAGACTCCCGCCGTACCATTCTCATTTTAACCCTATAGAACTTGCGTGGGCTAAAATTAAAGGACAGGTGGCAGCTGACAGTACTATATTCACATTGTCTGACGTCAAGATACTAATCCAATCCGCGCTATTAAATATTGATAAAGGGTACTGGAAAATGTGAGGACCATGTGTTGAAAGAGGAAGAGGACTATTGGAGAAAGGATGGATAGAATTTTATGCAACCGAGAGCAGTCATCAACCTACTGGAATCGTTCGACACAGATTAAGGTCTGAGCAGATCGCAGATCTTAATCCACGTGCACGCTTACTGGGATATTTTGCTCCAACTATTCAGACGAATTGCAGGCCCTAAACATTACAGCATCAGCAAAATGTCAATGGCAACAGTTTGTATTATACAGTGATGAATTTTCAATTCCGCAAGCCCTCAGCGGTGACAAACAACTGGTATTGAAAAAAAACACACACACACTAAACGCATTGAATACCAACAGAAGAGAATATTGCGGTGGAAACTGACATATTGTGGCATAACAAGAAACGTGAGAGCAAACACGTTGTCAAATTAGGGGACAACACACGTGCATACGAATCAATCTATAAACTTCAATGAAAAGAGGACCAACATCTTGGTCGTTAAGAAGAAAGCCCACTCCAGAGACACTGACAACTATTTTCATAGTGCAAAACAGGTAATCATGTTCCGTCTCTGAACAGTAAACAGCAGAGTAGACAATCTTTCACGAAGACTCAAAGCGGGTATGTCACCCATGTGTACGTGTGAACAAACTACACAGACAGCTGAACAGATCCTTAAAAATGGACACATGATGACTAAATTGAGGTATCATTTCTGGTCACTCCATACGCACATTAACGCACAGCTATTTGGAAGCTTTTATGAACTCAATATAAAAAGCTAAATGCATCCTAGTAACATGAATACTTGTGTACAATTATTAACCAGCCGCTGAAGAAACAAGAAGGAAATGAAAAATAAGGTAAGAAATACATTCCTTCTACTTTCCTGTCAATTTACACATTATTTACCCCATGCCTCTGTAAATTCTCTGTCTTTACTAATATTGCACATTGCACCCCTCTCGGGAGTCTCCGTAGTGAAGTGGTAAAGCCGTCTGACTTGAGCTCCGAAGGTTGTATGTTCGATTCCGGGCCGCGTCCTTCATTTCACGAGTGCATTTTTTCGGAGACTCCCGAGGGTCGTCCCTGGAACTACGGAGTTCGTGCTTTGTGCGACGCTTTCGGCGCTGCGGAAAGAGACTGAGCCAAATGGGATAACATACCGGTGCAATGCAGTCGACCCTGTCGACTTTTAAGCTACTACTTTTATTGCACCCACTCCCATACGAATCCGGATACGCCTTGTGCCGTGATCTGAATTGGTGGGGCATTCATTACTGTAAAACAAGTTTGTTAGCGAGAAATCACTAGTTTTTCACCAAAACATCAAAGAAATGTCGCGGCTTTCCATGATTTAAGTTGCTTTTGGACCTATCAAAGAAATATTTTTTTGGGTTGGAGTAAATATAAGACGGCAGGAAAAATTTCATAACGATGCAACATACAGTTTTCAAAATAATTGATCGTGAATGACGGCATTAATTTCCGGACAGACTATAATCGTTCCCACCGCTATTTGATTTAAAGTCTCCTGGTCTTCACCCTCAGTTTTCATATTCTTCCAGAACCCCTGCCGATCCCCAGCAATCTCATTCTTTCGACACACGTATATTGCTCCACCTGGTCCCACAAGCACACGACCACCTCCCCCTTGTCCAGAGGCAATCTACCACCAAGAGGTGTATTCCCTGCTAGCCTATCAGCCTATTCATTCCCCCGCACCCCTGCATGGCCAGGGCAAAATATCCATACAATTCTCATAATCTGTGACCTCTGAAGCGACGATAGCCATTCCACACGAAACATTTCTTTCTCCACTTTACTAAGCATACTCTGTGAATCCTTAATGAATACAATGGGTGTTGCAGTAGTCTCCTCTAACCAACGGAATGCCGCTGTTACTGCCTCCACCTCCATTTTCATACCGGAGGTCGTAGTTTCATAAACTAGACACTCTCTTATCGGGAACTCACAAGACAAACAAAATAGTGGGAGACCTAAAAAAAAAAAAAAAAAAGCACGAAGAAGAGAATTACAGAAAGAGAACGAACGAACGAACGAACTTTATTTTAAAAGGGTAACAAATTGGGAGCGCAGGCCCGTCTTACATTCGGCCCTTTCAATCACTCATCTTTCATTCATCAAATGTGCATGTTACATTTACATAAGGGGAAAAAAACATTGTCAAATGGATTTTGTAAGCATAAACAATGCATATTACGCATGATCCATTCACATGGGGGAAAAAATATTGTCAAATAAAAGTTGTAAACATAAACAGTGCATATTGCAATGTTGTGAGACACATCCCCCCTCCACCCTCACATCCCGCAGCCACCCACACATCCCGCAGCCACCCTCACATCCCCCATCCACCACACCTCCGCTACCCACCCACATATACCTCCACGCACTCACACAGACCCAGGCAAACATACATGCCGCCACCCACCCACTGATCATCCACCCACACACATTTCTCCACCCCCACACATTTCTCCACCCACATACATTTCTCCACCCACACACACATCCCCACCCATCCCATAACTGACACGCACACACCCACCCACATATTCTCCAACACCCATCTACACACCCACAACCACCCAGCAAAACACACATCACAAGAGGCAAGACATCACAAGAGAGTAATATTGAGACGGCATGACGGAAGCTGCGGGATATAGCAAACGATAGGGACATCTTGGTGTGGTTTCGCTGAGGGCCTACGCGTCAATGGGCAAAAAAGGGCAGAAAAGGAAGAAGAAGACAGTATCATCACCACACAGTGCCTTGTCGGCTGGCGTGGACGATCATGCCCATCAATAAATTACGATCTCCGACGCCATGGATCAACTCGTGTTTTGAATCCCATAACACAAGACTGTCAAGAATTTTCTCACGCTGCATAACTCTATCTCTCTTTCCACAAATCTTTCCGGTTATCACAATATGTTCCAGTTTCTGACTTCTCATAATGTGGCCAAAAAATGATGACTGCTTCTTTCTAATGTTTGTGATAAGTTGTCTTTGCGACTTAGCTTCCCTCAAAATTTCCAGACTGCCCATTTGGCCGTCCAATTAATTTTCGGCATTCTTCTATAAATGCACATATCCAAGGCTTCCGTAGATCTTTTTCACCTGTTATCAAGAATTTGCATCCATGTGTTAACATTGGTTCTATTTAACATGCAAGAACTCTTTTGCTGTCAGTTGATGTCAGTTGGTGGGGATGTGTGTGTGTGGTTTGGGGATGTGTGAGTGGATGTGCGATGTGTGGGTTGGTAGGGGATGTGTGTGCGTGGGTGGGGAATATGTGGTCGATGGAGGTGTGGTTGGGGGTGGGGTGGTTGGAGGTGTGGGTGGGGAGAGGATGTGTGGGTGGGGGATGGGTGTGTGGGTTAAGATGTGTATGTGGGTGGGCGCGGGATGTGTGGGTTGGTGGGGATGTTTGTGTGGGTGGTGAGTGTATTTGGGTTGGGGGAACAGGTGAGGGCAGTGTGTGTGGGTGGGGGATGTTCGGGAGGGGGATGGGTCGGTTGGTGGGGTATTATGTGTCCCTGGGTGTGTGTGTGGGTGTAGGTGGGGTGATGTGTGTGTGTGGGGGGGGGGGGGTGATGTGTGGGTAGGTGGGAGATAGGCCTCATAAAATGATTATTTGTCTTATTTATGTTTACAACATTCATTTCACAATGTTGTTTTTTTCTTCCTATGTGAATGTATACGCTCTTGATGAACGAAAGATGAGTGATTGGAAGGGCCGAATGTAAGACGGACCTGCGTCCCCAATTTGTGACCCTTTTAAAATAAAGTTGATTTGATTTGATTTGATTTGATTTGATTTGTCTAACATTCAAGTGTAAGGACTTATTACACAAAATGTTCTTTATTTGGTAGAATGCAGTTTTTGTCCTATTATGTTCTTTATCTCAGTGAAGCATCTTCCATATGTTGTTATCCTTGTGCCTAGATATCTGAATTATTGCACGTGCACCAAAATAACGTCATATGCTTTAATTGCACATTCTTAATAATAATAATAATTCTTAATAATTGCACAATCTGTTCCTTTGGTATCACCATAACTTCTGTCTTTCTATTATTCAAGCTAAGGCCCATTTTTTTCATTTTCTACAATCACTGTATTTATCATTTCCTGTAGATCTTTCTGACTTCTTGCTATTAAGATTATGCCATCAACATAACCTACGTTATTTCTATCATTTCCACCAACCAGGATCCCTGGCATATTGTATGTGGATCTCATTATATGTTTACTGTACAATTAGAACAAATCAGGAGTTAGTTAGCTGCATATACTTTACAAGACGTCGCAGTCAACCCCTTCATTTTTTGGCTGTTTGTGACATGTCCTGGTGCCCTGCCTGGACCTGGGAGCCAGGTCGCTGAAAACACCACGTCTCGGAGGGAAACTAAACAGAGTGAAGTAATTAGAGAGCAAAAATCGCATACAAATAACAAGCATACAATAAACAAGACAAGCTGCAGAAGCTGTCGGGTCAGCAAAGCAATGATCCAACTGTCCGCCTGTCGGAGCTTCCATCCTAAACCAGTTGACGACCAAGACTTAGGGCTTGGTCTGCCCTGCCATGACATTTAGTCTTCAGAATGCATTTCCTCGCACTAGGGTAACCCCCAGAACTATAAAAGAAAATATTAACCATAATTTTAGATCGGGAAGTCAAATACAGTTATAACCCAATAACAGGAGGAGACAGGGGCAGTTTAAACTAACAGTAACAAAGTAGAGGAATCGCGGGGAATAGTGGTTAGCGCATGTGTCTGTCAAGATAGTGGTAGGGTTCGATCTCCAGCTCTGGCACTACCGATCAGTAGAGTATGACTCGGGTTGATCTAGCCTCAATACAGGATACTGATAGAGAAACTGAAGAAACTGAGATCTGATTTTGTCTGATATCTTTTAGATTCTACGTTCGTGTGTAATGGTTAGAGATTGAAGACGAGAAAACTTTCGAAACGTTCAAAGGCACATGACGTCAGAAATAAAACTGGTCATCTTAGATTGTGTTGTCACCATTTGGTCTGGAGACCGGCCCCATAACGTGCACATCTTTGAGTTTGTCTATTGTAATGACATCTTAACTAAAGATTTGTGTTTGGTGTTTAATTGTTAGCATTGCTACTATTTTTGCTTGTTTGTTACTACTCGTGCGGTACTTGTGATATAACACCTGATACGTATGCAGTGATATTTATAATTATTTGTATCTCATAGGACAGAGACACGCCCATTCCACTCACACATTTGTCATATTAAAGTAAGTGAAGAGCTCCTGTTCCCATCACGAGGAGTATTAAGTATACTGTGCACCGATACAAATGAACATCGTAAACTGATTAGAGAAATTAGACGTAGACAGTCAAAAATTTTTGGACATGTTATGAGAAGAAATGAATTGGAGAACTTGGTGACAACTGGCAAGATCGAAGGAAACAGACCAAGAGGCAGACCGAGAGGAAAATACCTGGATGGCTTGGCCACATGGCATGGACGAGACAGGAACACTGAGCTGATCCACGACACTGGTGATCGAGTGAAATGGCGAGTCATGACCGCCCACGCTTTCCGGCATGGCACATGATTGATTGATTGATACCAACTCAAAAGCAACGCAATGTGGGCTGCTGCCAAATCGCGCGCAGCTGTGTTTCGAACGCAGGTACACGGGATTACGAACCGCGTCTGTAATACCTTCCCCACGGAGTCGGGCACTAATCTGATTAGAGAAACGAAAATCGTTCTTGAGCCCGACTATGATAAAGGCGTTGTTGAAGACGTTTGCATGCTACAAAAATTGAATAGTGATGTGATAAGAATTCCGCCGCGGAGCAAGCACGACACGAGGCTTCTGATCGTCAGAAGCGGAACCCCTTCATGGAATATTTCGACCCTTTACATTCCTGACACTCTCAGGGTATCGAAACGTTGTGTTATCTTCATGTTTGTCCCACAACTGCGAAATGTGCCTGCTCTCAAGCTACCCCTCCCTCGGGGAGATCATCGTGCAACCGTTACTTCGTGTCCTCACACATATCCTAGCACCTTTGGCAGAGATAAGAAAACTTCTAACTGTTTAAGCACGTCAAACTCGGAGTGAGAGATTAGACCTCTTAAGCCTACCTCTACGGTGAATAGCTAGATAGTATATCCTTCCTGTCGGCTCCCTGGCGAAGGAGTTAACGACTTTCTCCGTAATCCCGTATATCCACGTGCGGAACACAGTTACGCGAGATTCGGCAGCGGATCGCGTCGCGTCGGTTACTTACAGGGTATATGAGCCGGTCGCTCAGAAAGCAATGACAAACTACTGAGCGTAGTCTTGCCAAGAACCTCAACAACAGCTGAAAAATGCTGGTGTTGACTGCAACGTCCTGTAAGGGGTATGCAACTTAAAAGTAAAATATCCTTCCTATCTCAGAATTGCGACAATGTCATTGTTCTTCTCTATCTTGTAAATGCGCTAATCCTCGATTGTTGGAATAAGCCACAGCAACTTCCCACAGTAATATTATGTTATCAAATCCCACATCTTGCACACCACGCACGGAGATCGCATACAGATGCTCGGAATTACGTTGTCGTTTGTCTACCACAAAGGAATCAAATCATAATCGCATCCGCTTCTTGATTCTCCTAAAGAGTCACCAATCTCAGTGCGACGGTACCCGTGAGAACATTAATGACCCTGCTGTATTCACAAATGTGGGTACTTTGATAATAGCACTGGGTGGGAACATTAAAGAAGTTACATGTAGAACAGCTCACGTAAAGTCAGCATTTCACAAAATGAAGAATGTTCTCTGCAATTGATCTTTCTCAATCGATGTGAGAAGAGAGCTCTTAACGGCGACATGCAGTCAGCTTTGATATACAGACGTGAATCATGGACAATCAGCAGATTAGTGAGGACATATATAGAAGGGGACGAGATGACTAGTCTGAACACCAAGAATATATTTTAAAATAAAGTGAAATGAAGATATCTTGAAAGAAGGTAATTCACAAAGAGAAGTAGTTACACGCATCAGAAGAAGACAGTCGACATTCTTCGGGAATATCATGAGCAGGGGAACGCTGGAGTATGTCGTCATAGCGGAAACGTTGGACGGGTGAGGGTAGGAATAGACCAAGAGAGAAGATGCTAGATAGTTCGACATCTTGGCGTGGACGAACGTCTGTGTCAGTAGACGAGACTTAGTTTTTGTTTGCTGACGAAGGCTTTCTGGCTATGACGTCCGTTCTGTCACGTGTGAATATATTCTTGTAAAGCTGTCCAGTTAAACTTTAGTTATTTACTCACAATATGTAGCATATAATGAAATGTGTTGTCGAAAAGCTGATGTTCTCGTGAATTAAATATTTCAGTGTTGTCAACCGGCATTCAGCGCCATATTTCTCTTCTTGTCAATCTCCTTATTAACTCTGCTATACATGTCTTACCAATTGTGTTGTTTCTTCCTACACATTCATACACCTAGATACCAACAATATTACAACAAAAGCTTAGTGACAACTTAGATGAAAATATCGCATAAATATACAGCAAGTCAGTCATACACACAGTAATAGCTTTTAAATGGACATTTCATCATTTCATTGTTCGCAGATCAAATCATGCAGATACGATGTCCAGGCGTCTGTCAACACGTGAATGAAATTAAGTTCCACCCGAGAAGTCTTATCTGAGATTGCAGGGGTCAGGTCTATTGTCTGTCGCTCATTGTTAAGTGCGCGAGATATTCCAGGGTGTGGAGTGACATCATGCGTTGGCGTTTGAAACAGAAACTGGAAGAAAAGACAGAGGTAATCCCATTGCAGGTACAGCAGTTGTGGTGTGCAGTGATAAGTCTTCACAGATCCTAAATGAAGGAGCGATGAGTTCAAGTGATCCGGCCGGCTACTCGCCATCTTCCATTGCCAGAGAAATCAACGTCACCCTCTTTACCATTTAACATAACGTGCGCTGTTTGAAGTGGCTAAGACATCGCCGAAAGTTTACCAAATTCAACTTAGAGTGGCCCCGATAGTTGACATAAAACTCAATATAGAGTGGCTCCAGCAGTTGAGACGAAAAGAGTAGTTTCAGGAGTTGAGACAATAGTTGGGACGTGAGAAGAGTCCTCTACCTTTACTAGCATTCCACACAGAGCTGCGTTAGAGCAATGACTTGCCTGCCGGCCCGGTCGGTCCTTTATTTTGCTTTACTTTACTTTACCTTTACTTTACTTTACTTTACCTTTACTTAGTCTTTACTTTACATTACTTTACTTTATATTTACTTTATTTTACCTTTACTTTACATTTACTTTACATTTACTTTATCTTTACTTTACTTTATCTTTACTTTATCTTTACTGTACTTTACTTTACTTTACTTTACTTTACTTTACCTTTACTTTACCTTTACTTTACCTTTACTTTACCTTTACTTTACCTTTACTTTACCTTTACTTTACATTTACTTTACATTTACTTTATCTTTACTTTACTTTATCTTTACTTTATCTTTACTTTATCTTTACTGTACTTTACTTACCTTTGCTTTATCTTCACTTTATCTTTATTTTACTTTACCTTGACTTTACCTTTATTCTACTTTACTTACATTATCTTTACTTTATCTTTACTTTACCTTTACCTTCACTTTACCTTCACTTTACCTTTACTTTACATTATCTTTACTTTACCTCTACTTTACCTTTGCTTTACCTTTCCACTTCTGCCTCTGTCGGCGGAGCGCTACTTTATGATATATGAGATATGGTCAACCCTCTCTGGCACAAGATGGTGAGTACAGCTACACAAAGTAACCATATCTGGGAAGGCTGACTAAGAAGGGAATGAGTAGAAAGTCTGGCCAATGCTCAAAACGCAAGGGAAAAGCCAGGTGGACTTTTAATCTAATTGCTACTGGAATAATACTCAGCATGGGAACTTTCGGTGGCTTTTGAAAAGGGAGATGCATCTTGTGTGGGAATGTCGAAAGTGCACTGATGTCGATTCTAAGTGAAGTATTCAGCACTTTACTTTTACTTTATTCACTTTCCACGTTCTCGTGCACTGAACACGTGAAATGTTATTTTTAAACATATGACACCTAAAAAGCGTTAATCGAAACAATCAATGGGCATATGGGGTCTTCGGTAGCTGTCTTTGATGTGGGATGTGTCTAATAGCATCGCATGCTTTTTTATGTGGACTGATTCACGGGCTAAACAATACATCGCAATGGGTAACACATTTACGGGGAACTTTTAGTTTTTCACATGTTGACGTCATGTTTGACATTTGTGGACGCGTGTTGTTTATATATGTATATACATATATATGTGTGTGTGTGTGTGTGTGTGTGTGTGTGTGTGTGCGTGCGTGTGTGTGTGTGGTGTGTGTGTGTGCGTGCGTGTGTATGCGTGCAGGTGTGTGTGTTTGTGTTTGTATGCGTGTGGTGGTGGTGGTGGTGGTGGTGGTGGTGGTGGTGGTGGTGGTGGTGGTGGTGGTGGTGGTGGTGGTCGTGATGGTGATGGTGATGGTGATGGTGATGGTGATGGTGGTGGTGATGGTGATGGTGGTGGTGGTGGTGGTGATGGTGGTGGTGGTGGTGATGGTGGTGGTGGTGGTGGTGGTGGTGGTGGTGGTGGTGGTGGTGGTGGTGGTGGTGGTGGTGGTGGTGGTGGTGGTGGTGGTGGTGGTGGTAAATACGAACAGGTGCAACGATTATTATTAGCAAGTGGTTCCTTCCTTTCACTGAGAAAAGGTTTTCCCTGTTTATTTGTTGTTTGTTTTTTTTTGTTTCGTGCCCTTTCCCTGGGTTTTTCCCCTAGCTCACATTCTAGTTCACGCTGACATGAATTATTTGACAGTGTCAACTTTCCAACCAATCAGGATTAAATCTGTATCCCATTATCCCAGACTTTAGATGTCGACGTGGTAGAATAGTGTAAAGCGCTCGCACTTTACCTTTCTCTGACGACCGTGGTAGTGCGTTCGTTCCACTCGCCGGTCGTGTTGGCCTCTCGTTCAGAAAGCAATTGCAAATATGAGGAGCGGCTGGCTGAGTGGCTAAGAACGCCAAGTTATCCTTCGGGAGACCCGGGATCGAATCCTTGGTAAGGTATGAAGTTTATTCTGTAGGGGGAGGGGAGGGCGGGGGGAATTAAAACTCTAACCTGCACAGTTCGCGGTGACTGCACTAGCCAGGCGGTCTTAATTCCTCAAGCTCAAGATCTCCCTGCCCTACACTGCAAGGTACTATAGGCAGTAGATGACAGATTTTGTTTGTTTCTTTTTTGTTTTTTAATGACAGCTTGTCCTTTATAGGACAACACCAGCATTTTTTCTGTTTGTGATTTACTAGGCAAGTTTACTTCAGCAGTTTGCCATTGCTTTCTGAACGATCGATGCTCATAATATTGTTAAAAATCAGCACAAGGCAGTCTGCTTCCAAATCGTCTGCAGTTGATTTCGAACAAAAAGGTATGCGGGATGGGAGGCGTATTCGCTGCCTGAATTCGCCACAGACGCCGGCAATGGCAAACTTTAGAACGTAAAATTGTCTAGTAAATCACAGTCATCGGGGCCTGGGGATGATGCAACGTCTTACAATGGACATGAAACCCTTTTATAAAATAGCCAAGACTTGAGATGAATGGGGATAGCAGCGCTATACTACGAAACAAAACTGTCACAACGCTCTACGTCTACTACGAAACCAAACTGCCGCAGCGCTCTAACACGAAACCAAACTGCCACAGAAAACATCAATGTTGAAGTTCTTCGAGTACTAGAGCTGAAACCTCTTTGACCACTGTTTTGGATGGACCCCAGGTAACCGCTCGGACACACCGAGTTGTAAATTAGGTACCCAACTTTGCTCTTAGCTGGAAAAATAAACTGGCGATGGGAAAAAGCGTCAGAGATGTGGTGTTTCAAGAGAATTGCTGAAATCTCTTGGACTGCCAAAATGAGTAATTTAAATGTTTTGAAATAGGCTAAATCATACAAATCAAAAAGAGGGAGTCATAATTTTTTACCACAGGATGAGAAGTCTAAAACTAAAACAACTGGAAAGATTTGCGAAAAAAAGAGATGGGGAAAGACAGTGAGAGAACATTCTTGACAGTTTTGTGTCAAAGCACGGAAATATATGGAAGATCACAAGACATGGGGAAGCATGATCGTCCACACCATTCAGCAGGGCGTTTGATGACGCATATAAGGGGAGAAGGAATTTGAATAACGAAGACACAAACAGTAGACTGCACCATTTATTGGCTGGCATATTTCTCTGCATTTCATAGGGTACATACTGCAGAAATCACACAACATAAACTAAAGTAATTAAATAAATACTTCGAGCTGAAATATACGACACACCTATACACACGGTAATTTTAAACTGACTATCATGTCTTTCTGGTTGCCCACACTTGGTTTCTGTAAATTAATAGCGATAGTTCTACCATTTTTTACATGCTGCCATTTTGTGTGTTAAACAACACGTGACACGCATTGTCCCTATCAATCACGTGACCGGTTTCCAAAATTTGCCGTCCAATCGATGACGTAGGAGGTTTGTGGTGTGTCGGCTAAGTCAGTTTCCCAGTGTAGGAGAAGGAATTATCATCTCACAGCAAAAGACATTGAATTTGTTCCTGATTCTTGCTTTCACAAATCTACATCATAGCACTCCGAATTAACATACAGAAGCCCTGTCTCTCTCAGCAAATGTTTAAGGTCTAGATGCCGATCGCTCCAGTACAAACAGAAAATGTGAAGTCCCTAATATTTTACAACTTAAGACTGTATTTGTTGCCGATTGGCCTGTAAATGACCTGGCTGAGAACCATACTGGAGAGATTATGGAGGGGAGAGGTTCAATAGACAAACCGAGGTTTAAATTGGGGATAATGAGAAAACAGTGCATGATGTTTTAATAGAATGGCACTGACGACAATTAGCGGTTGGACTCACAAGGAATAACGAATAGCGGTAAATGATAGCCTGTGTTGACAGCACATAAATTAATGTTAATGATGGTGGTGATGATGATGATGATGATGATGATGATGATGATGATGATGATGATGATGATGATGATGATGATGATGATGATGATGATGATGATGATGATGATGATGATGATGATGATGATGATGATGATGATGATGATGATGATGATGATGATGATGATGATGATATCATGTATAGACCAACAAAGAGGCATAAAGTTATTTCGCCCGTGTGTTCCTGGAACCCATAAGGAAAGCAAGTAATTGTAATACGGCAGCATACCATGCATGTCGTAAGAAAAGACTAAGAACTATTGGCATGAGACTGACTATATTATCCCGTAGAAAACGAGGCTACAAAGTCTAACCAATGAACAAGTCTGCAAAGAACGAGGCTGGGGTTGGTGGAGGACCTATGCTCTACTGGGAGGCGATGAGTGTCTGAAGTAGTTAGTAGCACGGCTAGTTGCTTGGTGTCTACTCGTGAACGAGGTTACGTGGTTACTCTGACCGCGTTATGTTTCAGACACTATATAGAATCTTGCAGCCACCGTTAAAAAAAAACAACAATGATTGTTCCCCGGTGCTCCTAGCCGTTGTGGCAAAATGTCAAACACGCTGCAAACAGCTGTCTCAGTTGCCATTCTCACAAATCAAAGATATCTAGCCCGAGAGACAAAGATTAGAGGAATAGGATCTGCTCTGAGACGGCTCCGACAGAAAACTTTTCCGAGGGCATATCACGTGATTACCATATGTCAAGTGGAAAGACATGCACAAGAATGGACCATTATTGCAATGCTATTTTGGTTTTTATTTTTTTTGTACTCGTAACGTAAGCAGCTAGAGTTAGCATACGTCACTCAACCGGGGCAGATTATACGTTGACATAAGCTTGAGAATGCATGTGACTGGTATAAAACTGGTTCAACAATAGGGAGTGAAAATAAGACGTTAGAACTCAGCAGTGATAGTAAGCTGATTTCTGATTACTCGCTCCTGTTTTTATATTTTCCATTCGCGCTAGTTAATCGCTACCTGCATTGTAAAGTGACAGAAAATAATGGGATTCAGACGTCTGGGGTGAGTGAAGCCCAAACAACTGCCTTTTTGTGCCTACTCCTGAAGTTGTACTTTTAACGTCTATCAAGGATATATCGCCATCATCATGTGACCTGTAAATGGCGTAGGCGTTCGTGTCTCTCCACAGATCTCGGTTTTTAGTGTTCCGGATTTTATTCTTAAATGAAATCTTCTCTGACCATCCGAAATCATTTCTCTCGGTCTGCCTCTGCCGTTTCTGCAGGCGTTCTTTCTAAAGAGATGGAAAAACCATTTGATCTTCTGTCTTTCAATATACGTAACACAAGGTGGTGTTCACACTGTCTGTCTGATGATGTATTTCCTATTCGGTCTAGGATAGTTAAGTTGGCAGCTCTCCTCAAGAATCCCATCTCACATGTGTTGATTTGGGTAAATTAATGGCATCACTAATAAAAGAACTCACACAGTAACGGGTTGCCTGAAAACCAAAGATGGCAAAATCATATAGAAGATCAGATTTTACATGCGTGGTCAGATTATGTGTAAGACCTTTATGATGACACAAGAGAAGAACAGTATGATCTTCGGAATAAAATGAAGGAGCATCAATTTTTGAAAATGGAAACCAAGAATGCCCATAAACTATCAAGGATATATCGCCATCATCACGTGACCTGTAAATGGCCTAGGCGTTTGTGTCTCTCCATAGATTTCGGTCTTTCGTGTTCCAGATAAATTCTACTAATGCTATTCCTACACGAAATCTTCTCTGACTATCCAACATCATTTCTTAAGCCTGCCTCTGCCTTTTCTGCAGCTGCTCTTTAAAGTCGCCACGATGTTCTAAAATTCTCCTCTTCTCATCAATGGTTTCGTCATACAAACTGCGCCGTGGAATAAGTTCATCACAATTCAGGCGACACATTTGACTTTAGATGGAAAACTTCAACGCTCCAAACTCTAAACTCTAAGTACACTGTACGCCACTTCAAGTGACTCGAATAAGTTAAGAATAAAGTTTACCTAACTTTATTTAGAGAGTGGTTGAGATGTTACGAGTCTCGTGTGGTTGAAACGTTACGAGTCTCGTGTGGTTGAGACGTTACGAATCGAATGTGGAAGAGACGTTACGAATCCCATTAGGTTGAGACGATACGAGTCTCATGTGGTTTAGACGCTACGAGTCTCATGTGTTTGAGACGTTGCAAGTCTCGTGTTGTTGAGACGTTACGAGTCAAACTTAGTCAAAAATATTGCAGTGTTTAATTACAGTATGTGTACACGTCACTGTGTTACAACGTGGTAGAAAGGATAAGAGCGTTCGCTCTTAAACTTCTGTTTCGCTGATGGCGAGGTAGGCGGTTCAGCCCCTACACTGGCAGACTTAGACGTTGATTTATCATTCAGAAATCAATAGCAATCTACTGAAAGTACAATTACCTACAAAAAATCAACGTGCGATTAATGACAACGTTCTGTAAAGGACCTGCAATATTTTTTTACATAGTGATAATGCTATTTAACAATCAATCAATCCATCTATCTATCAATCTATCCATCCATCTATCCAACCATCCACCCACACACGTACCTGCCTACCTACCTATCTACCTATCTACCTGTCTGTCCTGTCTGTTTGTCTGCTTGCCTATCTGTCTGCCCGACTGTGTATATCAAGGATATAAAATATAACTACAGGGTGTTTGTAAAGTCTCACTACACTTTGTATGTAGAACAATTCTGAAAATTTAAGTACATGACGCCATCAAACTATGTGCTTAAAAGATCATTAAATTAGTTACAATAGTCACTGTTATGGTCTAACGTTGTTTTGGGGAAGCTGGAAAGTACCTATGAAGTATTCATTATAACTTATTCAATAAATTTATTACCGTAGTGCGATGCGGACGTTGTTTATCAGGAAATCTTGCTATAAATCTTTGAACAACCATTCGTGTGTATTGATTGCCATTTCGAAACACTTGTTCAACCAAAACAATTCTTTTGTTTTCGTTGATAGCACCATTCTGTTTGGAGTGCAAAGGATTACTCCAGCAGACAACAGCCATATGATGCATATTGCTTCACGATGGACTGTGAAGCACATTTTTGATGACGTCATGTACTTTATTTTTTATAGTTGTTCTACATATAAAGCGTAGTGACATTTTACAAACACCATATTTTATCTATGTCTGTATCTGTGTGTCAAAATATCCACCTATTTTATTCGCCTGTCTGTGCATCTTTGTAATGGTATTTATGTTTCTTAAGCATAGAGATGTATTTTTTTCGTGTGTATTCGCTTATTTAAGCAGAAGCTAGAGAGAGAGAGAGAGAGAGAGAGAGAGAGAGAGAGAGAGAGAGAGAGAGAGAGAGAGAGAGAGAGAGAGAGAGAGAGAGAGAGAGAGACAGACAGACAGACAGACAGACAGACAGACAGACAGACAGAGAACAAAACAGAGAAAGAGAGAGAGTTAGAGAGGGGAAAAAAAAGAGAGACAGACACAGAGATAGAGATACAGTAAAAGGCAAGAGAAATAAAAAGAGTACTGAGAGGAAGAGAGAGAAACAGAGAGAGAGAGAGAGAGAGAGAGAGAGAGAGAGAGAGAGAGAGAGGGGGGGGGCGCGGGCAGGGTTTCTGTTACTAAAACCGCTCCTGTTATTCCTATTTGTGTAAGTATTACTTGACTAGCCAAAGACGTTATCGCTATTTATGTTTTCTTGCAGCAATCAGAGCAAGCCATCTTGGAGGGAAAGTGTGTGCAATTCTTCCAAGCAATAAATAGAAATCAAAATAGGGCATCATTCCGACCTGGCATATAAGGAGCGACTTGACCTATATTCTACAGGACACGTTTTCCTACTCCAGGAAAACAGAGATGTTTTGTGAGCTAGATTTGATACAAACAAGTGTGACATTGTTGCGTATGATATTTATCTTTATTTTACAAATACTTTTTTTGTGTGTGGACAACCTTTTAACCATAGTTTGTTTCGTCTGCGTGCTCCCTACACCGCGATTTTTACTTTTTTATTGTTGATTCTGTAGTGGAGATTACGGGTAAAAGAGGTGGGAAGAGGATAGATGAGGTATTGTCCCACAAAGTTTTCTGAAATAACATGGGGAAGATACAGAAGATGAGGATTCAGTCAATGACAATAATAGATCTCTAAATAGATAAATGGGCGCCCACCTTGATTTAGTGGCCAGACGCTCGCCTGTCTACCCGGTGGTAACGGGGTCGAGATTCTCGCCGGTGCGACGGAGTTCGTGCACTGAGCTGAGATTCTCCGGACTCAGGCTTGAGTTAGGAGTCGAACGGAGCACTTATGGATTACACCCGTGTGCTGTGTTGTTGATCCGTCGACTAAACTAAACTAAACTTTATAAATCGATCTTGGCTCCTAAGCTGACCCAGCCTAAAATTTGTACTAGTAAATTACTTGGGAAGTGAAATCGGCCGGTGTGATACCTACTACATCGTACTCCGTGTGTCGATTGGTCTATAAAATATGGGTCTAGGACTATATGTCTAATCCCCCGTTAAGCGAGTGAAAGGCTGCTTTATTAACACTGCTGTATAGATCAATCTACAGGGTGTATTTTAAATGACTGTACAGTATTTGCAAATATTGCCGGTCCAAGTTTTGTATTCACCTTCTGTAAAGTTCATGCAACATAATAGGTAAATACAAAACTTGGACCGGCAATATTTTCAAACATTACAGTCATTAAAAATGCACACTGTATATCGATAATCACTGTTATCAGTCGTTAGCTTTGGTCACAGTATGCGTTTTGGAGTCGCGAGGTTTAATGTATAAGAACTCTTAAACTTCCGGAGCGCTAATGGCGACGTAGGCGGGTTCTCTCCCTATACTGGTCAGTTGGAATTATCGTTGACTTCTCGTCCTTGTCATGAGTAGGTAAATTACAAGTACCTCAGAAGTCGTAGTGAGTTTGACTGATGACGGGGAACATGGATAATAGAGGTCAATGTTGTTGGACCTAAAAAAATCAGCCCTGTATAGACTACGCGCCGGTCTCCCTGGGCTAGGTGTTACACGACTTTCTCCGAAATCCCGAATACTCTCGTGAGTAACGTGACATGCGCGAGAATTGATAGCGGTTCTCTCCGCTTTGGTAACTTACGGGGTATGTGAGCCGGTCGCTCAGAAAGCAATGGCAAACTACTGAGTGTAATCGTGACAAGAAATCATCAATCAGCTGAAAGATGCTAATGTTGACAGGGATGTCCTGTAAAGGATATGCAAAGCAAAAAAAAAAAAAAAAAAATAGACTACGCACGGGTTCAAAGCGAGTGAGCGAACGAAAAACAAAGTGTTTGTTTTCTTCATGTTTACCGTAAAATCTCTAGCTAGGTGAATGTTTCTAATAAAGGCAGCAGTTATTTTCAAATAGCGGGAGTGTCCGGCGTACGCAGAAGAGAGAGCGTTATTGTCCCACACCGTTATTTGGTTGCCGAATTATAAATCGTTACGAAATTCCCTGTTATCAGATAAGAGGAGCGGCTGGCAGAGGGGCTAAGACTGTTGGATTCTATTTCAAGAGATCCGGGTTCGAATCCTCGGTAAGGTGTGAAATTTTTACTGTTGAGGCCAAAAATAAAACCTTAGCTTGCACAGTTCGCGACGACTGCACTAGCCAGGTGGCCTTAATTCCTCAGATTCAAGACACCCCCCCCTCCCCCCTCCCCCACTCCTACACCGCAAGGTACTATAGGTAGTAGACGGCAGTTGACAGACAGTATATCAGATAACATGTCTTCTCATATTCCCTATTTCACATTCAGATCTCTGACAACCCCTGTGGATTGTGTGACAAAAACATAAATGTCAAACAATTCTACTAGCAATACCAACCACTCAAGAGCTCACAAGCACATCCACACTCCCTTGTGTGTAGCCCGGCACTGTATACACTCCCCGGTACTGATGTGTGAGGGATGATCTTACCGGATTCTGAATCTAAAGGTCTACTACTACTACCACTACTACCACCACCACTTCCTCTTCCTCCTTCTCCTCCTCTACTTCTCACCCGCCTCCTCCTCCTCTTCTTCTACTTCTTCTTCTCCTTCTTCTTCTTCTTCTTCTTCTTCTTCTTCTTCTTCTTCTTCTTCTTCTTCTTCTCCTCCTCCTTCTTCTCCTCCTCCTTTTCCTCCCCCCCTGCTGCGGCTGCTGCTGTTCCCCCTCCTCCTCCATTTCCTTCTGCTGTTGCTCCTCATCCTCCTCCTCCTCCTCTTCCTCCTCCGCCTCCTCCTCCTTCTTCTTCTTCTTCTTCTTCTTCTTCGTCTTCCTCTTCTTTTTCTTCTTCTTCTTCTTTTTCTTTTTCATCTTTTCCTTCTTTTAAGCTACTCCTCTTGCGACAGCACAATTTATGTATCATCGTTAATTTGTTGCTGAATTATAAATGGTGACGAAATTCGTTCTAACGACATCAATTAAGAGATCTGTTCGCATGTTCCCTACTTCACATTCACATCTCTCATAACATTTGCGGAATGTATGTCAATGAAGCATCGTAACCATTCTATACCAACACCAACCACTCAGGGGCACTCACGCACTTTCACACTCTCTCGTGTCTAGCCCTGTATTTTATACACATCCTGGTACTGATGTGTGGGAGATTATCTTACAGGTCACTGAATGCGATCGTATCGGCACCAGCTTTCTAAATTAAGCACAGTTTAAAGTTGGGAGACAAACTGATATAATCCGGTCATTGGGCAATTCCGTGGGAATACAAATGGCCTGATTAAATAAATGCAACATGTTTGTGCATGAGAGTGTCCTTCCCTCTCTACGTTATGGAGGACGAAAAGACCAGTTCATCTTTAATATATGGAGTAAAGAAATTAGAGAACAATTTATCTTATGTGGCTTAGCGATATAGCTACCCTCTCAAACTTGAAAAGAATATAGTTCGAATCCAGTTGAGGTTAGACAGTCTATGATTTCACACTTCCCGCTGGTCTTGGGTTCGAACCCAGGCAATTTGGAAGCAGGCCGCCTCGTTTAGTTTTTACAATGGTTTGAGCATCAGTCGTCTGGAAAGCCATGGCAAACTACTGAACGTAAAATTGCGTAGATAATCACAAATAGCTAATAAATGGTGGGGTTGCTTGCGACAACCTGAAAGAAGAACATGCAACAACTAACCACTATTCGTAGCCAGCAAGTCATTTAGTAGCAGCCTCTTGTCGGATGTGAGAGACCAAAGACGACAGTAATTTGTTTCTGTAGTTTACGCTCGCTCGCTTTGAACTCAAGCGTAGTCCTTGTACACTATTACTAGTAGTGCTGGACTGAATTGTGCGTGTGGATTAGCTTTCCCTATTAACAGTCTCAATTTGGATCCCAAACAGAAAATAAACTCGGAAAGTGAACGCAGTGACCTCGTATCGATGTTAAGTAGATTAGACACGGATCTCATTGTCCAGGGCAGGGGAAGGGGGAGGTAACTCGTGTAGGTTTCGGCACTATGTTATCTCTGTAGTAGTTTACGACTACAAGGCGCCCTCTATCCGTCTGGGTAGACAGACCAGGAAATTGTAGACGGTATGGGGTTAGTTACTAAAAGTAAGATGGCAAACAATGCTGGCTGTTTGGAAAAGTGCACATCTGGATTAGCCATTATCATGAGAGCAAAACTGCCAGGACAAGAGTACAAGGGTCAAACAGCAAACAAAGAGTGTTGGAGCAGGGTCTTTCTCTAGGAGGCGTGCAATAACCAGTAATGTTCCGGAGTAAGTACAGGACTTTACACGCCTTGGGTATATGGTGCCAGACTCATATTTATAGAGACCAATCGTAACTCGATGGGTGATGTGGTCAGTATAATGCGGTCATCTTGAATATTCCTGTTACCAGTTTTAGGCTGGGTCCACTTGGGAGGCCAGGTCAATTTAAAACATCCGCCCCAAAGCGAATTCGGACCAATGACCACCGGACCGGCAGGTGTTTGTCTATCCCAGTGATTCTCAACCGGTGGGGAATTCCCCCCCCCCTCCCCTCCCCAGTAGGGAATTCTGGGTTTCCAGGGAGGAATGAAGATTAATTCAAGATCGCGTTAATGCAAGAACCTATTACTTGATCTTGTTTTTCCCTTCATACTTTACGGTTCTGTACGTCTCACCCTTCTAAAATTCATTTTATAAAGTAAGTAGACCAACAAATCACGTTTTATGTGGACGTCTAGACTGTTTTAGTATGTACTTCCATTATTACGTATACTGTGTAGGGGTGGAAGGTGGGATTTTTAGGTAGGAAATACGAAAGGGATGACGTTCTGAAAATATGGTGAAGGGGGAAGGGGGGCACAGGCCAAATTTTTAAGTAGGAAATACGAAAAAATGGGGGGGGGGGGATGACGTTCTGAAAATATGGTGAAGGGGGGCACGGGCCAAAAAAGGATGAGAACCACTGCTAGCCGCTAAGTTACCGCTGCTTCCATAACATTCATAACGTAGACGTAAAAATGCCATGACAGAAAAGTATCCAGGCAAGCAACACATCACCTCCTTTGCAGACTGTCTAGCCATACTGACTTCCGATGAATATAACAGCACACGAGGTATGGGATGACGCCAGCCTTATCAATGCTAGAGAAATGGTCAGCACGTGGCTAGTGACGCTCATTGAGGACAAAACATGCACTCGAAGGCAGTGTTCAATGTCAATGGAGCAAACTTCCTCAGGATCAAATCCTAGACTACCTAGATGTCAGAGAAAGACAAAGAATGGCAACCAAAACCAAGCTTACCGGTAGAACATAGGGTGTCAGATCTGATCATGGCCTAATATGGAAGACACATGAGATACATCGAACAAGACAAAGACAAAGAATGGACAAAGAATGGACACCATAACCAAGCTTACCGGTACAACACAGGGTGTCAGCTCTGATCATGGCCTAACATGAAAGACACAGGGTGAGACACATCGAACAAGACAAAGACAAAGAATGGACACCATAACCAAGTTTACCGGTACAACACAGGGTGTCAGCTCTGGTGGCCTAACATGGAAGACACAGGATGAGACACATCGAACAAGACAAAGACAAAGAATGGACACCATAACCAAGTTTACCGGTACAACACAGGGTGTCAGCTCTGGTGGCCTAACATGGAAGACACAGGATGAGACACATCGAACAAGACAAAGACAAAGAATGGACACCATAACCAAGTTTACCGGTACAACACAGGGTGTCAGCTCTGATCGTGGCCTAACATGGAAGACACTAAGTGAGACACAGCGAACAAGGCAAAGACAAATAATGGACACTATAAACAAGCTTACCGGTACAACATAAGATGCAGATGAGAAAGTTCTCAATGCACTGCATACTGAAAGAATGAGACCAGCCCTTTCCTTGTGGTGTTGTCAAGGTCTCTGAGGTTTCCATTCGCTGTTACTTCTGCCTCGCTTTTGCTAGGTCACTTAAGTTTTGCCTTTTATCTGCACTTATTCGCATTCTAACACCATTTGTAGCATTAATGTAATTTTTTTTCTAATGCCCTGAATTTAGTAGATTTGGTTTTACTCTTTCTTAAATCTGCCTTTTTTTTTTTTTTTTTTCAAATTTCTGACAGGTTTTGTAAGGGGTTTCGAGTTCCTTTTTCCAACGACTTCTATACATGATTCGTTCCTAATGCTGTTAACCTACCGCCTGTTTTCCGTACTCACCTCATCTACTAACTTTTGCAGGACATGCTACTTATTATATTATATGGTATTTTATTATAGACTGTGGCCATGCATTGTTCCTTGGCTTCTTGGTTTCTGAGATATCCTACATTGTGAAGATGTCCTTATTTATGAGATGTTATGTATATCTTGATATCTTTCTTCAACTTAATTCGTTTCATGGATGGCAGAATTTGGAGGTCCAACGACTGATAAATGAACACGTTGACAGAGACCAGGCAACGGCGTAAACCTGCAAATATGTGCATCGGGGAGGGAAGTCTGATTGGGAATTCTCAGCTGGAGTCAGGGGGAAGGTCCTTGTTGAGGAAAATGGACCCTGTAGGTCTACAACTTCAAATATGAAGATTGACACGGCTGCGATCTTTGAGGTGACCAGCGGGTACTCGAGTCACATGAGCAATCATAGTGTCTGATCCACAGTCTGCAATGTTTAAAGCTTATCAGTGTATGGCGATCTGAATCTACTGCACCTGCACCTCTAAAAACGTTTGCGTGTTGTGGAGATGGTATAATGTTTTGTCAATCTTCTTCTTCTTCTTCAGCGTTCCGAGCCATTGGGGTTCTTTGCTGCAGATACAATCCGTCTCCATTCGTCTCTCTGGTGGACCTTCTCTTGCCAGTCGTTGATTCCAAGTGCTTGTAGGTCTGTACATGTATTATCTCTCCACCGCCTTCTTGGTCTACCTCGGGGTCTACGGTCATTTATTTCCTGAGTGTAAGCGAGTTTTGTTTCCCTATTATCTTCCATTCTTTCTATATGCCCCAGCCATTGTAGTCTATTAGCCTTCATGATACCAGTGATTAGTGGAGACTTAAACAGATCATAAATGTCTTTGTTACTTCTTCTTTTCCACTCTCCACTTTGTGTATCCCTAGTGGGTCCAAATATGCGTCTTAAAATTGTCAATACAAATATAATTAATTTGATTTTTTAGGATTTTGGTCTGGTGATGCCCAATTTTTTTGTACTCTTGTATGTGTAAAAACGCTGCTTCCTATGACATATTGAGGCGCAAAATTGGTGGATAATTCTCTATTTTCTTTCATTACCCCAAGTCAGTCTTTTTCTGTGATCTCTGTATAACCTGTATTATCCAGTCAAATCTTGACATTCATGTAGCACATTAACATGTTGGTATTGTAATGCCTTTTATTACATTACTTCCTTGAAGTTTCATGTAAAACTACTCCTTAACGAATTCAATCTTATTATATTTTGGTAGATCACTTTCGTGCTTACATTATTTTTTCTGTATCTAATCACTGCTGTTATTTAAATCTTACTGCTTTAATCTTTAATAGTCAAGTCTCTGCCTATTTAGATAGGACCACTTCTTCACTGTGACAGGCATTTTCCTATGTATGACAACACTGATTCTCTCGTGCTTAGAAACGGTCTACCTGCTCCCCCTCTGTCTTGTTTCGAATAAAGCTAAACTACTAATTTTATAATATTTCATTTCGTTTCCACCTGTGCATGTCGTCCCAAATGCGCACACAGTTCTAACATTCCAGGTGTCAACTTCGGAGATCTTCCTTAGGGGAAAGGAGATAAGTCGGCGATCCAGACTCCTTACGACCTTCTCCGCGTCGCATCATATTTCTTCTTGGAGAAGAGGTTCTTTTCGTGTTGGTTTGTTGGGGGATTTTTCTGTCCACTTCTTTAGGCTTGTTCATTGTTAGTTGTATTTTGTAGCTAAAGTGTTTTTACGGGATTAAGTAGCCAGTGGAGATCAGTGTGACCGAATGGATAAGAGCACTAGTTCTTAAATACCGGGTGTGCTAATGTCGAGTTCAACCCCTACATCAATCAGCTGGACTAAAATGGTATCTTCTCGTCCTAGACTTGGGGACGTAAATTACAAGTACCTCAGAAATAGGAGAGGGTTCGCCTGATTCCGAGAAACATTGGTTATATGGACAGCTAATCTAACACGTAAATATCAGCCCAATGCACTAGAAGTAGTAACATATGTGTTGACTACGTTTGAGTTCAAAGAGAGCGGCAAAAACATTTGTTAAGTAGCCAGTCCAATGCCAACACTCATTAGTCGCCTCTTACGACATACATGGTAGGTTGCATTGTCACTATTCTTGTTTCCCATATGGGCCTGGTAACAAACGAACCAGGGTGTGTTCTAATATTTTTTTTACGGATTCTATACAGCTGTTTAGCTTTACTCTTCTCCCCCCAAGACGAATAAACCGTTGACACTTGGGGATTTCTTTCAGACTTCTACATTGTCCAATCCTGTATTGGTTTGCAGACATATGATCGCTTTCAGTTAGTTAATGAGCGTTGACTTCGTGTTGTCTTGCTATGACTGACATTTCTTGATTCTGAATTCTATTTCCTGGAGAATATTTCTTCCGCCAGTTTCCGATGTATCGCTACTGACCACCAGCGTCCATGCTGGCCATCCTGCATATGTAAAACAAGTAGGAGTAAAGAGATCTTTTCGTGCCGTGAGGGTCATTGGATATCTGGTGCTAGCCGTATATTCTATTTACAGGATGGCTGCTCAGTTGTGGAGCAATCTTCCACAAGAAAACAAAGACACCACCAATCATTATACATACAGTCGCAATTTATTTTAACACTATCTCAGTACAGACAACATGCCCCTCTAAAAACAAAAACATGAATAATGGAAAATTACCTTAAACGACAACTAGCTATTAATCATCCCCTTATGTATGGTACGCTACACCTTCCTTAGGTATTTATAATGGCCATGTTAAAAATGGCTTTAGTGAGACATGTATTATTGGTTATTTTTCATACGTTTTAATGCATATTTTTCTTTTGTTGTCTAAGATTAGCTTCACAAGTGATGTTGAATGAAATAACGTATGAGAGGAAATAGAGAAGAAGGGCAGAATGTCAGACGGGAGTGCGTGCCCAATTCTTAACCCTTTGAAACTAAAGTTTGTCCATTCGTTCGTTTGTTCGTTCGTTTGTTCGTTTGTTCGTTCGTTCGTTCGTTTGTTCGTTCGTTCGTTCTAGACAAATCACTTCCGTGTGTGATTTGGTCGATAGTACATCGTGTGCCTTTACTTCCCATGAAATGTCCTGGTAGTCGTTTTAGGTTTCGTCGACCTGAGAGGCTAGGTCAATGAATACAATTTTAGGTTTCGTCTCAGATGCATGAACTCCGTAGTGCCGGCAAAAATCTTCAGAAGAAACTTCTGGTTTACATCCTAGCCCAGAAATCACACGCACAGGATGAAATTATCCACCTCCCACGTGAAAAAATGGAGCGGTTTCAACATCATACAACCGCCAGCCGCCACCTTGTTCGGAACTCTCCTGTGTGCGTGCGTGCGTGCGTGCGGGAGTGCGTGCGTGTGTGTGTGTGTGTGGGGGGGGGGGGGGGGGGTTATGAGTCGCCAACGACCTAGCCTATAATGGGTACCAAGAAATATCTAGTTAAGCGAAGGCGACCGAAATTATATCGACTACATTACACCTGGAGTGGCAATGGGCCTATGAAAATATGGGTCTACCACCATCACATTTTAAGTGATGTAAATGAGTCCTCTACTTTAATGTTACCCTTGAACCTCAGTGTTCCTTCCAGAACATCATACCAGAAGGAGATGTGTCTCTTTCTATGATAGAAATACCTGAATTGTCTGACGTAATCTAAGTATTGATTTATTCAATCCCAGCTTTCGCAATACAGTTTTCTTTTCATCTGCGATAAAATTCCGCCTGTTCATCTAAGGTAAACAAATTTATGGGAAGAAATAAATTTGAGAAATTGAGGGCAACTAGTAAGATTGAGGGGAAGAGATCAAGGGGAAGGCAGAGATTTAAATACCTTGGTGGCTTAGCGATGAGGTTTGGTCGAGACAAGAACACAGAGCTGATCCACAACTCTGGTGATCGTATGAGATGGCGAACCATGACCGCCCATGCTTATCGGCATGGCACATGATGATGATTAATCTAAGTATTGAATTTTTTTTTTTTTTTTTTCAAATACAGCGTGTGCGATACAGTTTTCTTTTCACCTGCGATACAATTCCTCCAATTAATCTAAAATAAATAACTTTAACAAGATTCAATATTACACTTACATTTTTTAACAAACAAGTATTAAAAACAAATCTTACCTGTATTGACGGGTGATGCTGTAATTGTCCAGGAAGCGCCAAAGAAACATATCCACACAGATAAAAGAAGCTTCACCGGTGACTCAGACAGCAGCATCTTCTCTATCAAACAGTGTTTTATTCAGCTGAATGGCTTATTCAAGTTCTTTAGTGGAAATTACTCCAAATGCCTTTCAGGTAGAGATTGTCGAGAAAGTTCTTGCAAACGACAAGCTCCTCTTGAAGATGTATGTTGTCATCAGCATACACACCCCTTGGAGGATCTACGGCACATGAATGAGAAATAGCTAATTAGTGACATCATGGCTAATTAACCATTGTAGCGTATTGTCCGGGCATGCAGTCTGTGGCGAGGTCAAGACTGGAGAACGGTGACCGACACGATCGCCACATCCACACCTATTGTTGGTCCTTGTTGTAGTCATGTCTGGCTTGTTAATGAGACTCTGGGGGTGACTCAGAAGCACACCGAGCGAGAGCGAGAGACGACAGAGAGAGAGAGAGAGAGAGAGAGAGAGAGAGAGAGAGAGAGAGAGAGAGAGAGAGAAGGTGAGAGAGGGGGGAAGGGAAAGATGGAAAGAGAGAGGGAGAAGAGCGAAAGAGAAAAGTAAAGAGAAAAAGGAGAGACTGAGAGAGAGAGAGAGAGAGAGAGAGAGAGAGAGAGAGAGAGAGAGAGAGAGAGAGAGAGAGCCGAAAGTAAGAGAACTTGTGTTGTATTGTATCATATAGTGTTGTGATGTATTGCATCGTATAGTGTTGTGTTGTATCGTATAGTGTTGTGTTGTGTTGAATTGTATCGCATAGTGTTGTGTTGTATCGTATAGTGGTGTGTTGTTTTGTATTGTATCGTATTGTGTTGTATTGTATCATATAGTGTTGTGATATATTGTATCGTGTAGTGTTGTGGTGTATTGTATCATATAATGTTCTGTTGTATTGTATCATATAGTGTTGTGTAGTATTGTATCATATAGTGTTGTGTTGTATTGTATCACATAGTGTTGTGTTGCATTGTATCATATAGTGTTGTGATGTATGTATCGTATAGTGTTGTGTTGTAATGTATCGTGTAGTGTTGTGTTGTGTTGTATCGTATAGTTTTGTGATGTATAGTATCAAATAGTGTTGTGTTGTTATGTATAGTATAGTGTTGTGATGTATGTATCGTATAGCGTTGTGTTGTGTTGTATCGTTTAGTGTTGTGTTGTATTGAATCATATAGTGTTGTGTTGTATTGTATCGTATAGTGTTGTGTTGTATTGTGTCATATAGTATTGGATTGGATCATATAGTGTTGTGTTGTATCGTATAGTGTTGTGTTGTATCATATAGTGTTGTATTGTATCGTATAGTGTTGTGTTGTATTGTGTCATATAGTGTTAGATTGTATCATATAGTGTTGTGTTTTAGTGTATCATATAGTGTTGTGTTGTATTGTATCATATAGTTTTGTGTTGTATTGTATCATATAGTGTTGTGTTGTATTGTATCGTATAGTGTTGTGTTGTATCGTATAGTGTTGTGTTGTATTGTGTCATATTGTGTTGCATTGTATCATATAGTGTTGTGGTGTATTGTATCGTATAGTGTTGTGTTGTATCGTATCGTATAATGTTGTGTTGTATTGTATTGTATTATAAATATATGAAAAATTATTGGAATGGAGAGATGCAAGTGTCTTTAACATGATTCTTAAGGATCGGCGCAATGATTGAGAGAAATAGGTGTAGTGTCTGTCAGATAAATGCAATAGATACGTGCATGTGTCAATAAAATTATGAAAGAACTAGATTCAATTGACCATAAAATGATAGAAATGGATAACTTTACATGTATGTAAAGTTATTAGTAGGGATAGACGCATGTATCTGTAAAATGATTGGAAGAGATAGGACAAGTGGCTGGGCGCCTTATAGCTGGATTCGGTACAAATGTCTGTAAAACGATTGTAAAGGATAACTGCAGGTGTCCGTAAGATAATTAGAAGGAATATGTGCAAATGTCTGCAAAATTATTAGAAGGAATATGTACAAGTGTCTGTAAATCTATTAGAAGGAATGTGTGCAAATGTCCGTAAAATTATTGGAAGGAATATGTGCAAAATATCTTTAAATTGATTGGAAGGGATAGGTGCAAATTTCCGTAAAATGATTGGAAGGGATAGGTGCAGCCGTGTATACGATGACTGCAGGACTGGTGCAGATCTGTGCACACAGTTCAATGAAAAAGTGTAAATTCAATGATCGTGTATGCCACATGTATGAATGATTGGTGCATATGTGTGCAAGATGAATGAAAGTGTGATGCTGGTATAATCCACGCGTTTGAAAGATTGGTGGAGTTGGGCGCAAGATGACCTAATAAGTCATTCAGATGTGTGCAAGTTGGCTAATAGATCTACGCAGGCGTACACGGTGACTGTAAGAGGTAAGTGCAGCTGTGCACTATGACTGTAAATGATAATTGCTGCAGTCTGCAGTATGACTGAGAAATCTCTACATATAAATGCATAGAACTAAACTTGTAACCGCCCCACTCAGACAAGTACTTGAGTAGTTACCGTGTCAAGGGAATTTTTATTCTGAGACTATAATCATTTCGAGTTATCATGTATACGACTATTAAAATTAGTTATAGCCACAAAGATGAAAGAATATCGTAAGCTGATCGTAATTATGTAAATCAAGCAGCACTGAAAGGAAGTGTGTAAACCGAGCACGTATCTTAATGTCGTTCTCGCCATGAGCACTTCAGATATACACGTGGGAACATCGCTTAAATTTATTGGTAAACTGAAATTACTCCGCCCTTGTGACAGCCATTTTGCGTCAGCACAAATTGTGTACGTGATATATGCAACGTCATTCGTAACGGACTTTGTAAAGTTTTCTCAGTTGTCTTCGTGAAGTTTTTTTTTTTTTTTTCGGGGATATTAAACAGGTATTTCGGCGCCTGCGATTTAGGGGATAATTAAACGCAGTTTCACGATTCCCCGACATACTGAGTCGAGAAATCGAAATCATTCCCCAGAGAGTTGACAGGTCGTTTGCGTTGATTTCGATGGTATGCGGCGTCTGTTGTTCAAAAATCAATGGCAAACTACAGAACGTAAAATTGTCTAGTAAGTCACAAACAGATCATACATTCCGAGGTTGACTGCAAAGTACTGTAAAAGACATAAAGAAAGTTTACACAGGTTTGATATTTCTGTGAATTATTTATAACACAACAGGAGCCGTGTCAGCTCAGTGGCTAGCCCGCTTGCATGCCGACTGCCGGCCCGGTAATCACGTGTTCCAATCATCATACAGTGCTTTGCCGGCTGCCGTGGGCGATCATGTATCTCCACAAATTACGATCTCCGATGGCACGGATCAATTCGTGTGCTGACTCCCTTCCGCGCCATGACACAAGACTGCCAAGAATCTTCTCACGCTTTCTTCCCCTATTTCACTTTTCGCAAATTTTCCGGTTGTCACATGTTCCAGTTTTTGTCTTCTCATAAAAAAACTATGACTGCCTCATTCTGATGTTTGTGATAAGTTGTATTTGTGACTCAGCTTCCCTTAAAATGTCTTGATCGCTCTATTTGCTTGTCCAGTTAATTTTCAGCATTCTTCTATAAAACCACATCTCCAAGGCTTCCGAGGATTTGTTCGCCTGTTTACTAACTGTCCAAGATTCACTGCCGTTTGTTAAGACTGATTCAATGTAACACACAAGAATCTTTTTTCTAACTTTCAAAGACAGTGACTTATTGCACAAAACATACTTCATTTCATAGAATGCAGTTATTGCCCATCCTGTTCTATTCTTTATCTCAGTGATGCATCTTTCAGCTGATGTTACCCGTGTGCCTAGTTATTTGAATTTACGCACTTGCCCAAAAATAACGTCCTGTACTTTAATTGCACATTTAGGCACAATCTGTTTCTTTGATACCACCATGACTTCTGTCTTTCTATTACAGGAGGATTTTACAATTGGCTAACGCTCCCAGATTGACCCAGTCTAAAATAAGTGCCGGAAAGTGACTTTGGAAGGTAAAGCAACCGCTATGATATTAACAACATCACAGACTGAGTGTCGATTGGTCGATACAAATATGGGGCTAGTACCCACAAACCCTGGGAGTTTCACGGCATGCGAATGGGTTCTTTGCTTGACTTTCTTATTTTACTCAGCACGTTTGATATTTCTGTGTAGTACGTAAGCTGAGTCCCAAAGGCAACTTATCACAAACATCAAAAAGAGACAGTCATCGTGTTTTGTAGTCATGCTATGTCCTATGAGAAGACAAAAACTGGAACATGTTATGACAACCGGAAAGATTTGTGGAAACAGATATAGAGAAAGACAGCGTGAGAAGATTCTTGACAGTCTTGTGTCATGGCACGGAAAGGAGTCAACACACGAATTGATCAATGCAGTCGGAGATCTCAGTTTGTGAAGAGACATGATCACCGCGCCAGCCGGCAAGGCACTGGGTGATGATGATAATGATTCAGAACATTCGTCTCAGAAACCATATCCCTCTTCCTTAAAGTGCTTTCTAAATTGTTGGTTGACATTCCAAGATTCACTGCCACACAACAGGACAGGTTCGATATCGCATTTCAGTACTATCTTTCTAACATTTAATGAAAATGACTTATCACATAAGATACTTTTCTTCCCTCTGAAATGCAACTTTTGGTTGGCCTATTCTGCTCTCAGTGAATGTCACGCTTCTTCCATCTGATGTTATGATTGCCTACAAATGTTTACATGTATTGATTTAGTTAATGAACTTCCTTCTATCGTAAAACCACATTTCGGTGTTATTTTCTTTTCTTTTTTTTTTTTTAACAACCGCTGACTCTATTTTCTTGACATTCAAGAAACGCCCCTTTCATTGCCTACTCTATAAGTACAATATCCAACAACTGTTGCAGATCTTTTGCGTTTTGTTTGTCGATAATGTGTCATTTGTTTATACTTCAACAATATTGCTGCTACTACAACTTCAATTATTATTGTTACTTTTATCATAATCGACATCGTCGCCAATATTATTGTTGTTATTATTATTGTTTTAAGGCTGAATCATGTCCTACAACAAGGCGCTTCCGCCGGGTGGCTGGTGGTGAAGTAGTGTCCACATATAGAGAGGTTAGCGGAGAATAGATTGAATAAGCGACTGTGGACTAACGTTGGACCTTTATCATAAGCCAGATGTCCTGCCTCTGTCGTTGCCATCTGTAAGTTATTTAAGACATCATGAATCCATCTACGTTGTGGTCTTCTTCTTCGATTTCCTGGTAACCTCACTGCTTAAAAATTTTTTTCCAGCCATTCCCATCTCTTCATATGCCCGAAACATTTCAATTTCCCCAATTTAATCTATCTTAATAAAGAATATTCTTTAATAACAAGCTCTTGGGAGATAGATTTGATTCTTCTCTTTTTCGCCCAAAGAATTGTTAATACTCTTCTGAGACGCTTATATTCAAAGGAGCGTATGTGCTTTTCGTTCGGCTCTCGTCGTTCGCTACAGGAAGGAAAGAATTGCCACCTATTCCTCTGTGCACTCAGGTATAAACATGTGATGGCCCTAAAACTTCACATATCCACAGCCAGTTCCAACTACGGGATTGGATTTTCGATATGTGCATTTCAGCTGATTTGTGAAATGCCCAAGCTTCACACTCGGATGTTTCTGCAGAAGATGCGCATGTTCTCAGCATTATAACTTTCGTTGCTCTATCAGTTGTTACTTTTGCGTCACATTATGTGAATAAAGTTGTGACAATCGGTAAAACTAAGGAAATTGCAGACAGTGGTCGCTAGAAGAAGAAAGCACTGAAAGAGATTCCAAAGTGGCACAGAAGATCATCTGCAGTCGAACTTATCAAGAACACAGAAGACCAGTGGTTTTGGCGGAAAGTGATCGCTGGCACTGTCTAGCATACAACACGATGAGGCTGGGGAATTTTTATAATGCGCAATATAGACGAAAGAAACAAGAGCAGCGTTGATACAACCGACAGCAATGCATTGGTTGTCAATGATAGCACTAAACAGCATACACTGAGGCAATAGAAGTAAGGGCATTGTGACTGTGGACCAGCATGAAAGACATACAGACCACCCAGTTCTCATTCTTAACTGATAAAGTGCCATGGGATGATTAATCGTCTTAAGTGACTTCCTGTATCTGCCATGGGTTTATATATCGCCGAAATGTTGTCATTGTGAAATGTTGTCGCACTTAAAATATCAATACAGTAGTTTTCGCTAAGGAAAATCCGTTAATTTGCTGTGTATTACAACATCTCTGCTACTATTATAACAACTTGTAGGTCATAACTGTTACACCCATACTTCTAATATTCTGCCATCCATTTTTGTTTGGTCCAAACCTAATTTTTGCTCGGCATTTAATCTGTTATGTTCCTAGCAACGGCGTACAGGTCATCTGATCCCTGAAAGAAAACTTGTATTTATGGCCGCCAGACTTCTGTAACCACGTTTTATTTTCTTTCGTTCGCTTTGATCTCAAACGTAGTCCATACACCTGCTGCTACTTCTAGTGCACTGGACTGATTTTTTTAATGTGGATTAGCTTTCCCTACTACCAGCGTCCCTCGCCATCTGGCGAACCCACCCCGACTTTAGAGGTACTTGTAATTTACGTCCCCAAGTCAAGGACGAGAAGTCAACATCGAAGTTCAACTGATCTGTGTGGGGGTTGAACCCGCTACCTCTGCATCAGCACGCCGGAAGTTTAAGAGCGTGACCACTTTTCTCCCGATCCGCTACTAAAAGCACCATCTTTACGTGGATTGTAGTATGGCGCTATCCGTCCCCTCTCCAAATTCAGAAACCATGGGATGTGCCAGACCTGTACATAAACTCAGAAACCATGGGCTGTGCCAGACCTGTACATAAACTCAGAAACCATGGCCTGTGCCAGACCTGTACATAAACTCAGAAACCATGGGCTGTGCCAGACCTGTACATAAACTCAGAAACCATGGGCTGTGCCAGACCTGTACATAAACTCAGAAACCATGGGCTGTGCCAGACCTGTACATAAACTCAGAAACCATGGGTTGTGCCAGACCTGTACATAAACTCAGAAACCATGGGTTGTGCCAGACCTGTACATAAACTCAGAAACCATGGGCTGTGCCAGACCTGTACATAAACTCTGCCGAGGAACATATCAGGTTGTATCGAGATCATGAATCAAGACAACACATACAGACAAGCTGGGAGCATGCCCAAGCTGGCAATGGTTCATCCACGGGTGTTAGGTATTTTATTGTCAACATACTCCAGCTTGATTCCCAGAGACCGATGATTATAAAAAGGAAATATTTCACTCCACAGCTTGAAGTAATGTCTAAACCGATGGGTTATTTACAATTAAAATTTAAAATTGCGGTGAAGATTTACTGTATTTGTAGCATGCTCCATTAACTTTAGACACTTCATTGTAAGTAATCATATGCGCTGACAGTTTGAAAGACGTACCCAGTCCACAACAATAATACAGATAAGTAACTTTTATATTTATATTTTCATGTAGTGTTTTTTCATGTAGTTGTGTCGGTTTGTTTATTCTCTGCTGAAGAAAGCTTTAGCCGCAACGTCCACTTTGTTACTTGCAATCGTGTTTTAGTAAAGCTCACTGTCTACTTGTCGATTTTTTTTAATTTTTTTTTTGGTGAATCATTCATAGTTTATTAACTGTACAGCTTTACAGCTGAGATCCTGGCAACGATACTTACCAGAAAAACCCTCAACAGCCACTACAAACACCCACTAAAATTGGTCAAGCTGCATCTCATACTGGATTAGCATCATAAACACTTGAGAGACACAAGAGAGTACATGTGAGTGGCATTGTTGTCTGTTTAGAACACTTGTGTGCGATGCCGTACAATTTAAATTTGTTTTCGATACCATCTCACTGTGGTATAACGGGAAATGAACAGGATAATCAGCTGGCAAAACAAAAGGCTAACAGCGACCTTACCAACCGCCAGGCTAAAGGGAAGCAAACTACAAAGCAAACAAAACTCCAAATATTCACCACACGGGGATATTCAAAGGCAGTCTGAAGTGTAAAGTGTAAAGAGAATGGACATATTTAGACTACAGGCAGGTCAACAAAGAGTTGCGAGACACACACATACACACACACACGCGCGCGCGCGCATATACCATCATCATCATCATCATCATCATCATCGTCAATATCGCTACAATTTAAAAACAGTTCTATTTGCGAATGTAAATATTCCCAACAGACGTGAGAAATAAATGCACAGGTAAAGACGTGCACTCATGGAAGATTAGAGGCAAGAAGTAGAAATCAGAAGATAAACTAGAAAACAGAAACACTGACAACCATAAGCATACTAGAATTCTGGCCTCACCGAAGAACAAGTGTACTTTGACACTCCGCCAGCTTTATTTCTTGGTTTCTAAGCATTATAACATTCCGGACAAGCCAATATATGTTTAGTCTCCTTCATCAAGTGTCGTTAGGTGTTTATGCTGGTCTTTCCAGTAACGCCCTGGGTGAAGACATGTCGATTTCGTCACCTCATGCACACTTCCTTGATGGGACCATACTACAATCCAAACTTTTGCATCCTTAAATAAATTGTTTCGAGTACCATGGTGTTTTTAGCTAGTAGTCAGGAAGCTGGTCTTCAGTATGAATGCTTTCTCCACCGTGAGTGATCCAGCTATTGATACGCTTGACAAACTGGACAATTAAAATACGTGTCATTACTATTCAGATCTAATGTCTATTTGAACGATCATCTACAGAGTTTGTGCAGGATCCAAATATAGGTATCTCAGTGAAACATGTTTCAGACATTAATCAAGCAATACTCAAATAAGAGACTCGGTTTTCAGATATTAATCCAGCAATATTCAAATAAGAGACTCGATTTTCAGATATTAATCAAGCAACAGTCAAATAAGAGACTCGGTTTTAAGAAATTAATTAAGCAAAGGTCAAATAAGAGATTCGTTTTCAGACATTAATCAAGCAAAAGTCAAATAAAAGACTCGGCCACAACCTTGCTACTAAAGAAAATATATGTGTCCTCGCTGGTGGTACTGATTTCTCGCACTGAGTTGAGATTCTCCTAGTATGATCTAAAATGAATATCGGAGTACGCTTGGCCGACAGATTTAGACAACATCTCTTGGACGTAAATAGTAGTCCCTATAAACCGCCGTCTACACATTTCTACAGTGCCGATCACTGTGGCGTGTCTTATATTTAGATCATCTTCTTCTCTTCTTCTTCTTTTTCTTCTTCTTCCTTCTTTTCTTGTTTTTCTTTTATCTTTTTTTTTTTTTGTCTTCTTCTTTTTCTTCTTCTGCTTCTTCTTCTCATATTTCCTGCAGTGTGGTGTTAGTGATTATGTCTGTCACCAGCACTCAGTTTCTTATGTTGCCAGTCATTTCTGATACTGTCGTTCACTGCTCTTTCTATTCGAACACGGGGTTCTCGTCATTCTTATATGAAACCACATCTTCGCAGTCTCCAGATAATGTTTCACTTGTCTGCTAATTGTCCATGATTCACTTCCACACATCATGATTGGTTCAATGCAGCCCTTAAAAACTCTTTTCCTCACATCAATTGACAAAGATGATATCCAGGTCATGGCTATTAATTAAATCGTGCGCACCTCATGCAAGTGATCGCAAGAATCCGGGAAATTGCCTCATTTTTCAGTTGGGTTTTCTTTCGACGTAAGACCTCAATACACAGTTTCATTTAACCAACACTTGTTTTTTTTTTTTTAATTCAGATCCTCTCACCCCCTTACTGGTCTATCATCTCTACTCTGTTTGTGTACACTCCCCGTTCTTTGCCGTAACTTCCCTATAAAGATTGACCTTTCTAACACCACTCTCACACTCCCTCATATTTATTTCAACCAAGGTGACACTTTCCCATTGTGCTACTTCCTGTCAACCGAAGCACACAGTTTAATCGTTATGCTCTAGTATTGTGACGTCTCCTGGATCTAAGCTAATTGATTTCCTTTCTATTTTCTTTTTTAATAATTGTATCAGTGTTTTTACTTTTTGGGTGCTGACTAAGTCATTTTAACCGTAAGTCCATTCTTTCACTTGTGCCTTTTATAAAGCTGACCAATTCTACTTTTTTCTCTCTCATTGTATCTTCACAATTTCACCTCATTTTATGTCTCAAAGGAAAGGTAGTCACGTAGCAGATATTGGTGTTGCGTCGTGAACTCTTGGGCTTTCATATACATTAGACCTTGGCAAATGTGTGCTACAATGTTCCTTTTCGCCCCAGTCAATTCTTAACAGTATATGATGTACAGTAATAGAGGCTGGGTCCACCTCTGTACCGAACTGAATGAGAAAAGTTCGACCTTGATGCCACTTAGGATCATACCCGCGACCACTGTATTGATAGCTGAATGTATTAACTACTCCACCACGTACTGCAAATTCAGAGTCATAACGTGACTGCTAGATTAGCCCAAGAAGTAATAGTTTGTTCAAAACATGCCATACCTTATAGAATTGGTTATAGGTCATATGACCCCAGATGTACCTCTCTGTCGAAATTATTGGCCTAACACATACGTTTAGGAGCCGCGGTAAGGTAGTGGTTTCGAATCCGCATCGACCACATTTTTAAAATTGACTCTACCCAGCCTAAAATGAGTCCCAGGGAATGTTTTGGGAAGTAAAGACGGCTGGTCAGATGCTGACCACATCACCCACAGACTGCCGATTGGTCAATGAAGGTATGGGCCTAGCACCATTTGCCTAATTCACGTTAAAGCGTGTGAAGGGTCCTTTACTTGTATGTGACAACAACAAGAACGTGGACCGAAGCAAGAGCATGCTATGCTTCTATGATGTGAAAGGGCCTTAACACACGAAGGATTTGGTTGTCGGTCTTCGTCTCTGTCAGGGACGACGAGCGCAGACGTCGGACCCTCGTCCAACGGCTCTCATGGCATTATCAACGCATCCCCTAGCAACTGCACTAACGCGCCCGTCATTTCCTTACCTACCGCCCTCAGTTTAATACCACGTAATGGGCTTCACCATAAGTATAATACCAAGTAATGGGCTTCACCATCACTTTAATACCACGTAATGGGCTTCACCATAAGTTTAATACCACGTAATGTGCTACACCATACGTTTAACACTATGTAATTAGCTTGTTTAACTATTGCATGTTAACAGATTATGCGCCAAACAAAAATGGATGGCGGAAAATGGAAAGTAATGGTGCATCACAGTTATGACTTAAAAGTTGTTAATATGGTAACAGACATATTGTATTATAACACAATGACAACATTTCGGCGATATATAAATCACATGGCAGATACGATAAGTCGCTATTGACGGCAATCATCCCACGGCACTTAATCAGTTAAATATGTCGGTCATAGGTGCTGGTAATAAGCATACTGAAGGTAAGCCTGTGTGTATCGCTTTCAAACAGTTAGATGAGTTGAGTTGAGTTGAGTTGAGCTAAGAATCGACATCACTGCACTCAGGACATTCCCATGCGCGCTCCATCCCCTCGTTCAACAGCCAGTGAAGAGTCATACTACTAATCGTTCCCACAGATATCTGATTGAAAGTTCTCCTTGTCTTCCCTCTCAGTTTTTAGTTTCTTCCAGAACCCCGGCCGGTCCCCAGCAATATCATGCTTTCCTCATACGGGTTTTCAATCTGTTTCCCCCGCCTTCACCACCTGGTGTCACAGGCGTTCGACCACCTCTCCCTTGTCCTTAGGTAATCTATTACCAATAGATGCATTCCCTGCCATCCTATCAGCCTGTTCATTCCCCTGCACTCCAGCATGGCCAGGGCTTTCAAACAGTAAAGTATGGTCTAGGACCAGTTGTGCATGCTTAGGGCGTATTATGTATATGGTGTTATCCCTATGTTTTTATACACCAGCCAGCCCTCGATGGATCAATATCACGAGGCCGCCTTTGCTTCCCTGGAAAATCTCTAGTATCAATGTTATACTAGGTCAACTAGTAAACCCAAGTCAAACTTTTAAAAAATCCTCACTATATCCTTTACAGGACATCTCTGAAAACATCAGCATCTTTCAGCTGATTGTTGAATTTTTTGCAAGATTACGCTCAGTAGTTTGCCATTGCTTTCTGAGCGACCGGCTCACATACCCCGTAAGTTACCGACGCGGATAGAACGGCTACCAATTCTCGCGCACGTCACGTTACTCATGAGAGTATACGGGATTACGGAGAAAGTCGTGTAACTCCTAGACCAGGGAGGTCGGCCACAACATATATACACCTTGTATAACTACATGTTAAATATGTAGCCATATTTTTTTTAAGTATGTTCAGATCAGAAGTAAAAGGATTTATAATAACACACTAGATGTTGCTTTACCACAAACGGTACGTTGTTTGAGACATAACTAGTTATTCTGTTAGTACAAGACAATGTCAGAACATTAGATACTTTACCTTTCGTAGAAGTATCAGCCTCAATGAATGTTCGATATTCCACAAGGAACTGAGAGCGAGTGCTCTGTATCAACAAACCACGTCTTATTTCATAATAAAACATATATATTACCGGTAGAAATAATTATATAAGAAACGTTTCAATGTGTTAGATGTTACACTTTCTTAAGCGAGTTCTATTGCAAATAACACATTCATAAGTATAACATATCATTCAACATATCATTCAGATTTTGAATTTATTAATTTATTTTTAATATTTACCCAATGAATGTGCCAATATTTTAATTGTTCATATTCTTAAGTCTATGCTATTTAAAACAGTAATGTAACATATATAGCCTATGACTGTGTTATGAAACTTTGTATTTTCTATATATCAAAACAATAACTGTAAACAGCTATTTACTTACATTTACTTATATTATTAATTTACTTATATTTATCAAGCACACCACTTTCAATGTACGTACATTTCAACACACAACTCGCTAACAGCAAAAACAGTAAATATGGCACCTGGTGGAGAGTTCCATGTACATTCACGTCCAAATGTCCCTGTAAATAATTCTCCTGATATTAGCCTATGTTATTCTGACCCAGCTCTCGGCCAGGAAACTGCTGGCTTCATGACGCGGGAGTCTGGTCGCATTGAGTTAGCTAGGCTGGCTCAGTTGAAGCCCATTGATAAACAGCACTGCACGAGAAAGGAGAGACGGTCCCGCGTTCCATCGTCTGGTATCCATCTAAACCACTGGTCAGTGAGCGTAAGTTAGATTATATATGCTCTTAGTGTGAATGGGAATTCATGGAGTAGGAAAAAATGTCGGTCCAAAGATTATGTTAGTGTGGAGGAGAGAATGGAATAACTGGTCGCATATTCATGCCCACAAGGAACGCTGTTTTTTATTTTCTTTATTTTTGGTACGATAGTTTTGAACTCAAGGGCAGTCCATACAAATTCTACTATTACTACTTCTAGTGCACTGGACTTATTTTTTGCGTGTGGATTAGCTTTCCATGTTACCAGTGTACCTAGACGTCAGACGAAACCGCTCTGAGTTGTAATTTACGTCCCAACGTCAAGGACGAGAAGTCAACATTCTAGTCCAATTGACCGGTGTAGGGCTTGAATTCGATACATCGGGATGAGTTTATCTTATTCTTATTCTTCTTATAGTACAAACCGTATGGTGTTGCTGATCATGTATATCCACAGCCTCCTGTCTCTTGTATTTCCAGTCATTTCCCATAACGACGTTACTTCATACCATGATATCAAACTGTCCAGCATCTTCTCTCTTCGTTTCCCCCTCCCGCTGCCGCCTTTCCCCTCCAGCCTTCCGTTAATAACAACATACTCCGGGTTACCTCTTCTCAAGACATGCACAAGACAAGATTCAATACCATTTCCTACAACATTAGTTGGCGGAGAACAGTTGATTCAGTCCAATTGCCTCAGATCAATTAGGTGCACAAAAATAAAAACACATATACACATACACACACATTCACATTCGCTCTAACACACATACACGTCAGTCACGGATCAGTGATCTTTGGTGCTTTTGCCTGTCGACTCAGCGGTTTTGTTTTCCATAACCAAATGGCTCTGGAGTAACCTCAAAACATGGGCGATGGAACATTTTCAATTATGTAAAGTTACCGGGCCGGTTCCGTGGCGAAGGTGTTACTGACGAAGTTCGTGATCTCGCATACACGCCTTCGAAACATATATGCGCGCGATTTGGCAGCAGACTGCGTTGCATTGGTTTTTTTTTACGAAATGGTGTGGGTGCCGGTCGTTCAGAAAACAATGGCTGAAAGTGAACTTGCCAAAAGATCACAACAGCAAAACATGATAGTGTTGACTGCAACGGCCTGTAAAGGATATGCAGCTAACTAATAAAGGTTACTGGATTTGGCACTGAGCAAAGCATCCTTCTAGTGCCGTTTGGACAAGCAAAAATGTACTTCCTGGCAATAAATTGCACGGCGCATAACTTGTCTACTCGGAGGTCGTGTGTTCCGATCCTCATTGAGACTAGAATCCTTTAGAATGCACCTTGAGTCCCAATACACTCCCTTTACTTTAAAGGTCCTTTAAGTTTTAATACTAAATCCCCAATATGCTACTGTCACTGTCACTTACTGTCATGTACTGCCAGTATAGTACCTAGCGGTGTATGGCAGGGGGGTCTTGAGCCTGAGGAAATATGGCCGCCTGGCTAGTGCAGTCTCTGCGAACTGTGCAGGTTCAGGTTTTCATTTTGCCCCAAAAATCCACACCTTACCGAGGATTCTAACCCGGGTCTCCCGAAGGGGAATCCGTTATTCTAGCCACTCGGCCAGCCGCTCCCCTTCAGCGTGAAGACAAATAAGTTGGGTAACGTTATGTACAAACTAAATGTAAAGACAGAACAAGTGTGTGTGATACTGCTGGAACAAGGGCTAAATACATTTTGTCAGTAAGGCAAACAAAGATAATCAAGACTAAGAACTGCTCATCACCAACCA
Source organism: Cepaea hortensis (assembly GCA_963921405.1). NCBI lineage: Eukaryota > Metazoa > Mollusca > Gastropoda > Stylommatophora > Helicidae > Cepaea > Cepaea hortensis. The sequence continues at coordinate 48,734,338 of OY992885.1, read as the reverse complement.
TAAGTGGCGGAAATCGCTGTTCATCCAATCCGCACTAGTTTGTTCAGTTTGTAGATATGAAGGTCAACATTGACGTCTATGCTCGGCTAACAAGACCGTGTACCGTGCTGGTTTTGAATTTTTGATTCATATGTGAATATTATTTCGGGAGGGGGTGGGGGGGGGGGGGGGCGTTCTAGTCTTCCTTGGCCGTTCCGTTGCTACTTGTCTAGATAACCAGTATGCCGCTGACGTCTTTACGAATAGAAGTTCGCCAAGCGGTACAGCCTTGTGCAGCAATTTCCCATGTGGCTGGGGTTATGCCAGAGACGTTTTTTGCAGTCTTCAGCGTGTCTTTCAAACCCCTCTGTTGGTCACAATGGGAGCGTTTACCCTTTTGCTATTCGTCATCAAAGAGTATGGTTGGTAACTGCAGGTCTGGCTTGTGAACTATGTGGCCAGCCCACCCAATCTGTGATTGTATCAGAATGGGGTCAGATGTCATAGACAGCAGCTCTACCAAGAACGTCGGTATCCTGAATGTTATATGATGCTAATTACCAACAACTATGTTGAACTTGTAAACATCTTTACGTTGGTATTAATTCATTACATGTCATGCTGGTAAGCGTGGGCGGTCATGTTTCGCCACTTTACACGATCACCAGAGTCGTGGATCAGCTCTATGTTCTTGTCCCGACCATACCATGTTCGTATACAATCCACGTAAGAATGACACAGGCCTGGGCATAACGTATGTAACGATGCATCGACACACTGACAGACAACAGTCTTAAAGCAATGAAATACATACTGTGGTATAATGACATTACAAACTAATATACCATGCATTTCGCGAAGGCGCGTAAAGAATTAAGATCACAAGTGAACACAGTTAAGCATACCTATCTATAGCCAGACAAACTAGAAAGATATTAGGAAAATAATGTAAATTATTTTTATTTAAATTGACTGGCTCCATGGCCAAAGGCTTGCGAACGCGGTTCGTGAGCCGGGTACCAGGCGTTCGAAACTCAGCCACGACCGATTTGTGCAGCAGACCGTCTCTCGTTGTTTTATTACGTGCTGGTATGGGAGTCGGTCGTTCAGAAAGCAATGGCAAACTATTGAACGTAAAAACAAAACTATCCTAGTACATTAACAGCAACTGAAAAATGCTGGTGTTGACTGTAACGTCCTGCAACGGATATGCAACATTTAAAAAAATGTAAATAAATACTATACAGATATGTACAAACATGCAAGAATAAACAAAGTAAATACCCCTTCTCGTGCCAATAGATGTATTGGGAATAAGGTCCTGGCCCCATGTTTTAGGCCACTCGGCACTAGAGTGTGGTCAGCATCACGTTGGCAGCCTTTATTTCCCAGAAAATTTAACTGGTAGCCACTTTAGGCTGGGCCACCAGGTCAATGAAAATAGTCCCCCTCAAGAGGGATTTTGTCACATGACCACCTGGCGGGAAGATACCCGTGCTAGCCACTTCGCTACCACGACTCACACAAACATATTGTGCAGATTTAAAAAAAAAAAAATTAATTATTACGAATTCGGCGCAGCAATACACGATAATTGGAACAAATGTGGCATTGGCACATACGCAACAAACAAGTACAAAGATACTCAAATACGCAGAAAAGGTTCGGTAAAATGGACGCAAGTGCTGAGACGAAGAACACATGTTTTGGTTTGATCTCGTAAATAAAACTTACGGCCCACGTACCCGGAAGCGTCTAGGTTATAGGGTACACTCTGCATGATGGTATGCACAACAGAGTGGGTGTTAAGTTCATAGTGAATGAGAATCTTAGAAATGACATTTTCGATGTTTTTGCATTTATCCTCAAGGGTTTCCTTCCTCGCATTAAGGACAAACTGAAAAGGCAATCCGAACGTACGCAGTTCGTCACGTGTTAGAGTTGTCAATTTTCTTAATATGAGGGGGCGGTCTATCTTTGGGTCATTGGCTGTATTTGCCACTTGAGGCATATTTTAATATTCCTATTGAAAGTTCTAAGGCTCTAGAGCAGTGGTTCCCAAACTACGGCCCGAGGGCCATTTGTGGCCCGCCAGCTGTCAGAAAGTGGCACGCGAGGCCACGTTATTTAATATAATATATTTTAATAATTTCCAAAAGGCACTGTCTTCACATTATGAAGTTTATATATCCCAGCCTGTCGACCAGTCAGAGTGCGCAAGGCGCTATGTTGTCATCTGTTACAATTGTTCAGCAGAGTCGGTAGTATCGTATTGGAATTAGATTTTTTGAAATAAAAATATACCGTTAAAGCCTATAAGAATGAGTGTGAAAAATCTAAAATCAAACAGTGGTAAAAAGCAAAAATGTCAAGACGTTGCTTGTCGTGAATTCAAAGAAGATTGGACGGAGAAATGTATGTGTATGCCTAGCCGTAGTGGTAAACCAGTTTTCTTTATCCTGCGGATTTTGTGTTTCTGTTACAAACAAATTTAATCTGGAACGACACTTCACGACCACACATTCAGGCACAAATGCTCAATATCCGATCAATTCGGAGCTAAGAAAACATTTCATAGCTAAAAAAGTCAGTTCTCTGACCAGGCAGCAGCCATTCTTCACCAAGGCTCACGAACAGAGCAAGAGTGCTTTTGTTGCGTCGTACGAAGTCGCTTGTCTGTTGGCTTGCAAAAAGAAGCCGTTTACCGATGCAGAAGAAATAATCAAGCCTTCCCTTAAAATTGCTGCTAGAATGCAAAACAATGTTTTCCCGTGATGAATTTGAATAACGAAGACACAAACAATAGATTGTACGATTTATTGCCTGGCATATTTCGCTGCATCTCGTCAGGTACATACTGCAGAAATCACACAACTTACGTGAATTAATTAGATAAATCCTTCAAACTGAAATATACACATGTTCGCACAGTAATGTCGATTGTCTACCACGGTAATTTTAAACTGACTAACATGTCTTTCTGCTTACACAAGGACGGCTTACGACGGTTGATTAGTATAGCTTCAGCAAACTTTAACAATCGACTACTTTGTGTGTTGAACAACACACGGAAGGCACTGTCTCTTTCAACCACGTGACCACTCTCGAGCACATGTCTCCCGACCGATGAAGCCAGACTTTTCCGGTGTGTCGGCCTGCCTAGGCTACCATCTTCTGTGTGTAGTATCTTGTCCAACCAATTCGGAATATGTTCCGAAACCCTGCAATGTAACTGTCGCTCAGTTCTGCCTATGCAGATAGCCTCGCATCTGCATGTAAATTGGTAAATACAATTTGATTTGGCGTACAAGGCTACAGGTTCTTTTACTGCTGGGACTGGGATCGGTGTGTTTCTGTACCTGATGACTAGAGCTGCAGCACAGAATGTTCGCTCGACTGCTGTGGTGAGCTGTAACAGTATTGGGTATAATTAGGATCTAGTGGGAAACACAGATACAGCACGATTGAGCATTGAGACTGAAAGGGGTGGGAGATGCTCAATCGTGACGTATTAGGTTGTTAAGCAGTCAACATCCGATAGTCCAGCTGAGAAGACACGGCTTGTCATCTTGAGAATAAAGTATGAAGTTTTAGTACAGATCAAGTCTTGTTACTTCATTTGACACTACTACAGAAGTAATAAATGGTGCCGTGGACCGAGAATCTGAGGTTGATCTAGGCCGGCCAACAACAACTATCCACTGGCGGCATGCTGTAAGACAAATTATGAAGATAATGGCCTACCACGCGAAGTACTAAAGAATCCAGACAAAACTGCCAGGACAAGAAGGGTTTCCTGGAGCCGTGGCTGAACATTTGAATCGTATCATTTATAAGGGGCCTAACCTGGCCGTTGCCTGAACCTTGCCACTTTCAAGATTTTATCGGAAGTCAGAACTCGTTCAAGGTCAGCTCATCACTAGCCGTTGGCTGATTGATACTAATCCATTTTTTGGCCTTGTCATTCCTATGACCCAAACACCCCTAATCCATTTTTTGGCCTTGTCATTCCTATGACCCAAACACCCCTAATCCATTTTTGGGCCTCGTTATATTCCTATGACCCATTCCATACGACGATGAAGTACCCACTTGAGATCAAGGAAGGGACCCAACCAGGGGGTCGAAGATTGTCTGGCAGCCCATGAGATGTGACCCAACCAGGGGTTGAAAATTTTCTGGCAGCCCACGAGAAGGACGAAATTACCTGAGGGAAGAGAAGTGATATCTGAACTCCACCACCTGAATTCCGAGACTTTCACTTGATGCGGGCTCTGGTTGGTTGAACTGTATCCGTAAGTTGGTAAAAGAAGATGATGGATTAATTAAGGAAATAGACTCGGAGTAAAAGTTGTGTATTTCGAGGTCTCCCGTGAGGTTCCGAATTTATTAATTAGAGTGGAGTACAGGACATTATTGTGGTTTAAGAAACAAATATCTACAAGGAACCTTCTGATTGCCACAAATTTGAGTTTTTTATTGAGGACAGGGTTCATTCTTCCTATGCTCAGACAGGATATTGTTGATGCTTCCTCTGATTAATGTAATATCTTACAATATTATAACCAACTGAATTGGGCTGTTTGGGATTTGGGAAATTGTAATTGTGTGATTGGTTGCTTGCTTTGTTTTAGTATATTTCAGCATGGCGGAACAGGACACCTTAGCACAGGTTTAGAAAAGCAGATTCATCACGACACAAGTGAGAATTATTTCGGCTGAGATAGCATAAAGAGTAAAAATGTACTTGAACAGAGACTTAGGACACGTGACTGCATGGTTAGGAGAATTAAAGGTGGCAGTCAGCGAGGTAGAATGTTTTGTACACTGGTTACAGAGCAATGTAAGAGGTAATGAGATAAAAGGGAACAACAGAGTAAGAGGGAATAACAAGAGACAGCCAGTGCTTAATGAAGACAGAAGACGATATGGGTCTATGTGTGCGGCTGGTTATGACGAACCAAATCCAAATGCTTATAGGGTAAGAGACAGTGAGAAGAACAGACATAATAGTGAAAGGTCAAACTGGTATAGTACTGGGCGGGAGAGAAATTTTGCAAAGAAATCGTGGGACTGGCCCTCTCATAGTGAAACCGCCAGAAAAAGACGTAACGACTGGTTTGAAAAGAGACAGAGACAGTATTTGAAGTCAGGGTCAAAGAACAAAGTAGAAAACGTAAATGAAAATTCAACTATTCCCAAGGTGATTGCAAATATGACTGTTAAACAGGAAAAGAAGACGACGGTGTTAGTAAGGAAAATAAACCGAGAGACACAGACGCAGACAGTAGAAAGTAGTACGCAGACTCAGGTACAACCAGTCAGCAAGATAACAAAGGGAACTCAAACTGACTTAATAGAAATTCAGTCAAAACCAACTCATTTGACTAAGGGAGACAAGGTTGAAGGTAAGAAAGACAGACATACGAGAACCAAGAACGAAAGAAAGATAAAGAGAAGAAGTATTGAAGAAAGAAACAGTATGGTTGTAAATAGAGGTAGTGCCATGTCAAGTTCTTCAGCTATAGACAGGAAACTAATTCCCAAATGGTGTAGGAATATTAGCTGCCAGAGTTCAAGTTATGGAGAAGATATTCCTACAGCCAAATATTATAGTGATGCTGAAACGGATATTATTACTGAGGATTCGGAGAATGAGAGTGCTGCACTACGAGCAGATCCTGAATCGAGGTGTGATGTTCCCTCATATGGAGTAGTTGCTGATGGACAGACGGACAGAGCTTTGGTTAGTGACTATGTAGATACTGGATTATATGACAATAAAGTAGGAAAGACTAAGGGACGAAGACCGAGAAAGAGAAAGAAAGTCAGACGTTCTAAAGGCGACTATGAGAATAGAGTCGACGTGGCTGCGGTGAACTACTATAATGAATCTGATGAGGGAACAGTTGTTAGTGTGTCATCTGAAGACGAGATGGGGAGGTACAAACGTTACATAAGGTTGACAGGAAACAGTGAGCAGACCGACGACAGAAATAAAGGAAATAGAAATAACTCATTTAAGAAAAAGAATAGTAGTAGACAGTTAGCGGGAATTTACTCAATGACAGAAAGTGACTTAAGGAAAATAGAAGACCTTATGACCTTAAGACCTGAGTACTTTAACAGGTTGACAACAGATAGTGATGAAGACATAATAAGCAAAAGACGGGTGAATGTATTGAAAGACAGTGAAGGGTTTAATTTGGACACACTATATAACGCTTAAAATTCCTTGGGTGAAGAAGGAAAATGAAATAGTTTTGGTTTAGGAGAAGAACTCTAAAATAGACAGATGAAATTTTTGGGGTAGAATGGTACAAGGTAGGTGATAGTGGTGCTGAGGATAAGGAAGTACGGCAAATGATATTCCACGTGGATTACGTAATACAGGATATCTACTATTTGGTCACGATGTAGAGAGAGTATATTGAATAAAATAGGGTGGATTCAGCACTTAGTAGAGAGAATTAGTAGAGGATGAGAGATAAATTAAGTATGAATGTTCGTATTAGAAGTGGTTTGACTCAGAGCTATGACGTGATGTCCGAGATAGTTTTGCTTGTTGGTTGGAGAAGAAAGAATAGTATTGTTGACAGGTGAACCGAGAGTGTCTGGTGAGGAGATATGGACCGAGGTGGTACTGAGTATCCTGTGTGTGTAAAATAGCCAGTTGAACGTGAGAGTAAAAGAAATAGACTGTAGATGTTGATACTTGAAGAATACGAGTTACGTGGTACTTGTGGAGAAAGAAGAGTTATTATGTGGAGAAATATAGAAAGCGGAATGAAGTTTGTTTTGAAAAGATAATAGATAGTGCTGTGAAAGCACTATAAGTTGCGAGATGTCATGTATAGGGTCTGACCTTCGTATAGGAGTAGAGATATAAGAAAACAGTGAATTGAGAAAGTCCTCTGGTTATGCGTTGTTCATACGTGAATATAACTGTAGTCAGACAGGTGTTCGGCGTAATGAAGGAAGTAGGAGAGAGGTGTGATGAAGTCGCCTAACTGAAATACGTAGATAGAATGTAAGAGTGGCATTAATATGTCTTGTGTCAATGTGTGTAGAGGAGATCAGTACGTGTAGATATGTGGTGAATGATTGCTAGAATGTTGAGGTGGCATCTAAAGTATTTTGTTGTAATAATAGTATGGAGACGTTAGGTTGTCGCGATGCGAGAGTAGGCGTGAGATGAGAGCGAGGTTGTGTGTCATTGTCCGTGTGAATATGAGAAGAGCGGTTGATAAGTGACGTTGATAAATCGTGGTGGAACATAGAACATGCGAAAATCGAGAGATAGAAAGAAAATTGTAATGTCTTTTCGTAGAATATCTGAACTTGGAAGGAAATTATGGAAGTTATATGCTGAATTAACATTATGAATGTTTAGTATTCTTGACAGGAAAATGGCGCAAGAGTGCCTAAGACTGAGAAACGAGGAAAGAGAGGTCTGCGGTTGGTTATAAGTGGCGTAGGTTGCAGTTCTGAAAGAGTTCCGAGAAATAACAAGAAGAATGAAAGATGCAAAGGTAAACATGGTTAGTTAAATGAGTGTTGGAGAACGGGTTCCGAGGAGGTGACCGGTTTGATTGTCGTCACGATGTAAGAGTGCTAAGAGAGACTTGAGGATAGCTATAGTAGTGTTGGTGAGACGTGAAAGTATTGAAGCAGGAGGACGAAATATTAATTGCGTCGGGTTGACGAGAAAGTTGGTAGTGGAATTGGTGGTTTTGGTGAGAGGTCTATAATAAATAGACAAGTTCTTTCGATGGGAGTAGCATGGTGGAGATACTGTAGTTAACAGTAATGATTAAGAAGTAGTAGTATGGATGAAAAGTCAGAGTCTAGTAGTAGTATGGAAGAAACTAATAAGTTGTACGAAGAAGAAGATATTGATGTAGAATTGGCACTTATTCAAAGAAAGTTGGACTTGTTGAAGAAGAGGAGACGTAGGAGATAGATATTTGAAAGTACTGCAGATGGCAGGAGTTAGAAGTGAAAGGGAGGATGCCTGAAGAAGCATACGAAACGGTAGAAGTAGTCTTGAAATATTGATACAAAAGGGGTGATGGAATTTTTTTTTCGTTACTGTTGGTAATGCCGTGTTTCCAAGAGAAACCAGATCAAAAGTTCGTTGATAAGTAGAGGTTGGCTACTACGTCGAAGTAATATTGGATTAGTGGCCATGTAGTTTACAGTGCTCACTTAAGAGGTTATTTTGGATATTATGCGTTGTTGGGAGTTAGGAGATAATAAATGGTAGGGTAAATGTTGATTACTGATTTGTTTAGATAGATAGAACAGGTGTGATTCAAATTGGAATGTAGTTAAAAGATATACAGATGAACAGTGAACCGTTTACTTTTTCGGTCATAGATATACTAGAATGACCTGTATAAATACTTAGTATGTTTTACTTAGTATGGGAGGCCAAGATTGATGGGCCACTGTGTGTAGTAATTTGAAGGGAGTTGTATTTTTTAGAAAACCTTCTCTGTAGAGAGAAGACAATTGTTTTATCTTGTTTTATGGACTCTAGTTTTTATGCCTCATATATAATATGTTTTTTTTGTTGCTCGATTTGGTCCTGTTATTATTTTAGAATAGGATTATTGTGTTTGTAGACTTTTGTGTGTAAACTATTGGTCCGTAAAAGAGACCAGTAGTATTAGGTAACAATAGATTAGGATGTATGTTGTATTATTTTAACCATCTTCATCACCATCACCTTTAATTGACATGAGGGGAAACATAAATGATGTTATAAAAATTTGGGGGGGGGTTTGATGTCCAGTTGTGATTTTATTTCGCTGTTTTGTGTGTTAAATAGTAGTTAAGTAAGTTATGTTTAATTTACAGGTTTTTTGTCCAGAATAAAGACAATACACGGGCTTTATTTTAGTCCTTCGTTCAGAAAATAGTAATAAACTACTGGGGACTAGAAGAGAGACATTTATTTGGGATCCTTCGTTCAGAAAAGAGTTAATAAAACTACTGAGAGCTAATAAAGAGACACATTCTCTTTATGAAGAATAAGTTCATGGGTATTTTGTTGCTGTGATAATCAGCATAGTGAGGTTGAGATGGTTATGAAGTAGTGAAATATATGGATGGTTATGGGGAAGTTTAGAGTTACACTAAAGTCAGCATTAATTGGAAATATAGGGATTAGAAGCCATATGGGAGAAGAAAAGATTAATATAGCAGTGGGGTAAATGAGGAGAAAGTTTTAAACATGGGTTACATGGGGACAGATAGAACCATGATGTACACAGGATTGCGGGGTTATAGAAAAAGAAGAGGGTAACGAATTACCCCAGAGAGTAAACATGAATTGGATCCATGTTTAACTAGACACTGTGGATAACAGTACAATAGTAAGGGAGTGTAAGTTGATGAACATAGTGGAGACATAATGACAGGGGGTTCTTGAGAGTCCGTTAAAGACGGGAGGTAAATGGTTATCCCTTTGGGTGTATTAAGTTTCAGAGATAGAAGTGGGTTGCTAGAGTAGTCTATATAGTGGTCAGGTTACGATGTTGTGAAGTTACGGGTGTTAAGGTTGCTGTAGATTACGGCATGAATTATGAGTTGAGAGGTGGAAGATTTTAGAGAGACATTGGATAACATGGCCTGGGCAGGATGTAAAGGTTTATAAGTGGGTCAGATTACAATGTTGTGGTTGATGGTTAATATTTAAGGGGAGATTTCAAGGTTACTAGGTTGCTGTTGATGACGGCATAAGTAGAGCATTTTAGTAGATATGCCCATAAGAAATGGACATTAAGAGAGAACCTGAGGTATTGGAGAAGATTAGTTATACGAGGATGAGATGTTCTTAAGATTGTTTAATTGTGTCTTCAGGATGTGTTTTGTAGTTTACATTACTATGTGAGGTTGAGGTAAGGTAGTGTCTGTTATATAGACACTTAGAAGTGAAGAATATTATTGGATGTGAATGTTTTTGATGCTGTAGATAGCAGCGTAAACGTTTACCATAATGAGTGGTAAAGGGGGTGTGTGATTTAGGTGAGTGTGGTTTTAGACTTTATTACATAAAGTCTCAAATGACATAGGAGGGTAAAGGAGTATGGTTTGGTAAAGGGGGTGTGTGATTTTTAGCTGAGTGTGGTCTTTGTGTGGAAGAGTTCTACTGCTTCTTTTAAATACCGGTGGCCACCGATTCTTTGTCTTCCTATCGTGTGAAAGTAATTTCAGGTTAGTTGAAAGTGGGGGATTAGTAGCGTTGGTGATAAAAATAAGGAGTTGGTGTTAGAGTTTGAAATTTACTTATGAAGAGGAGTATTTAAGAAGACGTGTTATGATGTTATGATGTATTGTATATAGTTGAATTTGAAATGTTATTAAAGATATGTAAATATGTTACGTTTGGTTAAAGGACCAAGAACGAAGAAGAAGTGAGTTGACTATATAGCTGGGGAAAGAGTTAAAGAAATAGAATGTTTAATTAAATTGGAGTTGGTTTGGGGAGGATTAGAAGAACTATGGAAGATTAGAGGAAAAAGAGGGAATAGAGTAAGGGGATTAGGAGTAAAGATTTTTCCTTTATAAGGAAAATTCTTTAATAAACATGGGGAGGTGTAACAGTATTGGGTATAATTAGGATCTAGTGGGAAACACAGATACAGCACGATTGAGCATTGAGACTGAAAGGGGTGGGAGATGCTCAATCGTGACGTATTAGGTTGTTAAGCAGTCAACATCCGATAGTCCAGCTGAGAAGACACGGCTTGTCATCTTGAGAATAAAGTATGAAGTTTTAGTACAGATCAAGTCTTGTTACTTCATTTGACACTACTACAGAGCCGGTCCCGCAGACGTTGCATTACGTCATCTCCTCGGAAGGTTAGCTGGATGAATACTTTGAGTTTAGGGACTGTAGTTACTTCTGATTTCGGCTAGAATGCTTGGCTATAAAAAGTGTGAAACGAAATTTTATCAGATTCCTTTGTCTAATAATAATATGGCCATCGTCAAGTAGCAGGACATATCAACCATTGACAATGGATTTCTTCTTCTTCTTCTTTCGTTCGCTTGAAATATGTCTATAACTGCAATGTTGTCCCTTGTATGAATCTAACAGTCTTTTTCAGTTCACACAGCGGTCCATAGAATTTATCTTCCACTGTTGTCGCTCTAGGCCAGAAGGTTTGCCTAGATATGTTATATTTTGGGCAGTCTTGGAGTATGTGCTCTGCTGTCTGCGACGCCAATCCACATGTGCACATGGCTGTTTCACCAATCTTGAATTTTGTATACATGTGGTTGCGTAATCTATTGTGTCCTGTTCTGAGGCGCAGAATAATTACTTGTTCTGGTCTATCCATAACGTGGTAGTCATCTTGAGCAGGTTTTGGTGGCTTTCTGACTGATTTGATCATTCTTTTCTTTTGGTGGTATGTAACGGGCACATCAGGCTGTTCTTCTTTGGCTCCTTCCTTAGCCAATTGATCAGCTCTGTCGTTTACGGGTACTCCACAGTGGGATGGTATCCTCTGTATGGTGACCTTATGCTGACTGCTAAGTTCAGAAAGTAGTGTCCTTAGTACTGGCAATTTCCCAGACAGAAGCGCCTCGAGTACTGATTTTTCATCTGTCAATAGCACCACAGGTTGTGTACCATTGCTGGCACCCAGTCATTTCTCTGTTGCTATCTTGATTGCCTCAATTTCAGCATCATAGTTATGACAGTACTCTCCTGTCGGTACTCTGGCTGTGTCCCTAGTATTATTTGCGTATTCTATGTACACTCCTGCTCCTCCATTTCGAACAGCATTTTGTGCTGACCCATCTGTGTAGACTCGGATCCAGAGGTCCTGTTTCTTCCTTGTCAAATATTCCTCTCACTTTTGTCTGGAATTGTAATGATAGTCTATGCTCATCTTTCCACGGAGTTCTCTCCGGAATAGTTGTTAGGGGGATACCAACTGTGGGCAGATCGGTGGTTTCTCTGCAGAGTCGTTTGGCCTGGTGGATAAAACTACTTCTTTTCAACCACCCCATAGCTAGATTCTCAAATCTGTTCTTCATAGGGTGGCCTGGCAAGCTGAGGAACGTTTCTGCTTGTATTAGCGTTTACGTATCTCTGCGCTCACTCAGTGCTTGTGTCCTCCCCATCTTCTCCATTTCCACTATAGGGGTTGATCTCATCCCTCCTGTGGTGACTCTAAGTGCTTGATTTTGCACTTTGTCCAGCTCTTGTGGTGTGGTTTTTGATGCCGAACACCACGCAGTTGACCCGTATTCCAGGTGTGGTCGTATGCTCTGTTGATAAACTTTGCTAAGTATTTTCCCACTGGCTCCCCATGTGGTTCCACTTAGCTTTCTCATGATGGCTATTTTCCTTCTGGCTTTTGCTACTGCTTTGTCGATGTGCTTTTTCCATGTCAGCCTGCCATCAAATGTTACTCCAAGATATGATGGTTCTTTATCTTCTCTTAGGGGTGTTCCATTTATCTGGATGACCCCTGCCATTTGTTTTGGAGAGAGGTAAATTGAGTGGTGCTGCACTTGTCAGTGTTTATGCTGACACACCATCTATTTGCCCATGCAACAAATGTATCTACAGCTCTTTGTAGCGATCTGGTGGCCACTGATGCATGTTCATTTGTGCTCCATAGAACCAGGTCATCGGCGTACATTGCTGCTTTAATTCCATGCGGTAGATTAGCAACGAGATCATTGATGAAGATTAGAAAAAGTGTGGGGGACAAGACTCCACCCTGGGGAACACCGTGGCGCAGTAGTGCTTTCTTGCTCTTCAGTCCGTCTATCTGTACTTGGGCTCTTCTGTTGTGCAAGTATGCTTTTACCCATTTGTACATTCTTCCATTGACTTTGTAGTTTCTCAGTTTCTTCATCAGACCTTCTTTCCAGACTTTGTCAAAGGCTTTCTTCAGATCTATCCATGCTGCAAGCACCAGTTTCTTCTCTTGGAATGCATCTTCAATTTCTTGAGAGAGGTAGGTTGTCTGATCTTCCGTAGAGTAGCACTTCCTAAAGCCAGCCTGCTGTGGCACAAGGATGTTTTTACTTTCAATGTACCACCGCAGTCTGTGATTGATGATGCGCTCTAGTGTTTTGCAGAGACAGCTGGTGAGGCTAATTGGTCTGTAGCTAGAGGCAATGGAACTATCTTTCCCTGATTTTAGGAGGGGTATCATGATTGCTTCTCTCCAGGCTTGTGGAACACTGCGTAAGGTCCAACTGTCATTAAAGATCTGCAACAGCTTTGCTTTGGCCTCTGTTCCTAGGTTCCTGATCATTTCATTTGAGATACCATCAGCTCCTGGTGGCTTTCTCATTTTCAGAGAAGGACCTCCAGTAGTTAGGGTTGGACCCTTTCGAGACATAGGGCCCGGCACTGCACCTGCCTGGGGGTCCAAAGCAGGGCGAGCAACATAACATTTAGCAGTAGTCGACATATTCCATTTTGCGTAATTGCGTGGCATCCTGATTTCTGTGGTGCGCCTCCTGGTGGCAATGGATGAATCCACTAACATTTCTGACACAGCACAGGTCGCAGTTTTTGTTCGAGCAATAAACAATAAAAGAACTCAAACATACAAATACCTGGGTACAATCTTCAACTGCTCCAACATAATAAGGGAAGAAATACAAGCTAGAATCAACTCTGGAAATGAGATATATTATGCACTACAACATCTGCTAAAGTCAAATGCGCTATCTCGTAACACCAAGACCACAATATACAAAACTCTGATCAGACCAGTTGTGCTGTATGGCTCTGAAACCTGGAGTACAACTAAAGGCGATGAAGCCTTGTTACAAACCTTTGAGAACAAAGTCTTAAGACGCATCTTTGGGCCCATTAGGGATACACAAAGTGGAGAGTTGAAAAAAAGAAGCAACAAAGACATTTATGATCTGTTTAAGTCCCCGCTAATCACTGGTATCATGAAGGCTAATAGACTGCAATGGCTGGGGCATATAGAAAGAATGGAAGATAATAGGGAAACAAAACTCGCTTACACTCAAGGAATAAATGACCGTAGACCCCGAGGTAGACCAAGAAGACGGTGGAGAAATAATATACATACATTCTACAAGCACTTGGAATCAGCGACTGGCAAGAGAAGGTCAACCAGAGAGACGAATGGAGACGGCTTGTATCTGCAGCAAAGAACCTCAATGGCTCGGAATGCTGAAGAAGAAGAAGAAGAAGAAGAAGAAGAAGAAGAAGAAGAAGAAGAAGAAGAAGAAGAAGAAGAAGAAGAAGAAGAAGAAGAAGAAGAAGAAGAAGAAGAAGAAGAAGAAGAAGAAGAAGAAGAAGAAGAAGAAGAAGAAGAAGAAGAGGAAGAAGAAGAAGAAGAAGGAGGAGGAGGAGGAGGAAGAGGAAGAGAAGAAGAAGAAGAAGAAGAAGAAGAAGAAGAAGAAGAAGAAGAAGAAGAAGAAGAAGAAGAAGAAGAAGAAGAAGAAGAAGAAGAAGAAGAAGAAGAAGAAGAAGAAGGAGGAGGAGGAGGAGGAGGAGGAGGAGGAGGAGGAGGAGGAGGAGGAGGAGAAGAAGAAGAAGAAGAAGAAGAAGAAGAAGAAGAAGAAGAAGAAGAAGAAGAAGAAGAAGAAGAAGAAGAAGAAGAAGAAGGAGGAGGAGGAGGAGGAGGAGGAGGAGGAGGAGGAGGAGGAGAAGAAGAAGAAGAAGAAGAAGAAGAAGAAGAAGAAGAAGAAGAAGAAGAAGAAGAAGAAGAAGAAGAAGAAGAAGAAGAAGAAGAAGAAGAAGAAGAAGAAGAAGAAGAAGAAGAAGAAGAAGAAGAAGAAGAAGAAGAAGAAGCGATAATTTTGAAGTCATTGAAGAACTTCTAGGACTTGAATCGATGCATGCAACTACCAAAGGGACTGATCTGTTTGTTACTCTGAAGTTGTGTGCAGAGAAAAACAACATATACTGGATCAAATTGGACAGTGTATGCACCGACTGTCCTCCGGCTTCGACGGATAAAAAGTCTGGGTGTCTTGCTAGCATTATTTGAACAGTTTCATGACCGCACTATATAAAAATATATATGTATCGTTCACCAAGAAGCTCTGTGTGGAAAGGCATTAAATCTGAAACACGTCATGGGTGTTGTTCTGAGATGTGTGAACAAAATTCGATGTAATGAGCTGATCAGGTGTGAGTTCAGACAGTTTCTATCTGACCTAAGCGAGTAATACGGTGAGCTACTGTTACACTGTGATGTCAGATGGCTATCTAAAGGGAAAGTTCTGTCACTTTTCTGGGCACTGACAAAATAGTGTCTATCAGTTTCTGTCTGAAATAAATTAATTGCCTACAGAACGCGAATGTCTGCGGAACGATGACTGGCTTAATCACCTGGCATTTTTGGTGGACAACACGTCTCATTTAAACTCTTTAAATGCGAGGATCCAGGAAACAAACAAACTATTCACAAATTTATGCGATGACATTTCTTCATTTTTAACGAGATTACGATTGTTTATTGCACAGATGACTGGAGGGACTTTAGAGGCGTTTCCAACTCTGAAGACGCTTGTGGTGGAAAAGAAATGTGACTTGTTACAGTACAAAGTAAAAGTTGAACGTCTTCTGGATATCTTTCATTTTGGGACGCAGAGGTGTTTCCAAGGCACCAGGGCCGGGATCTATACTGGCCAAGACCTGCTGACACGTCCACGCCGTGCGTCCTGGGCAACAGGTCCCTTCGGGGACCTGGTTAACATCAGTAGGATCGATGACTCCTCCAAAACCGGAGAGTATCTGCCTGTACGGTGAGGAACCACCAGTCTGCATACCAATAAGCCAGATATGGGACAACGGATACTCACGCAAACCTCAGGTCCGGTATGACATTACATTGATGTTGGACAACAGGATGTCTTCATTCAACATATATGACTTCACGCTGGAGTTCACAGCCAGCGAACACAAGCAAGCAAGCAAGCATTCGAGATTTCAAGAGTTCACAATAGAGGAGAATAATGTTGCCCTCTTTATTAATCCGTTCGTATTTCCTGATGTCAAGCTCTGTCAATTACAACCAAACCTTCAGCACGAAGTAACTGATTTGGAATGCAATTCTGCATTGAGGTGTAAATTTATGGCGCTGCATGTATCACCTTCAGTTGATCAAATGATTTCATTCTGGCGACTATTGCCTGTTGAACAATTTTAACATTTGCGTTCATTCGCCCAGAGATGCATGTGTCGTTTTGGTTCGATTTACAGATGCGAGCAGTCATTTTCTGCAATAATCGTTATTTATTAAAACAAGCAACGTTCCAGACTCACCGACAGTAACTTAGCTGCGCTTATGACTTTGGGCACGACAGATTTGTGCCCAGACATTGATAAACTGACTTCTGAACTTAAGTAACTGGTTATGTAGAACATTTACAATTGTCAATATTATTGTCAATATTAGTAGCGATTTTCGAAACAGATTTAAAATTTATTGTTAAACGAACTTTTGATTTTAAACCAAAGCATCACGGCAGTGTAGTACTGGCAATGACTGCCTTTATTGTTTTAGAATTTTGTTAACGAAAGTTAAGAAAGGTAAGAATGATATTGCCGACTTTTATAATTGTATAACGTTGTGGCCCGCTTAACTACCGAAAATAGTAGGTATAACCCTCTGCTTGAAAAGCTTTGGATCTGCTGCTCTAGAGAGTAATATTCCTATTAAAAATTTTAATAAAGTTCTAAGAGATTAATGTTCCTATTGAGAGTTCTAAGGTTGTAGAGATTACTTTCTTTTGTTTTCTTGAGCGTAAGAATACGAATGCAAATATTATGATTAAGAACTCTGTTGCTTTCTACATTAATTTGTAAACATAATAATAAAAATACAAACTGCATAAAAGATTAACAATAGTAGAACAACACCAAGCTGTCTTCTTCTTCTTCTTCTTCTTCTTCTTCTTCTTCTTCTTCTTCTTCTTCTTCTTCTTCTTCTTCTTCTCTTTCGATGTCGTTGGTGTTTTTAGCATGAGATTTCGACATATATTTTCTGGACTGATTACGTTAACTGGTTGATAAATCATTTGAAAGACTCAGCTTCAACTCTTAAATCTAATGAATTAGCGTTTGGATTCGTCTGGGTCATGAAAAATGTTTGCTCTATCGGAGTTAAGTTGGCGTAAGGCCAGAATTGGGGTGGGAAATCTTGTTAAAGGGAACAGACTGTTGAGATATTATGGTTTTTATTGTACTTGTTATTTCATTGCCTACAGTATTTAGCTCTCATTGTGTCTGGGGTATTGTAAACAGCTACTACAATGTCGGTGTGAGAAGCTGGTAACCGAGGGGTTAGATCCCCCGCCTCTCACACTGTGGAAAATGTGTTCTATTCTTCTGTGAGACAAGAGGCTTTTGTATTCCGGGGGAGAAATTACAATTTTACGATCCTGTTTTGTACCCCCGATTTTTGTATCCATTGTGCTGCGTGGTTAATGTTTGGACAAGCGACATTTGACCTTTAACCCGACAACGCACCAGCAGTGGTGCAAATTCGATAATGACAGTTAGTTTTGTAGTTTATCACCAGGTCTACGTGACAGAGAAACAAAAACAAAACAAAAGTTTTTCCATGTGGTTTTTCAAAACAAAAGTCCTTGTCTATCAAGCCTGTGTCCTTAGTACTCTTCTCTATGGCAGTGAAACCTGGACAACTTACTCACACCAAGAGAACAATTTAAACAGCTTTCATTTGCGGTGTCTGCGAAGAATTCTTGGTATTAAGTGGCAAGACAAAATCACAAATACTGAAGTATTGGAAAGATCAGGTTGTGTGACAGTTTATTCCATGCTCAGTCTTCGTAGACTTAGATGGGTAGGACATCTTAGGAGGATGGATGATGGTAGAATACAAAAGGATATCTTTTTTGGTGAATTACAGATGGGTAAGAGATCTCAGGGTCGGCCTCTACTACGATACAAAGATGTGTGTAAGCGGGACATGATTGATACAGGCATTGATAATGCACATTGGGAGCAAGTCGCCGCTGAACGTGTTGCATGGAGGGCAAATATCAGAAATGGAATAAAGTCAAAGGAGAAAATTATTGCAGAAAAGTCACACACCAAGCGTTTGAGACGTAAGATGGTGCACGATGGTGGAAATGACCACGTGTTCAGATGCACCCACTGTGAACGGACATTTACAGCGCAAATTGGCCTTATCAGTCACACTCGCTACCGCCATAGTTAAAAGTTATTATGCCTTTTTAA
The DNA here is from genome assembly GCA_963921405.1 of Cepaea hortensis. Lineage (NCBI taxonomy): Eukaryota > Metazoa > Mollusca > Gastropoda > Stylommatophora > Helicidae > Cepaea > Cepaea hortensis. The sequence goes on along the minus strand of OY992885.1, from coordinate 48,716,127 downwards.
AGCACAAACTATCGTCTGTCAAGACGGCAAGGTGCCAATGTGTACGTGACAGAGCCATAATACCAACAGCTGCTACCTAATACACACACCCCGAGTTCCATCCTTTGTAAGGCATCGTACTAGGCTGATTTCGGCAAACCAAGATAGTGTGTATGCAAAACTACGAAACCAAACCATCAGATACTTCTGCAACCCAGGGTTGAAAAATAGAACTTCTAGCTTAGAACGTCCTTAGCATGAGTAGCTAAGTACATTAGTTCCGTCAGTATAGTGCCTTGAACTAGTCAAGTCGTCTGCCTCGCGATTTGGAGGTTGTGGGTTCGATCCCGGGTTACGTCCTTCGGTTCATGAGTGCATTTTCCCCCGGAAACTCCTGGGGGTCGTCGCTGGAGGTACAGAGTTCGTGCTTTGTGCGACGCTTTCCGCAGGCCGCCGTCCGGAAAGAAACCGAGTCATGTGGGATAAAACACGGTGCAATGAAGTCGATCCAGTCGACATTTAAGACTATTTTTTTAATGCAACGACTTGTATTAAGATTTAATAGTTCGAATTTGGAAGGTAAAGGAGGAATGTGATATTGGAGGAACAACCAAGCTGCTTGGTTATGCAGATGATATAGATATTATAGGGCAAAGTGAACAAAAGACATTGGAAATATTGACTCACTTAAAGGAAAAAGCCCAACAGATGGGGCTGGTTATCAACCAAGATAAGACAGAATATATGGTAATTTCAAGAGACGGAATGGCTAAAAACTCTGGCCACATACAAATAGATAATATGACCATTAAAAGAACGGAAACATACAAATACCTGGGTACAATCTTCAACTGCTCCAACCTCATAAGGGAAGAAATACAAACTAGAATCAACTCTGGAAATAAGATATACTATGCACTACAACATCTACTAAAATCAAAGGCGCTGTCTCGTAACACCAAAATCACAATATACAAAACACTGATCAGACCAGTTGTGCTGTATGGCTCTGAAACCTGGAGTACAACGAAAAGAGACGAAGCCTTGTTACAAACCTTTGAGAACAAAATTTTAAGACGCATCTTTGGACCCATTAGGGATACACATAGTGGAGAGTGGAAAAGAAGAAGTAACAAAGACATTTATGATCTGTTTAAGTCCCCGCTAATCACTGGTAACATGAAGGCTAATAGACTACAATGGCTGGGGCATATAGAAAGAATGGAAGATAATAGGGAAACAAAACTCGCTTACACTCAGGAAATAAATGACTGCAGACCCCAAGGTAGACCAAGAAGGCGGTGGAGAGATAATACATGTACAGACCTACAAGCACTTGGAATCAACGACTGGCAAGAGAAGTTCCACCAGAGAGACGAATGGAGACGGATTGTATTTGCAGCAAAGAACCTCAATGGCTCGGAACGCTGAAGAAGAAGTAGAAGTTCGAATTTGGCGCACGTATAGCCATAATTTTTTTTTTTTCTTTTTACTGTGTCCTATAAAGTCACTAAAGTCTTGTGATTTCTAATTTTTTAACATTACTGTGGTTATGATCACATGTCCAACTGATCTCTTGGGTAGTGAGATCGCATATCAAACCTTCTCCGATAAGGGCGAAAAGGGGAGGTCCCGTGTACAAATTGTGCACGTTAACAATTCCAGAGCATTTGAAGATTGCAAAGAGTAGTCGTTAAGGCCACTGTCCTGTCAACATTTTTACCATAGAAAAACCTACCTACAGTAGCTGGAGCTCCTTGCTATTTGTTGGCAAAGTTTGGATGTAGCTCAAGTACTATATCGGCGTGTCCCTTGTGCATCTCAGGATCACCCGCATAGCTTCATTCTGTATGCGCTCTAGTTTAATTAGCTGAATCTTTGACACTGTTAGCAGTCACAGTCCGTACTCGGTTACTGAGATAATCAGATGTTGATAGATTCTGAACAACATTTTTGCTCCTTGTCATTGCTGCCAGTGTTCCGTGCACCAAGTCCTTTCTTACATCTCATAGCAACATCTTCCACGTGATCCTTGAAAGACAAGCTTCCGTCAGAGGTGATTCCCAAGTACCGTAGACTACTTTCTTTATTAACATTTCTGCCGGTTATTTTGAGACCTAGGGCGTTAGCTTTAACAATCTCATTGTCCAGAAATCACCATAACACATGCGCCTTATCTGAGTTGATGACACCACTCATCTCTCTACATTAGTCAATCACCTTGTTTATTGTCTCTTGCAACTCTTGCGCTGTTTATTTTCTCCCCTGTCTATAAGCAAGGACAGCAGCTGCTAATTTCAGTATCATTCCAATCACTGATTCTCCAATGCTTGCAATCTTGCTTGTGTATACGTTAAATAGCACGGGTGAGATTGCGGAGCCTTGTGGTATTCCCGGGGTAATTATGCACGCCTGCGAGTTCCATGAACCTAGACGGAGGGCGATTCTACGAGAGTTCAGGTTAGCCGCTATCCTATGCACCATTGTCGTGAAATACTGAGAGTTAATGATTCCCAGATGGACGACTGCATACACCGACTACCCAGGTAGGAGAAGGGTTAACCAAGGAGAGACCAGACAGGTGTTTATAGGTCAAGACAGGCCGGCTAACCGCGCAGGTAAAAGGGTCGAGTGGAAAGATTGGTGTGGGACAAAGGCCGACAGTATTATTGGACAAGCATATTGCAGTATGAATGTGAAATGGTCCCGAGCTGTAATTTTCCACTAACAATGATAATGCAGTCTGGATGTGAGGTGTCCAGCAATGTCAAGGACTATGCAGCAAAAATGACCGATATAAAGAGGGTCAATTCTTTGTGTAAGTTTAGTGTGTGTTCCAAACTGACCTGAAGGAGATATGTTCTTGAGTGGGAATAGAAATACACGTCCCTAATGATGGAAAGAGGGGATAATAGTGTGTTATTCGCTAAGTGTTTTTTCAATTCCAGGAACATAGATGCCTAAATAAGGTATAAAGATATTAGATATAGTTTAGTATAGGAATATAGATGTGTGTGAATAGCAATTACCATTTCTTTCTATTTATGGATAGTTTAGACTTTGGTGAATTCATATGTCTTATGCGGATGTACTTCGGAAGCCTTGTCATTATGGCTGGAGAAGGACACTTGCATATGTAGTAGTAAGGGGCGGACATTTCTCACTGGATCTGTTATACTTATCCACAGGTTCTACTCTCCTAGTGAAAGCAGAGACAGGATGAAGAGTACTACATTAAACAACTAAAGTACATACGGAGAACCAAACAAACCTGAGAAAAAAGGTTAAGATGAAGAAAGAATAAAATAAAGAAAAAATACAGAACACTGTATGCTCAAACGAATATCCCACTGAAACACGTGAAAGGGAGGGGGGTGAACCTGCGGCAGGCAGGGATATGTACAACTACATACGTATTGTACAAATAAAGGAAGAAAGAATAGACAATTAGAGACATTGATATTAATCTATAGACAATAGGAATAACTGTGACGAGGTGGTGGTTTTTTCGATGTTGGATATGCACCGTCATGAAACAGACTCGAGCGCAGTCATAAACTTACGGGACTTTTATTACGGTACAGTGAATCAGTGGTGAACAGTTGTTTCATTCAATAACGGATTTACCATCAGATTCAAGCATACGGATAATCCCGGGTGAGCTCTGTCCTGTTTGATGTGCTGTCCTGTGATCTTGAAGAATGAATGGGCGAGAAGCAACACCGCTGATAGACATGCAGAGTTCTTTCTAACACCAACCATAGAACACCCTATCAACTACACTTACAAAATCCATACATACACCAGACATAGTTTTATTAATAAATCTTTTGTTTATTGTTGAAAGAAACTGTTGTCGGAGTATGTGTTGAGAGAATAACAGAGAGAGAGTGAAACCACTAGATATATGGAAGAGAAGACAGAAGAGAGGAGTGTAGACTAAAGTCAGGCAATAATCCCAACAGATAATAAGTTTGAAGATGTACTTGTTGATTCCCACTTCCTCTCGGGACATTAACAGGACATAATTGGTGGAGCAGCGAGGTACGTACATACAGAATACCCATATGACCGGAAGGCATAACATGGCATATGAATAGAGGGGTACATGCATATTGGCACAAGCATAGCGGAGTACCTGCATGTTGGGACATACTGATTAGAATAAAAAGAAGTATATATTGATGACTTTTAATGGAAGGACGTCCATTGGATATATGGTGCCATTACATTTATGGTAGAAACATTTCATTAATGCTGGTGACTTTACAGGGAAAAAGTTCCAGACAGAGTGAATGTGGATAGGTGGTAAGACACATTACATACCTAGTCACACGGTCACACGTCTACATAAGTCTTTATCCTATATCTCCTGTTGTGGATGAGAGAGTGGTGGTGATGTACTGTGTGGTGTTGTAGAGTTATAATATTAGATAGACATAGATAAATGATATAGGTTCTAGGTAGGAACATAATTGTATAGTGAGTACTTTTTTACTGCCTTGAGGTGTCTTTACGCAACGTGCTGACTTACCTGCTTTAACTATGGCAACTCCTAAAGTAACTACAGCCGAACTGAGGGCCAACGGGGAGGCAATTGGTTTAGCTGGGTCCGAGCTAACTGATTACATCCAGGAAAGAGAGCGAGAGATTCGTCAAGCGGAACGAGAAGAGCGGAAGGCCGAGTTGGAAGTGAGAAGAATAGAGGGGGAGACCAAGCGACTGGAAATGGAACAAGAGGCCAAGAAAATGGACCAGGAGGCCAAGAAACTGGAAATGGACCAGGAGACCAAGAAACTGGAAATGGAACAAGAGGCCAAGAAAATGGACCAGGAGACCAAGAAACTGGAAATGGAACAGAATGCCAGGAGACAAGAAATGGAACATGAATACCGCTTGAAAGAGATAGAACTCAAGACACAAACTAAGGGTGAAATAGAGGCAGCAGAAGGAAGTTCATCTTCACCTGGGGCAACCTACATGAGTGGACAGGGTTACCATGCCATGAAGTTTCCCTTGGCAGTCTTTGATGAAAATAAAGAGAAGATATACCAGTTTTTGGATCGGTTCGAGGCTATGGCAGTCGATATGGGACTGGATAGAACCAGATGGGCTCTTAAAGTATCCCAGTCTTTACGTGGTTCGGGCTACGAGGTCTACACACGCCTACCACCAGGACAGGAAAATCAGTATGAGGAATTGAAAGCCGCTTTGATGAAACATTATGAAGTCACAGCACAAACGTATAGGAAGAAGTTTAGATCGGCTAGACGAGAGCCGGGAGAACTATTCGCCGCCTACAGTCTAAGGCTGAAATCCTATCTCCAGAAATGGATGGACTTGGCAGAATTCAAGAGGGATTATGAGAGTCTCGAAGAGATGATTGTGGTCGACCAGATGCGCAAGCAAATGTCGAAACCTCTCAGAACCTTCTTGGGAGAACAAGGGGCGGAACGGATTGATGTTGTGAATAAGCTGGCGGAACGATTCGTGGAAGTACATGGTGAAGCGGAGGAACTAAGTACACAAACCAAAGGTCAGGAGAAACCAGAGAAAAAGAAACCTAAAAACTGGGAAGGAGAAAAAGTGGAACCTTATATAAAGCACACAGAGGAGAGTTCAGAGAAGGTGAAGGTAGGAAACCAGAGCACCTCGAATTCTCAAGCGAAACGACCGTGGTCTGAGAGGTGGTGTTCATTCTGCAAGGTACCATCGCATAACACGAAGGACTGCAGATCGAAACCTAAAAGTTCTTACTTCGCAGCATGCAAAGTGATTCCTACATCGGTGATCACAGACAAGGCTGAGGTTGGCGAAGGAGAAAGGAACACAAAGGACACACGGAAACCTAGGAAGGGAACATGGTGCACACACTGCCAGTCGATAACACATAATACTGTGGACTGCAGATGCAAGGCAAACGACGCCAATTGCATAACCAACCTCGAGGAATCAAAAGAGGAAGGCAAGGAAACGGTCAAAGAGATGAAAGACACTCAGGACCAAGAGAGACCACCTGTGGTTGAACTGATTGAAGTCAATGGCCAGCAGGTTGCTTGTCTCTACGATACAGGTTTGGATGGGGAAGCGGTGATAGACGCCAGCTTGGTAAGCCCAGACCAACTTACAGGGGAGACCATAGAGCTAAAGCCGGCAATGAGGAGTGCTGTTACCATGACGCTGCCAATCGCCAAGGTGGAGATTAAATCCAGGTACGTCACGGGCATTATTCCTGCGGCGGTATTAGCTGACTCCCTATTCCCAATGATCATTGGCACGAAATATGTCTTTTTGGGGATGCCGAAACAGCCAGCCCAAAAGGGAACAGTAACCAGGGGATCTCAGGGGAAGGAAAAAGAGGCAGAGACTCTATGCGACAACTCAGGGATAGGAGAATTGCATACTGCCCAGAGGAAGGATACTACGTTGCATCCTTGCTACAGGAAGCTGCAAAGAAGTGCTGAGCTACCAGAACGGGGACAGTACTTTCTGAAGAATCAACTACTCTATCGGAGAGCTGGGAGGGGAGATAACCTGCATGAGCAGTGGGTGGTTCCAGAGACCCACCGTCCTCACATTCTTCAGAGTGGACACATCATAGGCGAGAATCGACATATGGGTGTCAGAGAGACCTTGCAGCACATTTCCGGCCATTATTGCTGGCCAGGAATGACCGGAGATGTACGCCGGTGGGTGAAGTCTTGTTCGGAGTGCCAGAAAGCACCACCCAACAAGCGAATTAAGAGGAAACTAGCTCTTAAAGTGGAAGACAAAGTGGAAGTGTGGAGTCCAGCAGAGACCAATATACTCCAAGTAGGATGGAAAGGACCTTATCCTGTGGAAAAGGTGGTGTCCAAGAACATCTACAAAATACGGATCGGGGAAGAGAAGAAAAATCTCCCTAGACATCTCATTAGGAAATATGAAGAGAGATCCGGGAGCACCGCTTCGCACTTTATGGTGATGGCAGCCATTGGGACAAAAGTTACCAGTCCAGACGAAGACCAGAGATCGCCAGTACAACCTAGGAGGGCCTATGGGACAGTACGTGATAGGTCAGATTTACCCAACGACAGGAGGAGGGAAATCACAAGTCAGGGAAAGGACAAGAGTGAAAGTTTCACCGGTAACCAAGTTCAGAAGGGGTGGGTAACGTCGGGAAAAGCGAGAATTACCCAGGACTCCAACCAAAGATTGGCTGACCAGATACAATATCGCCCAAGATGGTCCTGGAAGCAAAAGTCCAGGAGGTTTGGGAAAGACGACTCGGTCCGACGAGGACGAGGCGGAACATCCCCAGAGGCAAAGCCGGGGGAAACCAAGAGGACATGGAAGCAGTGTTACAATCAAGATGGGACAATCCGTCTGTATTGTGAGCCGTCGCTGACGCAAGTCGAAAGTAGGTCGACCGGACGTACAGGAGCGAGGAGCCAACACTAGTTTCAGTCGTGAGTAGTAGAGTAGGGTGTCAATTAGAGCGCCTACTGGATAATGAGGTGAGCCATGTGAGGATCCAATCATATCATCAACACGTGATGGTCATAGCTACTTCGCAGAAACTCAAAGCACGGTGGGTGTGATGTACGTTGTTGCTGCAACTGGACTTCACAATGGAATACATCCTTGGTAAGGAGAATGTAAGAGCAGATTTCTTATCCAGACATCCAGATCCGGAGGAAGAAGATTAGGGTTGTGGATCATGGGAATCAAACCTACAGTGAGAAAGATTCGACGCGGTCTAATCTCTTAAGAGATTAAGAGAAATGTCGTGAAATACTGAGAGTTAATGATTCCCAGATGGACGACTGCATACACCGACTACCCAGGTAGGAGAAGGGTTAACCAAGGAGAGACCAGACAGGTGTTTATAGGTCAAGACAGGCCGGCTAACCGCGCAGGTAAAAGGGTCGAGTGGAAAGATTGGTTTGGGACAAAGGCCGACAGTATTATTGGACAAGCATATTGCAGTATGAATGTGAAATGGTCCCGAGCTGTAATTTTCCACTAACAATGATAATGCAGTCTGGATGTGAGGTGTCCAGCAATGTCAAGGACTATGCAGCAAAAATGACCGATATAAAGAGGGTCAATTCTTTGTGTAAGTTTAGTGTGTGTTCCAAACTGACCTGAAGGAGATATGTTCTTGAGTGGGAATAGAAATACACGTCCCTAATGATGGAAAGAGGGGATAATAGTGTGTTATTCGCTAAGTGTTTTTTCAATTCCAGGAACATAGATGCCTAAATAAGGTATAAAGATATTAGATATAGTTTAGTATAGGAATATAGATGTGTGTGAATAGCAATTACCATTTCTTTCTATTTATGGATAGTTTAGACTTTGGTGAATTCATATGTCTTATGCGGATGTACTTCGGAAGCCTTGTCATTATGGCTGGAGAAGGACACTTGCATATGTAGTAGTAAGGGGCGGACATTTCTCACTGGATCTGTTATACTTATCCACAGGTTCTACTCTCCTAGTGAAAGCAGAGACAGGATGAAGAGTACTACATTAAACAACTAAAGTACATACGGAGAACCAAACAAACCTGAGAAAAAAGGTTAAGATGAAGAAAGAATAAAATAAAGAAAAAATACAGAACACTGTATGCTCAAACGAATATCCCACTGAAACACGTGAAAGGGAGGGGGGTGAACCTGCGGCAGGCAGGGATATGTACAACTACATACGTATTGTACAAATAAAGGAAGAAAGAATAGACAATTAGAGACATTGATATTAATCTATAGACAATAGGAATAACTGTGACGAGGTGGTGGTTTTTTCGATGTTGGATATGCACCGTCATGAAACAGACTCGAGCGCAGTCATAAACTTACGGGACTTTTATTACGGTACAGTGAATCAGTGGTGAACAGTTGTTTCATTCAATAACGGATTTACCATCAGATTCAAGCATACGGATAATCCCGGGTGAGCTCTGTCCTGTTTGATGTGCTGTCCTGTGATCTTGAAGAATGAATGGGCGAGAAGCAACACCGCTGATAGACATGCAGAGTTCTTTCTAACACCAACCATAGAACACCCTATCAACTACACTTACAAAATCCATACATACACCAGACATAGTTTTATTAATAAATCTTTTGTTTATTGTTGAAAGAAACTGTTGTCGGAGTATGTGTTGAGAGAATAACAGAGAGAGAGTGAAACCACTAGATATATGGAAGAGAAGACAGAAGAGAGGAGTGTAGACTAAAGTCAGGCAATAATCCCAACAGATAATAAGTTTGAAGATGTACTTGTTGATTCCCACTTCCTCTCGGGACATTAACAGGACAACCATCCAGGGACTAATACCTGCCTCTATAGGAGTGTGCATTAAGAGATCATATCTGATCCTGTTGCGTGCGTCCTCGAGATCCGATGTCACTGCCATTGTGTCCTGTCTAATTTGGAACCACCTCGTAAACATCAACAGCAAATGTTGCCGCATGTGCACTTTTTCCATTACACATATCCTACATATCGACGTAGCTGATCCCGCCGACCAGTGTCTTCTGCTGTTTTCTATATAAATTTTATATCTTCTATCTGTCTATGTTCCCTGATAACACCGGCTAGAACATTGGTTCTCAACCTATTTTGGCCTATGCACCCCTTCACCATATGTTGAGAAAGTCATTCTCCCCCCCCCCCCCCCATTTTCGTATTTCCTCCCTTTAAATCACCCCAATCCCGCCCTCACCCCACACAGTATACGTAAAAATGAAAGCTAAATTTAATAACATACTAGAACAAGTCTAAACGTCTAAATAAAACGTGATTTGCGGGTCTAGTTACGTTATAAAACGAATTTCAGAAGGGCGCAAGTACAGAACCGTAAAGAATGAGGGAAAAACAATATAAAATAATCTGTTCTTGTATTAACGTGATCTTGAAATAAGCTTAATTCCCCCCCCCACCCCCCGTGGAAACCCTAAAATTCCCCACGGCAGTGGGGGAGGGGGGGAATTCCCCACCGGTTGAGAACCACTGGACTAGATGTTCTCTAACTGCATCACTGATGGTTGTCATCCGTCTTATAAATCTCTGTCGGATGGTTTCCACTTTCTCTTGTCCATTGTCATGGATCAGAAATGAAGAACTTAGGACTAAAGTGGGGGTTATAGCTGAGCTAGATTTTATTAGAAGTCAGCAAGTCAAATGGTTTGGCCATGCATGTAGGTTACCAACTAACAGAATACCACAACAAGCAATGATGTACAGACCAGATGGAAGCAGAGGAAGAGGCCGACCACATAAACTATGGATGCAGAGAATAACAGAGTCCATGGGAATATCGATACATGAAGCCCATAAGCGGGCACTCTCCCGCTGTTTATACTTCACCTCGACACCGCAAGTTACAAGAGGAACATGATGAGATGAGATGAGATGATTGTCATGGGCATGTCATTATCCTTATATATTGTTCCCACTGTGATCGGCTTGTCTTTTCTACTCTTTTGTCTGCGCAATTTCCATAATCTATCCAATGTCTTATCGCTTTTAATTAAGACGCATGAAATTATCCCATTTAGCTTTTTTTTCTATCCTGTGTTGCAGAGAGCTTTAACTTCTCCTTTTTAACCCTTTCCGCATTCTCCAGAACCGCTTGTGTGTTTTGTGGTGTGTCCCTTAATTTCTGTAATTGAGTCATTGCAGCTGTCTTTGACTTCCACATAAGTTCTACTTCGAGGGTCCGCCGTGATGGCTGTACTTACGTGAACCTGTTCGTTCTAACACCCCCTTCAATTGGAGGCGTCCAATAAACGTGTTTGTTCGCTCGTATATGAAGGCTCGCCCGTGTGTTGCCGGGGCCCATACGAGGGAGCAAAGAATAGTAACACTGTTGCCTACCATGCACGTCGTAAGAGGCGACTAAGGTGGATATGGTTCCGTCGCCCTGCTACTGAGTGAGTGCGTGGCGCGACACTGTGAGCTGTGAGTTTCGCGCGGAGTGCTTTTACATCTGTCCGTGGTTGTTTGTAGCGTGAACTGCATGTTCGGAACCATGGTGGCCGGCTGTTGCTGGATTGACTGGTTTGCCATTTCGGCTCACGAGTGCATTTTTCAGGAGACTCCTGGGAGTCGCTGCTGGAGCTACGGAGTTTTTTCTTTGTGCGGCGCTTTCGGTGTGTCGTCCTGCGGAAAGAGACCGAGCCATATGGGATAAAACCCGGGTCAATGAAGTCTTTCTGGTGACTGCCGTTTCCATCGACAATGAACTATTTTTTGTGGAGGACTTTTGTGTTGGCATTTTGGCGGCGGCATTGTGCACAGTGTACCTGTGCTGGCTTGCGGCTTGCCAATACTCTTGTCTATTCCATTGTTCACATTGGGCAGTGTGGGGCATTTTGTGTGATATTCACTGGCACTGGAACGGAGCAATATGGGGACGACCCGTTGCCGTGAAGTTGGAACCACGACTAACTAACTAACTAATATGACGGCTCTATTTGATCTCAAAGCCTTGATCTTGCTAGATTTAGAAATAAATTTGGGAGTCTCCGTAGTGAAGTGGTCAAGCCGTCTGACTCGGGCTTCAAGAGTTATGGGTTCGATTCCGGGCCGCGGGGAGCTACGGAGTTCGTGCTTTGTACAACGTTTTCCATGAAGGTGGACACTTCCATGAAACACCCAAGACTGTCCATTTCGTGTTTAATACCGCCGACTGGGTGACAAATGCTAGATCAATAGCAGTGTCTGCGTCCCCGGGTCTCATTGCCATTCTATTTGGCCTCCAATCATTAATACAGACCCACCTCAGACACAATCTTGGCAACTTCAATGGCGATCCCTGTAGATACTCGCCTGTGTATTCTCAGTCTCTGCTCCGAGCTTTAACATCCGCACAGATAAACGGAGCATATCCACTGTATGCGCCTGAACTACGGAAAATAAGCAGGGAAGCGGATAAACTACTAATGGCGACGGAAATGTAGTCTGTGAGGAAAATGCAAACTCTACAATGTACGGACCCAAAAAAAAAAGATGAATTAGATAGTCTATGGTGAAAAAGAGGAAAATTGGTTAAATTGGAAGCAGGTGTTCAAGATGTTTGTAAGGCATGAAATATACGATAATTGATCTCAAATGCTTGTTGAAAACTGACTGAGAAAGAGCTAGGGAGAATCTTTAAATACTCCCTGTGAGTGTACCACACATTATTGCTATCAGGACGGCAAGATAGATGGGCTGTTGTATTAATACGTTGGAATTGACAATACGTGGTATAGCAACAACTTACTGCCCATATAGTATAATATACAGTAAAAGTAAAGCCATGTATCATGAGGTCCATTCATTTGACAAGATGTTACAAGACGTATGGCAGTGTTGTTATATTCTTTACGCCATTTGCTTCTATTCTTTCACTCTTTTAATTTGTTTCTGTACTGTTAGACTACTCACTATTATAATCTTAGGTATATGCACAGTTCATCGATCTCGACCGTACTATGACCCTTTACACTAGGGGTGGGCAAACTACGGCCCGCGAGCCGCATGCGGCCCGCCAACTGATTTTACGCGGCCCGCGAGGGCATTTAGGAATACAAATTTTTGCTTCGTTTTATGTTATTTTGTTGAATTTTACTGAATTTCATTTACCGTTATGATTGTTTTAACATTTTTGATAAAATTTATTTCTAATTGTCTATTTTGGTAAACAGTCCTTGACCTTCGTAATATAATGCTTCTTCTTCTTCTTTCGTTCGCCTTAATATATCTATAATTGCAGTGTTGCCTCTTGCATGAATTTAACTGTCCTTTTGAGTTCACTCAGCAGTCCATAGAGTTTATCTTCCACTGTGGTCTCTCTTCTTCTTCTTCTTTCGTTCGCCTTAATATATCTATAATTGCAGTGTTGCCTCTTGCATGAATTTAACTGTCCTTTTGAGTTCACTCAGCAGTCCATAGAGTTTATCTTCCACTGTGGTCTCTCTTCTTCTTCTTCTTTCGTTCGCCTTAATATATCTATAATTGCAGTGTTGCCTCTTGCATGAATTTAACTGTCCTTTTGAGTTCACTCAGCAGTCCATAGAGTTTATCTTCCACTGTGGTCTCTCTTCTTCTTCTTCTTCTTCTTCTTCTTTCGTTCGCTTGAAATATGTCTATAACTGCAATGTTGTCTCTTGTATGAATCTAACAGTCTTTTTCAGTTCACACAGCGGTCCATAGAGTTTATCTTCCACTGTCGTCGCTCTAGGCCAGAAGGTTTGCCTAGATATGTTATATTTTGGGCAGTCTTGGAGTATGTGCTCTGCTGTCTGCGACGATAATCCACATGTGCACATGGCTGATTCACCAATCTTGAATCTTGTATACATGTGGTTGTGTAATCTAGTGTTTCCTGTTCTGAGGCGCAGAATAATGACTTGTTCTGGTTTGTCCATAACGTGGTAGTCGTCTTGAGCAGGTTTTGGTGGCCTTCTGGCTGATTTGATCATTCTTTTCTTTTGGTGGTATGTAACGGGCACATCAGGCTGTTCTTCTTTTTCTCCATCCTTAGCCAATCGATCAGTTCTGTCGTTTCCGGGTACTTCACAGTGCGATGGTATCTACTGTATGGTGACCTTATGCTGGCTGCTAATTTCAGAACATAGTGTCCTTAGTACTGGCAATTTCCAAGACATCATTTCGTTTTCTTTGAGGTGAGTTTCTTGCAAGCAACATACGCTCACCTTTTCTTGGTCCAAGATGTTTTCTAGTTCTATTGTTTTGTTGCTGAATCCCTCCGCATTCCATTGCATTAGTTTTAGTCTTTGTTTATTATGGTCAGACACTCTATTCTCAGGTCCCCTGGCCCCACAGGACATCTGAGAAGGACCTCCAGTAGCTGTGGTTGGACCCTTTCGAGGCATATGGCCCGACACTGCACCTGCCTGGGGGTCCAAAGCAGGGCGAGCACCCTAGCATTTAGCAGTAGTCGACATATTTCATTACGCGTGATTTGTGGTGTCCTGATTTTTGTGGTGCGCCTCCTGGCTGGTTGCCTTCGTCTTCAGCACCTTTCCTTTGCTAGAGCAGACTATGGTCTTACTCGAATTTAGGTTGTAGGCACGCACACACATGTCTGTGCATGCATGTACGTGCATACACATCTAGAGCGTTCTGGATATTACTCGGCGCCAGTGACTCGTCGCCGCTCCTTCTCCTGTTAATTACAACAGTTACGCCACGAGAAGGCCAGGAGTTGGACTTTTGCTGCATAGGTGATGAATGCACAAGCCATTAGGGTATTTATGCAAGGTTTGGCGCTCACCCTAACCCGGTCCCTGACTACATACAGCAATATCTGGAACCATGTAATGCTAAAATGCGAATTTGTCGATTTTTATATAGAGAAATATTTATCGACATGTAAAAATTTAATAAGGATGATTTTATGAAAAACAGATATTTCTCCGGTGAATAAAATGATTTATTTTGCAAGATATTTAATTTAAAAGTCGTTTGCTGTTATAAATTATTTCCACATTTACAATTCTTCTTCTTCAGCGTTCCGAGCCATTGAGGTTCTTTGCTGCAGATACAATCCGTCTCCATTCGTCTCTCTGGTGGACCTTCCCTTGCCAGTCGTTGATTCCGAGTGCTTGTAGGTCTGTATATGTATTATCTCTCCACCGTCTTCTTGGTCTACCTCGGGGTCTACATTTACAATGTTAAAATTAATTTATTTGTTGTAGTAGTCTTGATATATTTCTGAAATTTATTCTGAGTTTACTACTTGTTTTCGAATATTTTATTTTTACACACAGCCAGAAGTAGGTTTTGTTTCATTTCCGTTTTAAAGTTTTGTACAATTCTAACTGTTCGAATTTTATTAAAACAATGAGTGTCAATAACAAACGTAAGATTGAAGATGAATGCCGTGTTTTTAATGATGAATGGACAACTAAGTACTGTTTTATAAAAGTTGGTAGCAAATCAGTTTGCTTGTTGTGTCGTGAGTCAGTGGCTGTCTTCAAGGAGTACACTTTAAAAAGACATTATCAAACAAAACATTCCTATTTCGGATACAATTTAACAACCGAAGGGAGGGAAAAGAAATGCCTGTTTGGTGAAACATTTGGAGAAACAGCAAACTGTTTTCACTAAACAGTCTTCAATTCAAGATGCTGCAGCTGAAGCTAGTCTTGTGCTGTCACACAGAATTGTAACATAGAACAATCCATTTACTGATGGCGAGTTCATTAAGGAATGTTTGCTAGGTGCAGCAAACATTTTGTGTCCAGAACAAAACCACAGATTTGACAACATTACTTTATCAAGGAGAACTGTGGTCAGACGTGTTGACAAGATCAGTGACAATTTGATGCATAAACTTCAAGATGCAAGTAAACAATTTTTGTGGCACTCTCTTGTATTGGATGAGAGTACCGATGTACATGATACTGCCCAATTATTGATATTTATACATGGAATAAACATTTATTTCAAATTCACTGAAGAGTCACTGAGTGTTGAGTCACTCAAAGACACAACCACAGACCATGATATATTCAATGCTGTTACTAACTGTACTGAAAGAATTGGGTTGGTTTGGAACAAGATGGTAAGTGTTACAGCAGACGGAGCTTGTGCTTTGACTGGAAAAAATGTAGGTCTGGTAAAGTTTATAAGTAATAAGATTAAAGCAGAATATCCATACCACACATTATTACCACTTCCCTTTTTGATTCATCAAGAAAGTCTGTGTAAAACTGTTTTGAATATCAAGCATGTTATTGAACCAGTTGTCAGTATCATCAACCTCATCAGATCAAGAGGACTTAATCACAGACAGTTCAAGGCATTACTTGACGATTTGGAAACTGAACATTCCGATGTCCTGTACCACATCAGTGTTCGATGGCTAAGTCTCGGCAAAGGTGTTGAGGCGAGTGTGGGAACTCAGAGAAGAAATAGTGAAGTTCCTAGAGATGAAGGGCATTGAATGTGACTTTAATACTAACATTGTCAATAAAGAGTGGAGGTGAGACTTTATGTTTGTCATTGAAATTATGGAAAAGTTAAATGAACTAAACGTCAAACTTCAGGGCAATAGTGTGTTTGCACATGAATTGTATATACATATAAAATCATTTCAGGCAAAAGTCTCACTGTTCTCCAGCCAAGCAAGTGAAAAAAAAAGATTTTGTTACTTCCCTTTGCTGAAACAAGAAACCATTTCTGGTGAAATGACTGAAAAGTACAAAGCCCAGTTAGATGCATTGATTTAAGAATTTGGATAGAGATTCCAAGATTTCAAGAACTTAGAGCCACAGTTCAATATTCTCAGTTCCCCCTTTAGTGCAAGAGCTGATACAGCCACAGAGGACCTACAGTTGGAGCTGCTTGACTTACAAGCAGATCATGACCTGAAAGAAAAATTCAAATCAGATGGTTTGCTGGATTTCTATGGATTTTTATCAGAAGAATCATTTCGCAACTTAAAAATAACTTTGAAGCTAAACTTGTATCATTGTTTGGATCAATATACATTTGCGAACAAGTATTCTCTTGCTTGAAGATCAACAAATCTAAGAATAGGTCTTTATTGTCGGACTGCAACTTGCATGCTGTCATGCGAATTTCAACAAATAAACTTGCTCCAGATTTCAAGAATATTGTCAAAAAGTGCAAGCAGTTACATATATCTCATAAGAAATCAACAATTATAGTGACAATGTAGTCGGTTTGTGTCTAAATTAAAGCCATTGATAGATAATAAAGAATATTTGTTATAATAACAAGTTGTAAACTCTTGTTAACAAATTAATACAAGTTGTTGTCCATATTGTCAAATATAATGTATAAGTGTATAAGTAAAATAAAATTGCAATACTTAATTATTTATACTGCTTAATAACCTAAAAATAATTAATAATTACTTATTGTGATAGGTTGCTGTTAAAAACATGGACATATATATATATATATATATATATATATATATATATATATATATATATATATATATATATATATATATATATATATGCGGCCCACCAATAGCTTTACATTTGTCAATGCGGCCCTACGCAAAAAAAGTTTGCCCACCCCTGCTTTACACTGTTAGAAATTCACAACGTGGGTTAACACCAACTATGATATCGTCCTAAACTCAAACTTTCCTATCATGTTTTTTTTTTTTTTCCTATACTTTATTTCCATTTCTTCTGCTTATCTCCGCTTGTCCTGGTCCTCTATTGACTACTCCCTTCTCTGAGCTCACCGGACAGTTGTTTATTCCTCTTCACTTCTACGATGTAACAGTATCTGCTAAACCTCTACGCAACCGCACTCATCTCATCTCATCGTGTTCCTCTTGTACCTTGCGGTGTCGAGGTGAAGTATAAACATCGTGAGAGTGCCCGGTTATGGGCTTCATGTATCGATATTCCCATGGACTCTGCTATTCCCTCCTTCCAACGTTTACGTTGTCGGCCTCTTCTTATGTTTCCATCTGGTCTGTGCATCATTGCTTGTTGTGGTATGCTGTTAGATGGTAACCTACTTGCATGGCCAAACCATTTGACTTACTGATTTCTAATAAAATCTAGTGCAGCTATAACCCCCACTTTATCCTGATTTCTTAATTTCTGATCTTATCTCTTCTTGATACGTTGAGTATTCTTCTCAGAAATCTTATTTCTGTTGTTGTGATTTTTCTTTTCTCATTTTCTGTCATTGTCCAGGTTTGGCATTGGTAGCATAGAGTTGGTAGGAAGATTGTGTTGTGTGCTTTCTTAGTAGGTATTGATACATGTTTGTTCTTTAGTATTGGTGCCATTTGTCCAGTGAGTTGGTTTGCCTTATTGCATCTACTTTCGATCTCATCTTCTGATCTGCCATTTGATGATAACATACTTCCCAGGTACTTGAAACTCTTTACTTGTTTCAGGGTATGTTCTTCTAGGTGAATTTTTTTTCTCTTCTTTAGTTATAGTCATTACCTCTGTTTTGCTTGTGCTAATTTTCATGTTATGTTCCCTACACATTTCGTTTAGACTATTCATGTGGTCTTGTAATTCAGCTTCTGATTTTGCTATTAATGCTTGGTCGTCATCAAACAGGAGTTCTCTAATGGTTAGATTTGCAGATGGTTCTTCTTCTGTGTTCTCGTTATGCGGTATTCTTGCGGTCTCTGTTTGGCTGGTTTCTTTACATATGTTGTCTATATATGTTATGAACAATAGAGGGGGCAGGACACAACCTTGTCGTACTCCAGATCTTATGGTGAAGGGTTCTGAGTGTCCTCCAGTTGCTCTCACTATGCATTCACTGTTGTTGTATAAGCTTCTACATAGGTTTGTTGGATGTGTACTCACTCCATATTGTTTAAGGATTTCCCACAGCTTGTTTCTATCTACTCTATCAAATGCCTTTTCTTGGTCGACAAAGGCTAAGTAGAGAGTTTCATTTAATTCTATTGATTTTTCTATAAGTTGTCTAAGAGACCTGGTAGGACATTGTCATTTGCCGACTTGTTTTAGTGTATCGCCAGGGTAATGATAGAAATCAGGTTGCTGTGGAACTACAAACCGATCTCAATCGCATAAGTACTTGGTGTGTTGAAGCTGGGGCAATGGCCAACCCAAGAAAGGAAACAATGACTTGGTTCTCGTTGAATAATCATATTGTCAACACTCCAACACCAACTGTAAATCTGTGTTCAGAGACGGTGGAAAGAACGCAGGCAATGAATTACCTGTGGATACGGTTTGATCGAAGCCTTGCTTATAATGAGCACATAGACCAGGTGATAACAAAGGCCAAGCGGGGTCTGGCTGCGGTGCGGGTGATGGCGGCAGCAAACTGTGAGCAGCGCCATCTATGTCTTCTATACGAAGGGCTGGTCGTGTCTGTTTTTGAGTATGCGATGGCAATCTTGACTCTCAGCCGTAAGCAGATAGAAAGGATACAGAATGAAGCCATGCGCATTATTCTTGGATGTACAAGAGATGCAGCATACAAGGCGATGCGCTACCTTCTTGATTTTCCAATCATTGAAGACAGAATACAAGTTTGCAGAGCTCGCCCCTAACTCAGAGTTAACGCAAACACACAACATCCACTGCAGAGTGAAACTATGAAGGTGAAGGGCAGCAGGTTAAAAAGAGGACGGTCGTGGATGGGTCAAGCCGAAGACATTCTTCAACAGGTGTGTTCACTTGAGGACTTAGAACCTGGCGAGAGTAGTATACAATGTGCAAATGGCTTATTATTTGGGGTTTCAAACCCCCGATAAATCGTTCTTTACGGGGTTATCCGGCCATCTTGTTTCGTCACAAAAACGGACCACAAGTGACCTTAATATTTTGAACTTGGCGGATGTTTTCTTGGTTCTGGGTGACTACTTCCAGTTGTCACTTCAGGTCTAGGGGCGGCGGCGGCAGTGGCGGCGGTGGTCGTGGGGCGGGCGAGACAAGCCCCGGTCATGTGGAATACTTATATAAGTAGACCAAATAGTTGTCGGGCACCTGGGTTCGAGTCCCAGTGTGTGTGTGTGTTTGTGTGTGTGCGGTGCGGTGTGCGCGACCTCATCAGCCCCTTCGCTGAGGAGACCGAAATCAATATGACAGGAAATGATTTATTCCATCACTCGAGCTAACCCGAGTACGTCAAGTTATGACCGTACGAATAACCTTTTGCATGGCTCAGTATGCTAATTCGACATGTTTCCATAGTACCCATGTATAACAGTTAAGCGTTTGGTGGAAATCTGGTTTATAAATATACTAGCCGGCCATAGAATTTTATTTAAAATTAACACTAAAACTTAATTAAACACCAAACATTTCTTGTATGTATAGCGGCGAATAATTATGGCAATAAAAAACTACGCTTCTCATTTAAAATAAGCCAAAACTTCCCGAGATAATCATGAAAATATGTAATATCATTAAACATCAAAGTTATACCCCTTCATTATAAAAGTATTCCAAGGGAGACAAACCTGGTCCCTTAACTAAACCAGAATTGTTCCCCTTTTACACACTAACTTCCCCTTGAATACCTGTTTACCTGCGCGCACAAGCAACCAGTAACGCTTCACCGACCACGAGCCGTCCGATACGACAATAGCCAAGGGCCAGCGGGGTACTGATATAACCGATAGATAAAACACGCCCACTGAGGCGGTCTGGCTGACCGTTAACTAGTATTATTATGCATACAGCGCTCAATCGGGCAAGAGATGGAAAGCTTGGGTTTAAGTTTGGTTACGTTAAGTCAGCCGTTTAAAATAAAATTCAGCACAAATATGTATTTTCTATTTGCTGTAAATATGGGGCAATTAAACTTCTCTTTATGTTTCCAACTTGAATGTTTCATGTAGAAATTTAATTGTTAATTTTTTGTACAATTTTATTGTTGAAATGTTATTTTGTTCCTTCAATTATAGTGACTTATTACATAAGATACGTTTGATTTTCTGAAATACAACTGTTGTTTGCATAGGAGACTGGCAAATATCTTATAATTTTCGATTAACTTTGGTCAAACGTTTCACATTTGGTTAACAAAGTTTCCTAGTTTTTTATGAGTTTTGTTTGAAATTTGGTCAAACTTGTCCAAAATATTTCACCTTTGGTTAACATATTTTCTTACTTGGCCAAGGTTTTTTACCATTTTGTTAACAAAGTTTCCTACTTTTCATAAGTATGGGTGAAATTTGGTCACACTTTTCACATCTGGACAACAAAATCGCCCACTATTCATAAGTTTGCGTGAAAGTTGGCCAAACTTTTCAAGTTTGGTTAACAAATTCTTCCTATTTTTCATATGTTTGACTGAGATTTTTATATGTTTGGTTTGAAATTTGGTTAACCTTTTAACATTTGGTTAACACATTTTCTTACTTGGCCAAGCTTTTTGCGCTTTGGTTAACAAAGTTTCCTACTTTTCATAAGCTCGGGTGAAGTGTGGTCACACTTTTCACATCTGGACAACAAAATCTCCCACTTTTCATAAGTTTGGGTGAAAGTTGGCCAAACTTTTCAAGTTTGGTTAACAAATTCTTCCAATTTTTCATATGTTTGACTGAGATTTGTATATGTTTGGTTTGAAATTTGATTAACCTTTTCACATTTGTTTAACACATTTTCTTACTTGGTCAAGATTTTTGCGCTTTGGTTAACACAGTTTCCTACTTTTCATAAGTTCGGGTGAAGTGTGGTCAAACTTTTCACATCTGGACAACAAAATCTCCCACTTTTCATAAGCTTGGGTGACAGTTGACCAAACTTTTCACGTTTGGTTAACAAATTTTCCTACTTTTCATATGTTTGACTGAGAATTTTTATAAGTTTGGTTTGAAATTCGGCTAACCTTTTCACATTTGGTTAACGAATTTTTCTACTTTTCATAAGATTGGGTGAGCTTTTTATAAGTCTGGTTGAAATGTTGCCAAAATTTTCACCCCGGGCTAACAAATTTTATTACTTGACCAAGATTTTTGCCATTTGGTTAACAAAGTTTCCTACTTTTTATGAGTTTGTTTGAACTTTGGCTAACCTTTTCACTTTCGTTAACAAATTTTCCTACTTGTTGATGGTTGTGGTTGAACTTTGACCAAACATTTCACCTTTGGTTACCAAATTGTCCTACTTTTCATAAGTTTGGATGAAATTTGGCCAAAATTTTCACCTTTTAATTAACAAATGTTTATACTTTTCATAAGTTTGACTGAGTTATTTATAAGTTTGGATGAAATGTAACCAAAACTTTTCACATTTGGTTAACAAAGTTTCCTATTTTTCATGAGTTTGGGTGAGTTTTTTTTATAAGTCTGGTTGAAATGTAGCCAAAAAAAAATAAAAAATTCCCATTTGGCTAACACATTTTATTACTTGATTGAGATTTTTGCCCTTCATTCTCTCATCGCATGACAACTATATACACCGTAAACACTAAATATTCAACAACCAAACCGTAATTATAATCTATATACCTGTTTATTTTACAGTATTTCAGTGCATTTTACAGTGTTTCAGTACATTTTACAAGAATAATAAAAAAACAAAATTCATAATGTCATTACACGAAACGGATGATGTGCTGTGAGCTAGTATACATAGTATCATCACAGCATTTTATTTTCACATACAGAGCTATACACATTGTATGTTGTTTCTGGGTTTCTTCACATCATTGTCTGAGTAGGTTGGTTTTTCCAGCTGGTAGCCTGGTATGTATATGTCACTTGGTCTGTAGTCATAAGGCTGGTCTCCTGATTGGTGGGCTGACATCTGGGTATTGTAGACAACAGGGCCATCAATCATCTGACTGTCGGGCACATCAAACATCTGGCTATTGGGCTCTTCACACATCTGATTGTTGGGGTCATCACACATCTGACTGTAGTTGGGTTGATAACTCGTGGTATAGTATGCGTCTACTTGGTGGCTTCGTTTAGTACCCTGTTTGACTTGAGTACTGTCTTGAGTGTGATGGACTTAATTGCTTCGGTTGGTGTCTTGTTGCACACCAAACAGGTGGCTATTGGGTTCATCACACATCTGGTTGCTGGGGTCATCACACATCTGACTGTAGCTGGGTTGAAAACTGGCGGTATAGTATGCGTCTACTTGGTGGTTTCGGTTAGTTCCTTGTTTAACTTGAGCATTGACTTGAGTGTTTTGGACTTGCTGGCTTCTGGTAGTGCGTTGTTTGACATGAGCACTGCCTTGAATGTTTTGGTTACTGACTTGCTTGTCTCTGTTAGTACCTTGATTGATTTCGTTACTGGCTTGGTTAACTTGCTTGAGTCTGTCAATTTTAATTACCAGTTACCATACGGGGGTTAGACTATCTCGGCCTCTTTCACTGTTGTTCTTGACTTTTTTCTCTGCTCCAGGACTTTGACTCTGTGACTGGTCCCCAGGACTGGGATTAGCATTTGGTCCATCTCTAGTATACGTCGCTCAAAATTCTCTCGTTCTCTGATTACATGGTGCCAGTTGCCATTGCGTTCTTCGGTGCCAACGCTATAAACTGTCAAGAGGTGAGGATCTGTTGCAAAATTTACCTGGAGAGGAGAAAAAATCACATTGAAACTTATAAGGCTTCAGCGTCTAGTAACTCATAGTGAAAATAAAGAGTACCAGATAATAGAATGTATCATTAGACATCGGAACTAACACATCTGTTCTTGGAAACTATGAGTGTGACCGTTACTATTTATACATACCTTTCTCGATGGGTGTTGTATTTCATCTGCTGTGACAGAGGAGCAACTTCGGAAACCAGCGGTAGGATAGTTTTCATTCCACAAAGCATTGATTTTCTTGAGAAACTCAGAGTCTGGTTCATGACCGCTAGACAGAGGGTCACTATTTTCATCTGAAGAAGAGTCGTCAAGCAGATCAAACGTTGTCTCATATGGTTTTACGGTTGTCTGACTACAAGAAGTAGGTTTCTTGCAGAACAACATGTCTAATGACAGAGCTGGGATGAAGAACCAAGAATCACCAGTCTTCACAACAGGTAACGTAGAAGATGTGCTACTTTTGTCAAAACTGGCGTGCTCTGGTGAACTTTGGTAGATATTATTTTGGAAACCAATGTCTTTATTACTCTGAGCGTGCACCCTTACTAGTCTTTGGGAATGAAACTTTTGCTCTGTGTCACATGCATTGTGAGTGGAGACATGAATGTTTTTCGTTTGCCGGTGTTGTACTCCAGGTTTTCGTGTTTCTCTTTGCCGTTTCTTTTGCTTTTTGGAAGAAGGGTGTCCTCTCTTGATCATTTTCTAGGTGTTGACGACATGGATGTCAATTTTAAAAATGGTTTGTAAGGTTGAGTGGGGTATAATCTCAGCCTCTGTGAGTTTGGGTTCTATGAACACCGCCGACCGTAATCATTACCTGCGCGTCTCAGCTGTACCCTTACACATGTGATCGACTGTGACGCCATCTTTAACCGGGTTTAGTCACGTGGTTTGATTGTATACCTTAGCCATATGACCGGAAGCATCGCCATATTTGATCGGGTGTGAGAATTATCCAAGTGTCTCGGTTGTATCGTTATGTTGTCAGGCCACTCTGAGTCATCCTCCAGTTTTCCCCAAAGACATGTCTGAACACGTTCACGTACGTTCACTCCGTCGACATAGCCCCGTGATGCGTCACCTAATCGGTCACCCTCAGATGATGCTGATCACATACACACACCTGGATGTTATGATGGCACACGCGCAATCAAACAATGTTGGGGTTGACTGCGACGTCCTGTAAATGCATTGCAACGTCCTGTAATAGATAGACAACTAGTTGTTGATACACCCTCTTCACACGCACGTGACCTGTTTGTGGTTCGTTCAAATCGACAATTGCAAACTTGTCCAGGACGGCTGACAATCCATAGAATGTTGAGATTGACTGCGATGTCTTGTAATTGATAGCACACACACACACACACACACACACACACACACACTCGGCAGTACACCCACGCACGCACACACGGATGTCATGATTGGCCACGAGCAACTAATCAATGTTGGGGTTGTCTGCAACGTCGTGTAAATGCATTGGATAAACAATGTTGGGGCTGACTGTGACGTCCTGTAATAGATAGACATCTAACTGCTGATACACCCTCTTCACACGCACATGACTAGTACAGGGCATACATTGTGTCTTGAGCGGACATGACAAATCATGATGGTATATGACCAACCAAACAATGCTGCGGCTGACTGCGACGTCCTGTAAATGGCTTGCCTTACAGCTTGACTGCCCTATGTAATAGGTAGACACATAACTATAGTACAGGGTATACCTCTGGTAATGCGATGACACGGTAAAGCATGGTGGCACACGACCAACCAATCAATGTTGGGGCTAGATGCGACGTCCTGTAATTGATAGCACACACATACACATATTCACGCGTTATTAGTTTTCGATTACAGTACTATCCACTGGAAAGGATACAAGGTGAGCGAGCGAGAGAGATAGAGAGAGAGAGAGAGAGAGAGAGAGAGAGAGACAGAGACAGAGACAGAGATAGTGAGAGAGAGAGACATAGAGAGCTCTAGAGAGGTATAGAGAGATCACCTGAGAGAGTGGTGAGCGAGGATAGAGAGAGAGAGAGAGAGAGAGAGAGAGAGAGAGAGAGAGAGAGGGCGAAAATAGGGGAAGAGATCGAGGGTGTGAGCGAGAGAGAGAGAGACAAAAAGAGATACGGAGAGAGGGAGAGAGAGTGGGAGCGCTTGGGAGAGAGAGATAAAGCTAGGAAGAGAGAGATAGATAGAGAGTGGGAGGGAGGGAAAGAGGGAGGGAGTCATAGAGAGAGGGAGAGAGAGCAGGAGCGCTTGTGAGAGAGATAGAGCCAGGAAGAGAGATTGGGAGGGAAAGCGGGATGGAGACATAGAGAGAGTGTGAGAAAAGAGAGAGAGAGGGAGAGCGAGCGGTAGCGCTTGGGAGAGAGAGATAGAGCTAGGAAGAGAGAGAGAGGGAAGAAAGAGGGAGGGAGACATAGAGAGAATGAGAGAAAAGAGAGAGAGAGAGAACGGGGGAGAGAGAGAGATACCTAGAGCTGGATAGAGAGACAGAGAGCGGGAGAGAGCAAAGGTGAGAGAGATATAGGGACAGAGAGAGTAAGAGAGAGCTTGGGAGAGAGAGAAAGAGAGAGAGTCAGCTGGGGAGAGAAAAAGAGAGAATGATAGAGATAGTGAGAGAGAGCGATAGTGAGAGAGAGAGAGAGCGAGAGAGACAGAGAGAGAGGGAAAGAGGGAGGGAGACATAGAGAGAGTGAGAGAGTGATGCGCGAGGACAGAGAGAGAGAGTGAGAGACAGAGAAAGTCAGAGAGTGATGGAGAGGGATAGAGAGAGGGTGGGATAGAGCGAGAGAGCCATAGAGCGAGAGAGAGAGAGAGAAGGAGAGAATGAGATAGAAAGAGAACAGAAGCCCCATATTTACAGCAAATAGACAATACATATGTGTGCTGAATTTTATTTTAAACGGCTGACTTAACGTAACCAAACTTAAACCCAAGCTTTCCATCTTTTGTCCGATTGAGCGCTGTATGCATAATAATACTAGTTAACGGTAAGCCAGACCACCTCAGTGGGCGTGTTTTATCTATCGGTTATCAGTACCCCGCTGGCCCTTGGCTATTGTCGTATCAGACGGCTCGTGGTCGGTGAAGCGTTACTGGTTGCTTGTGCGCGCAGGTAAACAGGTAATCAAGGGGAAGTTAGTGTGTAAAAGGGGGAACAATTATGGTTTAGTTAAGGGACCAGGTTTGTCTCCCTTGGAATACTTTTATAATTAAGGGGTATAACTTTGATGTTTAATAATATTACATATTTTCATGATTATCTCGGGAAGTTATGGCTTATTTTAAATGAGAAGCGTAGTTTTTTATTGCCATAATTATTCGCCTCTATACATACAAGAAATTTTTGGTGTTTAATTAAGTTTTAGTGTTAATTTTAAATAAAATTCTATGGCCGGCTAGTATATTTATAAACCAGATTTCCACCAAACGCTTAACGGTTATACATGGGTACTGTGGAAACATGTCGCATTAGCATACTGAGCCATGCAAAAGGTTATTCATGCGGTCATAACTTGACGTACTCGGGTTAGCTCGAGTGATGGAATAAATCATTTCCTGTCATATTGATTTCGGTCTCCTCAGCGAAAGGGCTGATATCTACATGACTGGAGCTCGCGCACACCTCACCGCACACGCACATGCACACACACACACACACACACACACACACACACACATACACACACACTGGGACTCGAACTCAGTTGCCCGACAACTATTTGGTCTACTTGTATAAGTATTCCACATGACCGGGGCTTGTCTTGTTGTCCGCCCCGCCCGCCCAACCGCCGCCGCCGCCCCTAGACCTGAAGTGACAACCGGAAGTAGTCACCCAGAACCAAGAAAACACCCGCCAAGTTCAAAATATTAAGGTCACTTGTGGTCCGTTTTTGTGACGAAACAAGATGGCCGGATAACCCCGTAAAGAACGATTTATCGGGGGTTTGAAACCCCAAATAATAAGCCATTTGCGCATTGTATAATACTGGCGAGGAGTGGGTACAAGTGCCAACAGATTTCTGCACATCCTTTTCAGTTTGCATCCAACTAGACAGAAAATGCAGACAAGAAAACCCGACAGCTGTGGAGGCAGAAGTACGAGCGTTGATTTTCAATAATTCGCTAGACGGTGATGCTGTCATTTACACAGATGGGTCGGTCGTCCGACATGTGAGAAGCTCATGGGCCTTTACGGCTCGGGCCGGAGGGAGAAGTGTGAAGGGGGACTCTGGTGCTTTTGCTGAGACCACAAGTAGCCTGACTATGGAAGTCATGGCAGTAAGTAAAGCAATAACATGGCTCGAGACACAGAAATTCACTAGGGCATGTTTCTTTAGCGACTCAATGAGCATGCTCAAGAGGATAGAGATGGGAGGGGAGATCCGAAGAGAATGGTTACTGTCTCTGGAGCGGTCTCGGCTGGCAAAGATTAGTTTCATCTTCGTGCCAGGGCATGCGGGAGTGCAAGGGAATGAGCGGGCTGACTGTGGAGGGCGGACGCGCCAAGGACCAGGCTGACATTCTGAATGCTCTACGAGAAGTAAGACTTTTGCGAGAACCAAGTGATGACTGTGAATCTACAACCATGGCCAGACTGCGAGAACAGCAAATTAAAAGAGGGGTGGCCAAACAAGAACACTACGCAGGAAGCCAAAGAAGACTGATAAACCAACACAGAACTGGTGTCGTTAGCCGCTACACGCTGCGGGATTTGCTGAGGAGGGGATCCGAGCACTTATGGACTGAATGGTTCGATGTGCAATGAGGATGATCTGTCGACTAACTAACTACCTAACTGACTAAGAGAAAAAATGGCATCTGTGCATCCTTTGTTTTTCCTAAATCCAAGTTGTGTTTCGTTTAGCTGAGGTTCTATAGTAGTGCGCATTCTTTTCTCCAGTATTTTGCAAAATATTTTCCCAGTGTGACTCAACAGTGAAATGCCTCTGTATTGTGTACAATCTCTTTTGCTGCCTTTGTTTTTCCAAAATGGGACAATTATGGCGTTTCCCCATTCTCGTTGTGTCTGTTGTTCTACCCAAACATGACTGAATAATCTATGTAGCCATGCAATTCCTACTTCTCTTGCTGCTTTAATTAGTTCATTTGGTATTTCATCTTGTCCTGATGATTTGTTCAATGGGGCTAATCTGATGGCTTCTATAATTTCTTCTTTTAGTATGTCTGGTTCTAGTTCTTCGGTGGCATCTGTGTAGGTTTCTTGAATTCCTGTGGCATCTAATGGTATGTTGAGAAGTTGTTCAAAATACTGCACCCTTCTTATTAGGATTTGTGTTTGTTCACTAATTGGCTCTCCATTTTCGCTGTTAATTATTTCAGTTGGGTCAAAAGGTCCTCCTCTGGTTCGCATTGCACTTATCTTTTTGTTGAAGTTTCTAGCAGCCTCTTTGTAGTTTTTATTTAGGGTTTCGCCATACTCTTCCCAGTCTTTTTGTTTTCCCCTCTTTACTATTCTATTTACATGTCTTCTCACTATTCTATATTCTATATAATCCTTTTTGTCTTTTACCGCTGCGTTCCACCAACTTGTTATTTTCTTTATCCGCGTTTTGCGTTTTTTCGTGGTTCCACTTGTTAGTTTTGCAGTATTTAAAATGCTTGATTTGGACATTTCCCATTCTTCCTCCACTGTTTTTCTTTCTATAGGTAATTTTACAAAGATTTCAGTTAGTTCTTTCTCATAATTTTCCCTTACTGCCTCGTATTTAAGGTTTTTTTAAGTTTACTTGCTTGCTTGCTTGCTTGTGTTCATTGGCTTGAGCTCCAACGCAAAGTCCTGTATGTCGGATGAAGGCATCCTGTTGTCCAACATCAGTGTGATGTCATACAGGACCTGAGGTTTGCGTGAGTATCCGTTGTCCCATGTCTGGCTTATTGGTGTGCAGACTGGTGGTTCCTCGCCGTACAGGCAGACACTCTCCGACTTCGGAGGAGTTAAGCTTACTGATTCGCATGGCATGTATTTTCCTGCTCTTTGCTCTCTTCTTCTGATGGTTCTTATTGTGGCAACGACTGCTTTATGATCTGTGTTTATACTTAAATTGGGCACTGCCCTTGCATCTAATATACTTCTCTTTCTGTTACTTCTTGTTAATATAAAATCAATTTGGCTTTTAGTATCTAGATCGTCCCATTTATACCAGGTGTATATTTGTGATTTGTGTTTGTTATATAGAGGTCGTATTGGCTGCATAGCTCTAGCAATCTGCTTCCGATATCATTTCTTTCATTATGCTGATCTCCAAATTCCCCCAGATGTTTTTCTATGCCCACTCTGTTATGTCCTAGTCTTGCATTGAAATCTCCCATAACTATGATGTTGTCGTGCTTATCTATTTTATTTAGCACGTCATGGGCGTTTTCGTAGAATTCCTCGCATTCTTGCTCATTTTTGTTTGTATTACATGGTACGTATATTTGTACATATGATGTGTTTGTTTGCTCTTTTATTCTCACTGTTATGATTCTTGCTTATATATATTTTATTTCTAGTATTCATCTTGCTAGCCGTGGTTCTTTGACCATTCCCACACCGTGTCTTACCCTCTCCTGCTGTTCTACTCCAGAGTGGACAAACGTGTAACTGGTGGGATTCCTCGCATTCTTGCTCGTTTTTGTTTGTATTACATGGTGCGTATATTTGTACATATGATGTGTTTGTTTGCTCTTTTATTCTCACTGTTATGATTCTGTCTGATATATATATTTTATTTCTAGTATTCCTCTTGCTAGCCGTGGTTCGATGACCATTCCCACACCGTGACTTGCCCTCTCCTGCTGTTCTACTCCAGAGTAGACAAACTCGTAACTGTGGTGGAGCTTCTTACATCCTTTCCACTTTGTTCTGGTGTCCGTTATTCCCATCAGTCCAATTTTCCGCAACCGCACATCCCTGCTATATATCGCTATTTCTGTTTGTCTGCTATATATCGCCACTTCTGTCGGTCTGCTATATATCGCCACTTCTGTCGGTCTGCTTTATATTGCCACTTCTGTCGGTCTGCTTTATATTGCCACTTCTGTCGGTCTGCTATATATCCCGACTTCTGTCGATCTGCTATATATCGCCACTTCTGTCGGTCTGCTTTATATTGCCACTTCTGTCGGTCTGCTATATATCGCCACTTCTGTCGGTCTGCTATATATCGCTATTTCTGTTTGTCTGCTATATATCGCTATTTCTGTTTGTCTGCTATATATCGCTATTTCTGTTTGTCTGCTATATATCGCTATTTCTGTTTGTCTGCTATATATCGCTATTTCTGTTTGTCTGCTATATATCGCTATTTCTGTTTGTCTGCTATATATCGCTATTTCTGTTTGTCTGCTATACATCGCTATTTCTGTTTGTCTGCTATATATCGCCACTTCTGTCGGTCTGCTATATTTGAATAACGAAGACACAAACAATAGATTGCACGATTTATTGCCTGGCATATTTCGCTGCATCTCGTCAGGTACATACTGCAGAAATCACACAACTTACGTGAAATTAACTAGATAAATCCTTCAAGTTGAAATATACACAATTTCGCACAGTAATGTCACTTATCTACCACGGTAATTTTAAGCTGACTAACATGTCTTTCTGTTTACACAATTCTGGCTTGCGTTGATAGATCATAATTGCTTCTGCAAATTTTAACAAGCGAGTATTTTGTGTTCTAACCAACACGCGAAATGCAGTGTCTCTGGACACAACGTGACCACTGGCGACAATGTGCCTGCCGATTGAAGACGCCGGGAGCTTCCGGTGTGTCGGCTCCTCGCGGCTAGCCACTCCTGTGTGTTGTATCTTGTTGACCCATTGAGGTATGTGTTCTGACACCCGTTTGTTAAGCTGTCTCTCCGTTCGACCAATGTAAACGGCCTGGCATCTACATGTGAATTGGTAAATACAATTGTTTGTGGCGTACAGAGGAACAGGCTCTTTGACTGTTGGTGTAGGAATGGGTACGGTTTTACATCTAATGACTGGAGTTGCCGCACAGAATGTTCGACCTACTGCTGTAGTAAGCCAGTCTTGTAGACGTTGCATTACGTCACCCCCTCGAAAGGTTAGCTGGATGAATACCTTGAGTTTAGGGACTGTAGTTACGTCTGCTTTGGGTTTGGGCTGTCAGAACGGGTGTCAGAACACATACCTCAATGGGTCAATAAGATACAACACACAGGAGTGGCTAGCCGCGAGGAGCCGACACACCGGAAGCTCCCGGCGTCTTCAATCGGCAGACACATTGTCGCCAGTGGTCACGTTGTGTCCAGAGACACTGCATTTCGCGTGTTGTTTAGAACACAAAATACTCGCTTGTTAAAATTTGCAGAAGCAATTATGATCTATCAACGCAAGCCAGAATTGTGTAAACAGAAAGACATGTTAGTCAGCTTAAAATTACCGTGGTAGATAAGTGACATTACTGTGCGAAATTGTGTATATTTCAACTTGAAGGATTTATCTAGTTAATTTCACGTAAGTTGTGTGATTTCTGCAGTATGTACCTGACGAGATGCAGCGAAATATGCCAGGCAATAAATCGTGCAATCTATTGTTTGTGTCTTCGTTATTCAAGGTCTGCTATATATCGCCACCTCTGTCGGTCTGCTATATATCGCCACCTCTATCGGTCTGATATATATCGCCATTTCTGTCGGTTTGCTATATTAATTATGTGGTTGTTTCGGGATTTGAAATTTAAATATTGAGCACAACCCACTACTGGCAACGCCGATCGCATTCTGGTATGAACCTAAGGCCTATCCACGTCAATATGGAAGCACTATACTCGAGTTTCGCCCTCATTTGAGCTCGTCAGTAGTGCATATCCCTGACCGGATCCGGAAACAGTCCCGGATCACGCGTGTGAAGCGGGTGTGTACCCACGCGGCACACACTGGACACACCAAATTATCACAACAGAACATCACAATGCTACCCATCGTAGGCTATGCTCAAGATTGCCCAATCGCCGCGACCGACGTCCGTCAATCGATGGGACCCGAACGATCAGGACTTCACACTGGCAAGGAACACCAGGCCTCCTAAATCCAGTGAGCAATAATCAATTAATTATGTGGTTGTTTCGGGATTTGAAATTTAAATATTGAGCACAACCCACTACTGGCAACGCCGATCGCATTCTGGTATGAACCTAAGGCCTATCCACGTCAATATGGAAGCACTATACTCGAGTTTCGCCCTCATTTGAGCTCGTCAGTAGTGCATATCCCTGACCGGATCCGGAAACAGTCCCGGATCACGCGTGTGAAGCGGGTGTGTAACCACGCGGCACACACTGGACACACCAAATTATCACAACAGAACATCACAATGCTACCCATCGTAGGCTATGCTCAAGATTGCCCAATCGCCGCGACCGACGTCCGTCAATCGATGGGACCCGAACGATCAGGACTTCTCACTGGCAAGGAACACCAGGCCTCCTAAATCCAGTGAGCAATAATCAATTAATTATGTGGTTGTTTCGGGATTTGAAATTTAAATATTGAGCACAACCCACTACTGGCAACGCCCGGATCCGGTCAGGGATATGCACTACTGACGAGCTCAAATGAGGGCGAAACTCGAGTATAGTGCTTCCATATTGACGTGGATAGGCCTTAGGTTCATACCAGAATGCGATCGGCGTTGCCAGTAGTGGGTTGTGCTCAATATTTAAATTTCAAATCCCGAAACAACCACATAATTAATTGATTATTGCTCACTGGATTTAGGAGGCCTGGTGTTCCTTGCCAGTGAGAAGTCCTGATCGTTCGGGTCCCATCGATTGACGGACGTCGGTCGCGGCGATTGGGCAATCTTGAGCATAGCCTACGATGGGTAGCATTGTGATGTTCTGTTGTGATAATTTGGTGTGTCCAGTGTGTGCCGCGTGGTTACACACCCGCTTCACACGCGTGATCCGGGTTTGCTATATATCCCGACTTTTGTCCGTCTGCAATATATCCCGACTGTTGCCGGTCAGTTATATATCACCACTTCTGTCGGTCTGCTACATAACGCCACTCCTATCGGTAAGTTATTTGTCTCGACTTCTGTCGGTCTGCCACATATCGCCATTTCTGTTGGTCTGCTACATATCGCCACTCCTATCGGTATGGTGTATATCCCACTTATGTCAGTCTGCAATATAGAATTAACCTTACCTCCTATAAACAACAATCCCTTTCAAATTAATTTTCGAACTGTAGCTGATTTGGTCACGGGATTATTAATCTGAGGCTGGGATTGCCGCTAATTATAACTTCGCTTATGAGGTTAAACGGGGTATAGGATAGGTAATGGAAAAACGACCAACTGGGTCTGCTATACATCGCGATTTCTGTCCTTTTGCAGCATCTGAGTTAAATTAGTTAGCTGCAGTCAACCCCAGCATTTGTTTGTTTGCTTTCTAAGCAATTATACTTTCAGTAATTTGTCGTTAACTTCAGGACGGCGACGTTCAACCCATTGTCAAAATCAACGCAAATCGGTCTGCATTCAAATCGGCTGCGGCTGACTTTGAACCCATTGTGTCAGGATTATAGAATTTCTGTTTATCCCTTGTAGCCACAGTCGAGACTTTGAGTTCATTAATACCTCGTGATATCCATTCTGCTTGCTTATTTTTTATTCAACATGATTCCACAACAGTATGCCTTAAATTAGATACTTTAGCCCCGTATCCGTTTTATGTGTCTGAGAGAGAGAGAGAGAGAGAGAGAGAGAGAGAGAGAGAGAGAGAGAGAGAGAGAGACAGAGAGAGACAGAGAGAGAGAGAGAGAGAGAGAGAG
Organism: Cepaea hortensis; assembly: GCA_963921405.1. Lineage (NCBI taxonomy): Eukaryota > Metazoa > Mollusca > Gastropoda > Stylommatophora > Helicidae > Cepaea > Cepaea hortensis. The sequence goes on along the minus strand of OY992885.1, from coordinate 48,682,274 downwards.
GGGCAGACAGACATAGTTGTGTTTTCTTGTTGCTTGCTGGTGAAAGCTTGGTTGCAACATAATTTTTTGTTGGGGTGGGTTGGGGTATGTTTATAAAGTTGCAATTAACTGTGTGTGTGCCCATTGTTAACATTTCCACAGCTTTACCGCAGTCTAACGCATTTCTTTTACACCATGCTATATATAATTGAAACCTATCCTATAATGACAATATAGGACCTCGTTGAAACAACAAGTGTACTACGACGCACGGTCAACCATATAGCTTTGTACCGATTGCCTACAGTTACTTTATATTTGTGTCATTTCTTAGTCAATTTTAGTAGCCCTAAGCATGCATATAATGAGATAAATGCAGAAATAAGAAATAATTGTGTGAAGGCAAAAGAAAGTTGGTTAAATGAACAGTGCAAGAAAATTGAATTAAATTCTATCAAACATACAAAAAATATGCCCAAACAAATCAGTGAGATTACAGAAAGACATATAAGAATAAATACAGGTTGTTTAAAATAAAAAAAACAGGAAATATATTATTGGAGGAAGATGCTATAATGACGAGGCGGATTGAGTATATAAGAGAGTAACTTAGAAGGTCCGCCTATTCTAAAAGAAGAAGTTGATGACGCTATCAAGCATATGAAGAAAGGAAAATCAGCTGGGCCAGATGGAATCACAATAGAAGAATTAGAAGTAATGGGAGAATTTGGAGTAGATATATTAACCAAAATGTTGAATGATATTTATAGCAGTGGATATATATACCAAGTGATATGCTGAAATCTGTACTTATAGCTATACCAAAAAGACCAGGAGCAATTGAATGCGAAGATTTTCGTACAATTAACCTCATAAATCATGTCACTAAGCTTCTACTCAGAATTATAATGAGAAGAACAAGGATGAAAATAAAAATGGAAAGTGGTGAAGAACAGTATGGATTTCTGGAAGGAAAAGGTACAAACAATGCAATATACACATTACGAACACTATTAGGAAGATCAGTAGAGACAAAGAAAGACATATACTTGTGCTTCATAGATTATACTAAGGCATTTGATAAAGTGAAACATAATGAACTGATTACAATGTTGGAAGATATTAACATTGATGGGAAAGATCTCAGAATAATAAAAACTATTTACTGGAACCAAACAGCAGCAATTAAAATGGGAAATAAAGAAGGAAATTATGAACACATAAAGTTGGAAGTAAGACAGGGATGTGTTTTGTCACCAGATCTATTCTCCCTATATCAATCAATCAATCATGTGCCATGCCGGAAAGCGTGGGCAGTCATGACTCGCCATTTCACTCGATCACCAGTGTCGTGGATCAGCTCAGTGTTCCTGTCTCGTCCATGCCATGTGGCCAAGCCATCCAGGTATTTTCCTCTCGGTCTTCCTCTTGGTCTGTTCCCTTCGATCTAGCCATATATAGCGAAGTAATAATGAGAGAGATCAAAGAAAAGCCAGGAACAATATTTGGAGGTTATAATATAAATATTATACGTTACGCAGATGACACAGTATTGATAGCGGATAATGCAACAAATGCACAACAATTGTTGGACATTGTAGTAACAGAGAGTGCAAAGAAACGACTCTCCTTGAATATCAAGAAAACAGTAACAATGGTGGTATCAAAGAAACAGGTGACACCCAAATGTGAAATAGAGATAGAAGGGAAAATTCTTCATCAAGTGTATAGTTTTAAATATCTAGGGACATTTATAACATCAGATGGAAGATGCATAACAGAGATCAAGAGCAGAATGGGGCGAGCAAAGGCTACATTTCAAAAAATGAAGAATGTCTTATGCAATAAGTCGCTATCATTGAATGTAAGAAAGAGAGTATTGAGGTGCTATATAGAATCTGTTATGCTGTATGGCTGTGAATCTTGGAATATAAAAGAACAAATTAGGAAGAGATTGGAAGCAACAGAGATGTGGTTCCTTAGATGAATGTTGCGAATTCCTTGGACTGCCAAAGTAACTAACAACGAATGCCTTAAAGAGCCTGGCGAAACTAGAACATTATCTACAACAATAAGAAAGAGACAAACAGCATTTTTTTAGTCATGTGATGAGAAGAGCAAATGAAGATCGTAAACTGATTAGAGACATTAGACGTAGACAGTCAAATTTTTTGGGGCATGTTATGAGAAGAAATGAATTAGAGAGCTTGGTGACAACTGGCAAGATCGAAGGAAAGAGACCAAGTGGAAGACCAAGAAGTAAATACCTGGATGGCTTAACCACTTGGCATGGTCGAAACAGGAACACGGAGCTGATCCACGACTCTGGTGATCGAGTGAGATGGCAGAACATGGCCGCCCACGCTTACCGGCACGGGACATGATGGATGGATGGATGAGAAGAGAGGCGCCGGAGAACATCGTGACAACTGGAAAGATCGAGGGGAAGAGAGGCAGAGGCAGACCACGAGAAATGATGCTGGATGGATTGAGACGGTGGCATTGAAGAATATCAACAGAGTTGATCCAGAAAACCAAGGACAGAGATCTGCGGAGAGTCATGAAAGCCTACGCCATTTGGCACGGCACTTGATGATGATGATGATAATCTCTAATTAGCCAGCTACCCTGGTCTAGAGGTTACACGACTTTCTCCGTAACCTCGTATACTCTCGTAAGTAATGTGACGTTGCGCGAGAATCGGTAGCGGTTCTCTCCGCGTCGGTAACTTAGGGGTATGTGAGCCGGCCGCTCAGAAATCAATGGCAAACTACTGAGCGTAATCTTGCCAAGAAATCAACAATCAGCTGAAAGATGCTGATGTTGACAGCGATGTCCTGTAAAGGATATGTGAACAAACAAAACAAAAAAGCTCTAATTGTGTCTTTCCATTTTCGATTCTTGACTGTCTTGACTGATAGATCTGTTTATTCTGTGTCGTTATTCAGTGCAGACCTAGTCACAGAAAACAACCTTTCCGGTTGCTAAAGAGTAAAGACAAACATGGCAGAAGAAGGTCAGCCGCGGTACAGCACAGAGTATTCGAACGAATATTACTATAAATATAGAACGCTAACTCCTCGAAAACCTGGTTTATTCCATGGTGATGATAGAGACACGTTGTTTAAATCTGTGAGATGGTTGCAGGTTGGCTTTGCCACAGGTAAGTGATAGAAGAAATGTCCGGTGAGATGCAGAAAATGTCCACAATGACAATGATGAGATGAGTTGAATGAGTGACAATGTTTGTGCGATCATCTGAAATTCATATCATAATCATTTATTTAATTTTAAGACAGCAAACCGCAAAATATTGTTTGAGCACTTGTATGTCAGTTGTCAGGCAGCCAAATATTAAATAGTGTTAATTTTTGGGAGATCTCCGTGGCGAAGTGGTCAAGCGGTCTCTCGGTTCACGAGAGAATTTTTTCGGAGACTCCTGGGGATCATCGCTGGAGTTATGGAATTTGTGTGACATTTTCCGCGCTGCGGAAAGAGACTGAGCCATATGGGTATGCTAGTACATTTCTCACACATCATTGACGGTTTATTTCAGACTGTCTTATCACGTCCTCAGGCCTCGATTCCTTGACCTGTGCACCGGCTACTGAATTTATGCAAACTGTAACTGGCCATGACTGTCCCTGTTTACATTAAACATCTGTTTCGTGACACCATAGGCGCTTTATATTTTCACAAATGTATCTGATATTACAGTGAGTCCATTATGAAAGTTCGATATTTACAACATTACTCTGTATGCTTTCAGTGCTTGAGTTGGTGATGATTACCTTCATAGATTCGCCGTGTATGAACTTAAAATGTCTGTTATGCCAAGTAGCAAGTGCTGCATAATGACGTAAATAAAAGGGACCAAAGAATCCCAGAACAGACGCGCTAATGTATCGAGGCGTATTACATCGGAACACAAAGACGTCATGGAAAAATTTGAACAACAACCAAAACAACAAACTTGCGATGTTCTAAAAGGCGGCAACTTATGTGACTCAGCTGGCTTAATATTGGTGGGATATCACGTTAGTGATTAAAGTATGCCTGGAAATAGATGAGATGATCAAGGAGGACAACATTCATAGAAGCATTAGCAAACACAGACGAATACAGAAAACGCTATGTCTGAAACGGCAGGAAGAACTTAGAAGATGGAAAGAAGGATGAGCAATGACAGTCAAGATTTGAGCAGAGTTGGCCAGTAACATATGAGCAATTTTATATATACTAAGGATATTGCCCCTCCTGGCCACAACAGGATCAGTATCAGTATGTAATTATTTATTATTATTATTATTCTCATTATGATTACAGTAGGCCTGCGCTGTGATAATAAATGGCGTAATAACTGACAACGTTCTTGAGTGTGGACTCCGTCATTATTTAGTTCGTTGGCTCTGAATCTGCCAATTGCGTTTGAGCCGTAGTTTATTTCTGAGTTGAAATGTTTAAATTATGATGAACCCGTGGACATCGCTTGGCATGTTAGTAACTGCTCTGTTCGTCAAATCATCATTTGACGACTTCCAACTTTAAATTTATGACTGTTACATGCATAAAGTCCTACCATGTGGTCTCCAGGATTGATTGGACGACTTCCCCCATCTGTCTTTCTTCAGTAGTTCGGAGAAAGTTGCAGTCATGTCAGCGAAGTTCGGTATGAACTTCTGATAATAGTTAATAAGTCCTAACACGCTCCTAACCTCTTTCTTTGTGGTGGGAGCTTTAATTTGCAAAATTTTTGTAACCACATTAGGATCGGTTGTCCGAAACCCGTAGGAGATTCTGTGTCCAAGGAACTGTACTTCTGAATACCCTATGTCGATCTTACTGGGCTTAGCTTTCAGCCCGTGGTCTTGAATTCTCTGAAACACCTGCTCCATGACCTCAGTGTGTTTATCTATATTCGTAGTATGGATGCATATATCGTCCATATACGTGGCTACATTTCCGATGCCTTGCAGTAGCCTGCGCATCATTCGCATGAATATGCTTGGTGCCTTCTGTAAACCAAAAGGCATATAGGCCCATTCATAAAGGCCTAACGGTGTGGCGAAAGCCGTGATATGCATGGACTTTTCTTCCATAGGGATTTGCCAAGCGCTTGCCGAGGTAAACTAGAGGTATTGGGATGCGGCTACGTTGACACTCTTTGTGGAATGTATGCTGACACACAGTTAACACAACTCATTGCCTGAGAGTTATAGAATGGCATCATGTATTGTTTCTATGCAACACAACCACTGGTCGCTTCAATGTTCCATCTACACATAATATTTGTTTACACACTTATCGTAGTACGGCCTGCTATCCAGGCTAAATGTTCATCTACAATGGTACACACACAACTCTTCTAAACCCTACTTACACCAGTCCTGTTAAACATGGCCGCAGGTGCTTACATTCACAGGCCGGCAACTTCTGCAAACAACACAACTGGACTTTGTGCTGTAGAGTCAACATGTCCGACCGCCTGGTCGCGGTAATGCTTTTCTCAGCCATCGGTACGTGCTTAAGATATCTAGCATACAATCAGTTGCTTGCCGTCGATGTCTCTCGATGTTGCATTACGACAGTGGAGATTAAGTTCTCGGCTCCCTGCCTGGTCATTTGATGGGTACCCAATCGTCTCCTGTTCGCTGACTCCCGTCTTTGTTTTCCTTCCCCTTCTCGACCTTTCCGATCACAAGACCTAACCCTAACAATTTCATTGGCCCTTACGAATAACCGCTTCCCGGTGTATTTCTTTCCTCTGACCACCCATGACAATTCATCCTACGGTTGTTCTACAGATCAGACTCATTCTTCTTCTTCTTCTTCAGCGTTCCGAGCCATTGAGGTCAGACTCATGGCAGGGATAAAACCCGGTGCAATGAAATCAGTTTTTAAGCGACTTTTAAGTGTTTTTTATGATGACCATGAATGTGGGTATTGTAAGGAAATTTCTCTAACTTTCAAAAATTGTATGGGGGGTTTTTACTCCCTACTCAACTGTAGGCAGTTCCATCGTGCCATTACTGAGATTAAAACGTGATATACGGAGTCATTCCGCGGTCATCCATCTTGTCCCGCAAAACGCTATCGTTTTTACCATGCATTCTTTCAACGTCATTCATTCATTCAAATCTCATGTGACAATAACACACATCATCCCGGGTTTTCCAGGAAAGGTTTGCCTAATATTCTGTGCACAGCGATTGGTTGAAATCATCGTGACCTTTTATATACATAAGAATATATTTCATACTTACCGTAATTAATTCATTTTTTTTTTTTTTGGTGTTGGTGATAGAATTAAATCAATTAAAGATGAATTTTTGAATTCTGCTTACAATTTTAAATATATCTGGAAAGCTTCATCGCATTAATAGCTGCCTTTGTGTTTGAAAACAACATTTTCTGCTAAGATATGTTTTTGTTCTTTGCGCATATCAATCCGACTGGCATGTGCACTTTGTAACACTATTCTGGTGTTCCTTATAGGATTAAATCAATTATAGATGTATTTTTGAATTTTGCATACAATTTTACATATATCTGGAAAGTTTTATCGTTGTAATAGCTTCACCTGTAGATGAAAAACAACATTTTCTGCGAAGCGTGCCTTTGTGAATGGGTAAACGCATGGCCATGTGCCATGGCGACTGCGCATGCGCATATCGATCGCTATGGCATGTAAACTTTCACTTTTCAACACTCAAAACATGCAATTTGACCTACTAAAGTTAAAGAGAACACAAGTTTAAAGATTATTAATAATTTATTTGTATACTTGTACTATCTTTTAATCAATTAACATGACGGAACATATTTTTGAAGTCAGTTTTCATAATCCGCCTATGACCCGTTGGTTGAGACCAACCTCGCACGCGGAGAAAAATGAAAACGGCACACTGAACCGTAAATAATTTTTCTCTGGCGCTTTCAATAGAAAATCATCAATTGTAGATGGATCTTTTAATTCTGTATCCAATTTTACAGAAGTTGGAAAGTTTCATTGCTAAACTTGCTTTAATTGTGGTTGAAAACAGGCGAAGATGTTATGATCATGAAACCCAAAACGACGGCTTGACTATATAAAAATCTTTGTGGAACAATTATTGTGTCCTCGCTAGCGTAGTCGTAAGCATTCCGCCTGTCACGCGGGAGACCGGGGTTCTGTTACCGGCTGGGCATATATTTTTTTTTTTTAATTTTTCACAAAATTATTAGGTGATATAATAGAAACTATTAAACATTACGAACTAAAATATTATATAGAACTAAGAAACTGGAAATTTGTGAAAAAAGTGCTCTATGGATACGTGTGAGCTGCCGACAGCCGGGGAGCGCATTCCACAGAGGCAGCATAATGATCTTGTATCGGAATCAATGGATCCAATAGATGTCTTTGTTTAATGTAAATTTTAATTGCCATATAAAATATCGCCCCTGAATCAGCAAAGTTTCATCGCTAAACTTGCTCGAATTGTGGTTGAAAAACAGATTTTCTGCGAAGATGTGACTTTGTGAATTGGAAACCCACGGGTCATGACAGCCGCGCATATCGATTGCGCTACACTTTTCAACACACAAAACGTGCGATTTGACCTACTAAAATTAAAGAGAACACAAGTTTAAAGATTATTAATAATTTATTTGTACACTTGTACTATTTTGTAATCATTTAACATGACGGAACATATTTTTGAAGTCAGTTTTCATACAACCGTTTGAGACCATCTCGCACGAACAGACATGCACACCCACTGGTGAAGGTAATCGGACACACTGGAGAGCTTCACTATCGGGTGAATAGCATGAGAAATCGCAACTCGTCTCACCTTCACAAAAATGTGAATATCTTCACTTAGAAGTGACATACAGGCATCATTGAGGTACCATTAGATTTTGAATTTCAAGGCCTATCTTCTGTGGCGATCTCATTAGTAAATTCTCAAATTTAAAATCATGATAGTTCTCCCTATGGATAAAAGTGAGAACTAACAAAATGAAATTCAACAGTGCCTTACATAGCAAAAATATTTGTTGTCTGATTAGAAGTGCAAGTTCAGCTTATGAAGTGCAAGTACAGATTTGGTTTTGCTTTGTAGCCCTTTCTAATAATATTATGTTAAAATACATTGTAAAATCCCTAATGAAATAATGGTGAAAAATTGATGGTAATGCAAATGACAACAGTACACAGTTGTTGAATTCATCATCATCATCATCATCATCTTCCACTTCTGCCGTCGAGCATCGTGGGGAGGAATAATTTGCGTTCCAGCGCCCGGTGGACGGCACTGGATAGTGTCATTCCGTGTGGTTGTACAATGTCTCTGATGTCGTCAATCCATTTTCTTCTTGGGCGTCCTCGTGGTCTCGTTGCAGATGATCTTTGATGTAAGGCCAGTAATGGTAGTTGCTGATGTTGCATTCTAACGACATGGCCAAACCACTTGATCTTCTGTCTTTCAATAAATGTGGCACAAGGTGTTGATCCCACAGTCTGTCTGATAGTAGCATTTCTTACTCGGTCTCGGATTGTTAAGTTGGCAGCTCTCCTCAGGCATATCATTTCGCAGGTGTTGATTTTGCGAAGGTGTAATTTGGATAAAGTCCAGGTTTGAGATTGGTAGCATAGGGTTGGTGTGAATATGCTGTTTATTATCTGTCGTTTTGTGGACATGGGTATGTTTGGATGTTTCAGTAAGGGTGATAGTTGATATGTAAGTGCACTAGCTTTTTGACATCTGATTTCAATTTCTCTGTCCAATCTGCCATCTTCTGTGATCATACTTCCAAGGTATTTGAATTCTTTAACTTGTTTCAGAGGTGTGTTATTTATCTGTATACTTAGTGGGCCTGGCGATCTGCTAACTTGCATTACTTCGGTTTTGGCTGTGTTTATACTCATATTGTATCTGCTGCAGGTTGAACTCAGATTAGTAATATGATTTTGAAGTCTGCCCTCTTCGCTGTAAAACAGGCATTGATCGTCTGCAAAATGAAGTTCATTTATTCCCTGTGGCTCAGTTGTTTCATCTGGAGTAAAGAGTTCTAAATTTTCTGAATTTGTTCTGTCGAGACTTGCTTCTTTGGAAATTCTATCCATGTAGATATTGAATAGCAGGGGAGAGAGCACACATCCCTGCCTCACTCCTGTATTGACTATGAACATATCTGATATACCTTCTTGTGTTCTTACTGCACTTTGGCTCGAGTGGTACATGGCTATGATGTTTTCTAGCAGTTGCCCTTCTATCCCGTAGTCTTCAAGGATGGTCCATAATTTGTATCTGTCTACTCTATCGAAAGCCTTTTCCTGATCTACAAACACAATATTCTGCTGGTCACTATATTCGATAGTTTTTTCAAAAATTTGTCTAAGTGTAAATAATGCATCAGTGCAACTTTTACCTTTCCGAAAACCGAATTGTGCATTCCAAGTTGCAAAAATCTCCTTTCTATTTGAAGTATGTTGAAATTTAGCAGCTGTCGTCGTTAGTCGCTTGTTGTGTCGCTTCGGTGTGTCGTTTCCGTTGTGAACGCTGATAGAGTTGCGTTTTTCTTTCAATTTCCTCGATAATTCTCGAGCAATAGTTCTTGAACAAATAAATTCCCTACCGGTTTGCTGGACCTGTCGTAGGTTCATCCTTATTTGAACAAATTGATGTTAAGAAACACGCACAGAACACATAATTAATCTCTGAATCGAGCGACGCTGTTTACATCGCCATCTTGAAAAACCAACTCGTTGTTGAATTACAGTACGAAAATAAGGGGAAAGTTAAGACAAATAAGATAATCTCACAAAGATGATAAAGATAATTTATGATAATATTAAATAAAATGATGATTATAGTAAATAAAGGATTCATTTTCATGCAATGAGACATGATGGAGATATTATATAGTCAGGTTATTCGATCGTGCTATGACCGGAAATGAAAACGGAAGTGATAACGGCACCACCCTGCAATGATCCACTGTGTCGCCAAAAATCGCTATGTATAGACCGTGCATTCTTTCTACGTCATTCATTCATTCAAATATCACGTGACAATAACACACATCATCTTGGGTTTTCCATGAAAGGTTAGCCTAATATTCTGTGCACAGCGATTGGTTGAAATCATTGTGACCTTTTATATAAATAAAAATATATTTTGTACTTACCGTAATTAGTTTTTTTCTGGCACTCTTGATAGAAATTCATTAAGTGAACATGGATTTTCGAATTTTGCATACAAGGTTACAAAGATTTGGAAAGTTTCATCGCAAAACTTGCTTCACTTGTGGATGAAAACAAAATTTTCTGCAAAGACGTGCCTTTGTGAATGGGGAAACCCATGGCCATGGGCCATGGCGGCTGTGCATGCGCATATCGATCAGACTGTCATGTACACTTTCACTTTGTAACACTCAAAACATGCAATTTGAACTACTAAAGTTACAGAAAATACAAGTTTAAAGATTAATAATAATTTATTAGTATACATGTACTATTTTTTAATCATTTAACATGATGGAACATATTTTTGAAGTCAGTTTTCATAATCCGCCTATGACCCGTTGGTTGAGACAACCTCACACACTGAGAAAAATGGAAAAGGACACACTGAACCGTAATTAAATTTTTACTGCCGCTTTCAATAGATAACCATCAATTTTAGATGGATTTTCAACTTCTGCATCCAGTTTCAGATCACTGTGACAACTATGCTGATGATAATGGTGATTATAAAAAAATGTTGACGAAAATAATTTCACAGACAATAATGATTACATAGTAGTGTTTAAAGATAGTTCACAAATGAAGTGAAAGAAGGTGAAAAGATGCTGATAAAAATTGCGGTGATTACAATGCTGATGAAGTTGATACTGGTTGTGAGGATGAGTAACAAGATAGAGATAGTTGCAATGGTCACAATAGCGATGATAAATGTGGTAATTAAACAGGTGGTAATTATGGCAAATAAAAAAAAAGAAGGCAAGAAGGTGAGAACAATAGTGTTGGATAACGGTGCAAATATTATATGCATAAGGTGAAAAAGATTATGGCCAATAAGGTGTTCAGGTGCTCATGACAATTGTGAGTGAAATGATGATAAATATTATAAGAAAGTAATGATGATAGTGATATAATGATTCTAAACATGGCAATGATCAAATAGATAATAACATAAAAGATAATATTCTGGGAAGGAATTGGAGTGAGGGATTGGCTACCCCATCTCATATGTTATTATTTAGAACAGTGGTTCTCAACCGGTGGGGAATTTCCCCCTCCTTCCCCCCCCCCCCCCATCCCCCAATAGGGGGAAATTTTATGGGGTTTTTTCTGGTTGGGGGGGGGGGGGGATAGAATTAAGATTATTTCGAGATCACATTAATACTAGAACCGATTACTTGCTATCGTTTTTCCCTCCATACATTACGGTTCTGTACTTTTTGCCCTTCTGAAATTCATTTTATAACGTAAGTAGACCCGCAAATCACGTTTTATGTAAACATTTAGACTTGTTCTAGTATGTGTTATTAAATTTAGCTTCCAATTTTACGTATATTGTGTAAAAAAAGGGGGGGGGGGATTTATAGAGGGGGAATGGCGTTCTGAACATATGGTGAAGGGGTGCATTGACTAAAAAAATGTGAGAACCACTGATCTAGAATATGTAAAGTCACAATACTTCAAACCCTAATGGCTGTATCTAGTATGGGACTACCTTCATCTGTTAACATAAGACCATAAACAGCTAATAGTTGAAGTGACAGTAACAAATGAAACAACATATGTAAGGATGCTAGAATTAGAAGGTATGCATAGGTCTGGTGGGGAGGAACATATGAGGGAGTGGAGTTGATGTGTTTTCAAAAGTGATGATCAAGGGTAGAAAAATGCAGTTATCATAGCAATTATCATTTTTTTTAGCCTGTATTTTGCATCATACCCCCCCCCCCCCACCTTCCCCCCCCCCCCCCCCCCCCCCCCCCCCCCCCCACCTCATGGCTCCTAAGAAAATAGTGACTGGCTCCTGAATTATATTTACTTTTTTTTTTAAACCTCTGGTGATGATGATTAGGAAGATGATAATGTAAAAGAGCCAGTTTCCCTGGCCTAGGAGTTAGCGTCTTTCTCTGTAATCCCATATACTCTCATGAGTGACGTGATGTGCGCGAGAATTGGTAGCGGTTCTCGCCGCGACGGTAACTTAGGGGTATGTGAGCCGGTCACTCAGAAAGTAATGGCAAACTATCGAGCGTAATCTTGCCTAGTACATCAACAGCAGCTGAAAAATGCTGGTGTTGACTGCAACATCCTGTAAGGGATATGCAACATTTTTTAAAAATATAAAAGATGAACAGCGTGTTACTGTCATAATGATCTGTTTTGTTGCATGTCAGCTCAGTGCTGAGTGGTTACATTCAATGAATGCTGTATTCCCCAGGTGTTACCGCAGCTGGATCCATGATTGCAAGAGAAGAGAGCCAACTGCTTGCAATTGCACCGTATAAGACTTTCAAATACGGATTACCCTGGGGTATGTATATAATTGTATGGTTAAGAAATAAAAACATTGATTAAACATATATATATATATATATATATATATATATATATATATATATATATATATATATATATATATATATATATATAAAAGGCGATGTATGAATGGATGTATGTGGGTCCGTTCTTTATGCGTTCGTAAACGGTCCATCTGATTTAGATGAAATTTTCTACACGTCTTCTTCTCATTCCAGTGCAACCAACAGTCATGGTTTTTTTAATGCACTATCAGCTATTACCTTACTAAAATTTAAATTTGTAATTACATGACTGAACATAAGAAAATATAAAACAAGGGACATAACTTTTAGTAGCATTGTTATATCTTAAGTTAAGTCCCCTGGCTATAGATAGATACATACATACTTACATACATACATACATACATACATACATACATACATACATACATACATACATACATACATACATACATCCATGCATACATCCATGCATGCATACATACATACATACATACATACATACATACATACATACATACATAGACAGACAGACAGACAGATCCCCGCCAGGGCCTGGGCGAAGCCGGGCCGGGTCAGACAGACAGACAGACAGACAGACAGTCGGGAACGGGAACTTAAATGACAACTTATATGAATTAAATGAGATGCTCCCCACCAGGGACTGGGTGAGGCCGGGCTGGGTCAGACAGACAGATAGACAGACAGACAGATCCCCGCCAGGGACTGGGCGAAGCCGGGTCAGACAGACAGATAGATAGTTGGGAACGGGAGCTTATATGACTACTTATATGAATTAAATTAGATGCTCCCCACCAGGGACTGGGTGAAGCCGGGCCGGGTCAGACAGATAGACAGACAGACAGACAGACAGATAGTCGGGAACTGGAACGGGATCTTATATGACTACTTATATGAATTAAATGAGATGCTCCCCACCAGGAGCTGGGCGAAGCCGTGCCGGGTCAGACAGACAGACAGATAGATAGATAGATAGATCCCCGCCAGGGCCTGGGCGAAGCCGGGCCGGGTCAGCTAGTATATATATATATATAAAACACAATGTATGTGGGTAGGGATGTATTTGATGCGTTCGATAACGGTCCATCCGATTGAGATGAAATTTTCTACACGTCTTCTTTTCATTCCCGTGCAACCAACTGTCATAGTTTTTTTTATTGTGGAATCAGCTATTTACTTATTAAAATTTAATAATTAAATTACATCACTTAACATAAGAAATAATATATATAAAGGGACATAACTTTTAGTAGCATTGCTATATCTTAGGTTAAGTCCCCTGGCTATAGATAGATAGACAGACAGACAGATAGATAGATATGACAGACAGCCGGGCCGGGTCGTCAGACAGACAGACAGTTGGGAACGGGAACTTATATGACTACTTATATGAATTAAATGAGATGCTCCCTATCAGGGGCTGGGCGAAGCCGGGCCGGGTCAGACAGACAGACAGATAGTCGGGAACGGGAGCTTATATGACTACTTATATGAATTAAATGAGATGCTCCCACCAGGAGCTGGGCAAAGCCGGGCCGGGTCAGACAGATAGATAGATCCCCGTCAGGGCCTGGGCGAAGCCGGGCCGGGTCAGTTAGTATATATATATATATATACAGGTTAAGAAAAAGAGTCTGGGAGAACAGGAAGCTTACTGCCAAAACAAAAGTCCTTGTCTATCAAGCCTGTGTCCTTAGTACTCTTCTCTATGGCAGTGAAACCTGGACAACTTACTCACACCAAGAGAACAATTTAAACAGCTTTCATATGCGGTGTCTGCGAAGAATTCTTGGTATTAAGTGGCAAGACAAAATCACAAATACTGAAGTATTGGAAAGATCAAGTTGTGTGACAGTTTATTCCATGCTCAGTCTTCGTAGACTTAGATGGATAGGACATCTTAGGAGGATGGATGATGGTAGAATACCAAAGGATATCTTTTTTGGTGAATTACAGATGGGTAAGAGATCTCAGGGTCGGCCTCTACTACGATACAAAGATGTGTGTAAGCGGGACATGATTGATACAGGCATTGATAATGCACATTGGGAGCAAGTCGCCGCTGAACGTGTTGCATGGAGGGCAAATATCAGAAATGGAATAAAGTCAAAGGAGAAAATTATTGCAGAAAAGTCACACACCAAGCGTTTGAGACGTAAGATGGTGCATGATGGTGGAAATGACCACGTGTTCAGATGCACTCACTGTGAACGGACATTTACAGCGCAAATTGGCCTTATCAGTCACACTCGCTACCGCCATAGTTAAAAGTTATTATGCCTTTTTAAAGCACAAACTATCGTCTGTCAAGACGGCAAGGTGCCAATGGATATATATATATATATATATATATATATATATATATATATATATATATATATATATATATATATATATATATATATATATAAGGAAGAGAATGGCAGGACAAAGAAAGAAGAATTACAGACACTGTGATTGATTACAGAATTGCTAAATGAAGTCACAGGCAGACAATTAAGATATTGGGAGCGTTCAGTAAGTAATGCACCACTTCGTTTTTCTCAGCTAATAACGAATGAGCATGACGTTTTTCACACTTCAAATATGGCATCTACCGATTGTGTGCACCAAATTGCAAACCCAACCAGCCAAATAATATGGCTGCCCTAAGCCATTGAAATGGAGCGTATTAGCAACTTGCCTTATAAGCAGTGAATTGTGATAGAATTACTCATCGCAGAGAAGGAAACTGTTGTGAACATTCACTAGAGTCTTATATGATGTGTATGGAAGTTTTGCAGTCGACAGGAGTACAGTCAGTCACTGGGTTCAAAGAATCAGAAAGTGAACATTCAAAGCTGCTTGATCGACCCTGCTCTGGACTCCTGCCACAGCCACCAAAGCAGAAATGTTGTAATGCACTGAGGGCATTATTCTTACTGATAGGTGAATCACTACTCAACAGTTAGCCTTACAGTCAGTCGGCAATTTTAGTGAAAATGCAGTTATAAAAACACTAGGGTTTTCTAAGGTTTGCATAAGATGGGTTCCTCAAAGTCTCACAAATGAC
Source organism: Cepaea hortensis (assembly GCA_963921405.1). Lineage (NCBI taxonomy): Eukaryota > Metazoa > Mollusca > Gastropoda > Stylommatophora > Helicidae > Cepaea > Cepaea hortensis. The sequence continues at coordinate 48,666,673 of OY992885.1, read as the reverse complement.
CACCGATTGCAAAGGAAAGCAATTTCTTCTGAATTGTTGGAGTGTCAATGCTGTTGGAGAACTTTTTGGCTAAGATCGTTACAGGTGACGAAGCCTGGGCACATCATTTTTAACCTGAGACAAAAATACAGTCAATGGAGTTGAGCATCATCTGCAATCACCAAGAAGAAAGAAATTCAAGATAACTCTTTCAGCTGGGAAGGTCATGATCACATTGATGGTGTGATTCTTTTGGATGTTATGCCAAGAGGAGAGATAATCAATTCGCAAGCTTACATTAAGACATTGAAAAAACTCAATCAATGTTTTCGCAGAGTTTGGCTGCACAAGAATCCAGCATACCTGATCTCCTTCACGACAAATTCACACTCTCACACAAGTCTGGCAACACAGGAACCAATCACTAAATTGGTTTGAACTGTACTACATCAACAACCCTATAGTCCCGATTTGGCACCCTCTGATTTTCCTCTATTTGTTCCACTTAACGATGCACTCTGTGGGGCAAGGATTGAAGATGATGGAGGAGTGATTCTTGCAGCGAAGAAATGGCTACATGATCAAGACAAAAATCTGGTACAAGCAAGGAATACATGCACTTGTTTTGCGCTAGCAGAAAGCTGCATAAGTTGATGGGGTTTATTTTGAATAATAACGATGTTTACCTGACATATATCCATGTATCTCCCCCGATGTGTCTCCACCTTGCTGTGGTGGGGGAGCTTGCGTGTCCAATGGATGAAAACTACATATCGGACAGCTTATGGGATAGGGGCCAGACTAAGAGAGGCACAACCTGCTGCTCTGCAGGTAGACTGAGGATAGCAGTCAAAAGATTAAATCAGGTACACAAAGGCAGAAGACCTTGGTCCGGACAATACTCTAAGGCTCTCTGTCGAGGGCTGTGGCTGAACGCCTCTAAGCCACAAACCCTCGGATCTGAGAGCCGGGCCGATACCCACCTACCGAAAAATAGAGGTGAGATACTGAGCAAGCTACATGCTCAGGTCTGATACATGTTTGAAGGCTCTCAGCTGGGGGATATGAGGGATTCCTGGATGAGAAGGCCTGGCTGTTTCTCGTTCACTGCTGCACCAAGGTAAGGTGCTGAGCCGGCAGCACATGTAGCCTACTTCGTGAGCGAGTACAAAAAGTCAGAAAAGTGCCCCAGTCGAATGAAATGGTTACGAAAACTGTCTGTATCTAACTCATAGAGAGAGTAGACAAAAGTGGAAAAACGTCTCAATAACACGAAATGGAACGCACGGCTAGCGAACCTATTGCTTGGTCCGAAGTCAAAAGCAAAAGCTTACCGAGTGGATGTCGCCCGCAGTCTGACCGTTCCTGGTGTGTGCTTGAGCGACCAGTGGCAAGCGAGATGCCCAACACATGGAAGTGAGGAACTGAAGCAGCCATGAGCAGGACGTGGCAACTCCTCGGGTGAGCCCAGTCTCAGAGCAATATGTGCCGGCTCTGCAATTATGGAAGCCTCCTTGGATAGCGAGGGTTTGCCCATGGTCTGCCCCTGCCTTCCCTTGAGGGTTGACCATGATGTCATTGACCGTTCTATCTTGACCAGCTGAGATGTGGGCGGCACCACAACAATAAGTCTAACGTGCCTCAAAACCTGAGGAAGGCTAACCTCATTAAAAAATGCCCACCGAAGCCGGAAGTGCCGTCCTACGGGTGGCAAAATAAAATTGGCACTACGCATTTACGTCCGAGTGAAACGTCTCGTCCGAATGTCTCTCGTGCTAGGAACAGCTCTGACTACCTAGTTTCCGAATGCCGCTCTTGTTTGGAACAGCTCTGAATAGGTAGTTTTCCTAATGTCCGTCGTGCCTGGAACAGTTCTGATAGGCACAAAGACAAGCACATGTCCGCAACGGAAAACTTGCTGCGTGGATACTGTCTGCAGACTGGTCTGGTTTGTGTGGGAACGGCCCGTGGTGAAGGAAAGCCCAATATATTGAAGTGAGGATTTAAAGCAGCCATGAGCAGGACGTGACGATTCCCTCGGTGAGCCCAGCACCAGGGCGCTATGTGTCGACCCTGCAACTATGGAAGCAACATTGGATGGCGGAAAATGCTATGGACTGTCCCTGCCTTCCTTTGAGGGATGACCGTTGTCTTCGACCGTTCCAACTTGGCCAGCTGGGTTGTAGATGGCACCGCAAAAGTGAGAGTCGTCCAGGAATGCTACCTGGTCAAAAAAGCACGCTATAGTCGGATGTGTTGGCCTACGGGTTTCGGCCCAAGGGCGCATAACAGACGCACCGCAATCACATCTGAAAAGACACTCCGGATGAACGCGAAGAAGAAGAAGATATCCATGTATGCTGTGAATCGATTTCATGCTTTTAAATAAACAGCTCCTGAGGAAAACAATGTTTTGCATTACTTTATGAACGCCGCTCGTACTCCAACCATATGAAAAGACAGCTCCTTGCTTAAGGATGTTCTGTTGGGGGGGGGGGGGGGGGGGGGGAGAGAAAGACATTACTGATGAGTAGACAATTTCAAGAGATGGACTAGAAGAAGCTTATGTGGGTACAGCATGAGATGCAGGGTACAGAAGCCACAAACAGTAGATTGCTACAATTTATTGTAGTCATGAAAAGAGCTGCCAACTTAACTATACAAGACCAAGTAAGAAATGATGTTATCAAACAGACAGTAGGATTAGCACCTTGTGCCACATATACTGAAAGTCAGAAGATCAAATGGTTTGACCATTTTGTTAGAATTCAACACCATCAACTACCAGCACTGGCGATACATCAAAGAAGATGTACGCCGAGAGCAAGAGGACACCAGAAAAGAAAATGGATTGACAACATCAAAGACATTGTACAATCACATGGAATGACTATCCAGTGCCAAACTATTCCTCCCTGTGACACTTGATGGCAAGATTGTGGAAGATGATGATGATGATGATGTGGAGCATATGTTATCCGCACAGTAGTCACAGATTCACTTGGAAGTGTTTCTGTGTTATGTTCAGCCAAAATATGGTTGATATGATCTATTCTGCAGCATGCACCTGGTGAGCTGCGGCAAAATATGCCAGGCAATAAATTGTACAATCTGTTTTTTGTGACTTGTGTTTAAACTCACTAAAGGAATATTTTCTTTTGAATTTCACATTCTTGTATTTTGGGTATAAATAAACGTGTTGTTTTCATATGTCAAACGAAGACGAGGACAGCATGTCACCAATGACCACTGTGAGCACCTTGTGTTACATGGTACACATTTAAACGATAGCTCATTTGTTCCTCACTCACTCCATGTTGTTTCATTATCATCCCTGTGCTTTTATCAGCTGGAAGAAAATACATTTTTAGTCAAGCAATCATTCAAGAAGTAGAGACCCAAAAACACAGAGTGGAGAGAAATAGAAATGAATAATATGGGGAGGACAAGGACAGAGCTGTATGGGATAAGCAAGGATGGGAGGCCTTAAAAGTGAATTAGTTGATGGTCTATGCCCCAATGGGGGGTCATGAGTGAAAGGACAAGAAGATTTGTTCAAACTTGGACACCAGACATGTTCAAACTACTATTGATGTTCTTTTGGAAACATGGTGTGCTTGCAATGCGTTTTCTTTCAAAATACAAAATTGATGTTTTATGTTTTGTTGACAGTTCTAGCTGGAGCGGCGTATGGGTCAACAGTCGGCATCACAGCCAAGGCGAGAGGGAAAAGTGATTTCTGGAACCATATTGTTGCAGGCTTGGTCACTGGACAGATCATAGGTGGCTGGTGTAAGTATAAATTCTTTATGTTTGCAACTTCATTGCTCCTGGGTGCTGCTCCTGGGTGCTCCAGTCTTCTCCCTGAGATTATACAAGGAGAATCTAACTTCAGTGCTCAAAATCTGTAGTACAGAGTATATCGCATTGTGAATCACACATATTTTCAACACTTTTGTGTGAGTGGTCATCATCATCATTTCAACCTTGGGTTGGCCGGGAAGTTTCCTCATCATTTATCTGTTTTGTGCCACTTAATCTGTGTGTCAGTATTGATAGATTAGTGCGTACCTGCTGTGTACATGTTTTTCTTAGGTACCTCTTCTTCTGTCCCCTAGTATTTTGCCCTCTAGCACTCTCTTTGGTGTTTCTTCATGTTTTAGTTTGTGACCAAACCATATGCACTTTCACGTTTGATTGCTTTCAAAAATTTCCTTTGTTCTGTTATTTTCATCTTGTTCATTGGTCACATTTTTATTTCAGCTGCTTCCTGTCATTTTTCGGTAACACTACAGCTCTAATACCTAAAGTGTTTTTCATCAAGTTTTCCATTGTTCATTTTTCAGAATCATATGATGTACAAATGTACATAAGAAGTCTTATTTTGCTTAGATCAGGTTTTATATTCTTTAAAACATTTCTTTTCTCCTAAATGCCTTCAGTGCCATTACGATTTTAACTATGCCTGCTTTACATCAGGCATCTTCTTTTACACTTTGGCCTTAATAGCTAAATTTACTAATTTGTTCTATGTCCTTCTATTTGATTGATTGATTGATTTAGGAACCGACATCACAGCATTCGGGGCATTCCCATAAGCGCTCTGTCCCCATCCTCAGAAGCCAGCGAAGAGTTCCAACCCCAATAGTACCAGTAGCAATCTGATTATATGTGCATCTCGCCTTTCCTCTAAGCGTCGAGCATCGGCCAGATCCCCTCATCACTCCACGCTGTCGCATTCTTGCCAGACCATGGTGATCCATTTGCTCCTCCAAGGTGTACACGTGCTCCCACAAGGCCGCAACCACGTCTGCCTTGTCATGCATCAATACTCCACCAAGTTTTGCAGAGCCAGCCAATCTGTCCGCCTGTTCATTCCCCAGCACACCGGTATGCCCCGGTGAAAAGATCCAGGTGATGCTTGCCACCCGTGACCTCCGAAGCGAAGCAAGCCACTCTGCACGAAGCTTGCCTGTCCTCACCCAACTCAGCATGCTTTCTGAGTCAGTTACAATCACGATGTGTGTGTATATCATAATCTCCATCAAGCGGAAAGCTGCACTGACTGCCTCCACCTCCATTCTTAAGCTAGATGTTGTGGTATCATATGCCAGGCTCTCCTGCACCAAACGTCGACCATTAGCCTTTGCCAAGAAACCCCAGGCACTTCTACTACCTCTCAACACCGAACCATCTGTGTAGATAATCACTTCACCCGGGCGAGCATTATCCTGAATTAGTTGCTGGATTTCCACTTCCGTGACCCCTGCTGGCCACTCCCTGCACTCCCGGCTCAATGTGATTATAACTCTGCACAACTCTGACTGCTCCGCTGGCACTCTGACCCACTCCTCTCCTCGCCTAATGTTCTCCAAGGGGCACACCTGTCTGATCGTATCCTCCGCCTGAGCCATCCATGATTTCCCTCTTATCAGTCGCTGGCCCTTAACTGCATCCACCGCCTCATGCAACGGGTGATCTGTGTCAGCAGCTACTCTGAGGTATGCCTTCGCCTGCATCACCTTGAGCCTACCAGCCACAGTCGGCAAACCAAGGATGTACCGCATACACACCACTGGGGTGTTTCTGGTGCATCCCAGAATGACCTGCATAGCCTCGTTCTGTATGCACTCCAATCTCACCAGCTGACTCTTTGAGACAGTGAGCAGTCCTAGTCCATAATCAATCGCTGAGAGGATCAAGTGCTGGTATAGTCTGAAAAGCATTCTCTGCTCTATGTCCATTGCAGCCATAGTTTTAAGTGCGTTGAGTCCCTTTTGTGTCCTTCTATTTTAAGTTATTGTATCCTACTTTAAGGCTCCCTACACAAATTTTTTATGGTGAGCTGCGTTGTGGTAAACGCTCCCAAGGCCGCCAGAGGAAATTCTTTAAAGACACGCTGAAAATCTCACGGAAAGCTTTTGGAATTCATCATGACACCTGGGAGACTGCTGCCAAAGACCGAAATTTATGGCGTACATCGTTACACAAGGGTGTAGTCACATTACGAATCAACCAGGCCTGCAAGAGCTGTGAAGAAAAGGCTGGATAGAAAAATCACTGCAAGAGATCCTTCTCCTGGAACATCAAGCATTCTTTGCCTACCTAATCAACATTTCTTTTTGCAAAGTGTGTAGTCCTTGACAAACGCTCTAACTTTCTTGCAGTTTTGTAACTTGTAACTTTTGCAAAGTGTGTAGTCCTTGACAAGTGCTCTGACTTTCTTGCAGTTTTGTAACTTGTAACTTTTGCAAAGTGTGTAGTCCTTGACAAGTGCTCTGACTTTCTTGCAGTTTTGTAACTTTTGCAAAGTGTGTAGTCCTTGACAAGTGCTCTGACTTTCTTGCAGTTTTGTAACTTTTGCAAAGTGTGTAGTCCTTGATAAGTGCTCTGACTTTCTTGCAGTTTTGTAAATTTTGCAAAGTGTGTAGTCCTTGACAAGTACTCTGACTTTCTTGCAGTTTTGTAACTTGTAACTTTTGCAAAGTGTGTAGTCCTTGACAAGCTTCATCACGATGGAGAACATCTTTTTCTTCCTTGCTTCTCTTTCAAGGAGGGGTGACCCAAAAAAAAAGAATCCATAAAACATTTATTAAATCCTACAAAGGTCAAGCAAATTTCTTCAAATCTGGTGAAAGTAAACTTCAGTCTGTATCCAAAATCAATTCCAAAAGTTTCAGTTACCTCGGTCGCTTTGCATAAAAGTTATCTTCTTTCCAAAATATGCTCCAAATGGCCTCCACAGCGATGGATGCACACTTGTCAGGACATGTAAACAGCAAAAATAACTTTTATTTGGGGTACCGCCGCACCAGAGGATGTGTTACAGAGACACTAAAAAACAATGCACAGCATGGGTTGCATTCTCTAAAATGGCATTATTGTTCCATAATAGTTCGAAGACAAAAATGAGAGAGCTCAAATGGTGAATACAGAGCACTATGTGGCGGTATTGAAAAAGTTTTGGGCATCATTGGGACAATGCAGAGAATTGGCTCAAGCTCAACAGTGGTTCCAGCAAGCCGGGGCCACCCCACATACATCAAATGACTCTTCTATCCTGGCTGAGAGAGCATTTTTTAGGGGAGACCGATCAGCATGAAGTGTGACTTGGAGTGGGCACTGCGTTTACCTGACTTGAACCCCCTAGATTTTTATCTATAGGAGTATCTCAGGGATAATGTGTGCCAGAACAACCCTCAAACGACTGAACAGTAATCACAGCAAAGATAAAGGAAATCCCCAGAGGAATGCGGTCGAGTAATTGACAATTTATCGCAACGTATGCAAGTTCCGCCCAAGCTTTGTGCTATGGAGAGGTCTAACTCCATTTTATAAACTTTCATCTTTCAAGATAAGGTGCCTGTGTGGTATCCAATTGCACTAAATGATATATAAGAATGGGATATGAGATACTAATGGTTCTTAAAAATGTCTGGTGCCAAACTGGAATTTGAACCCAGTAACCTGGCAGTCAGAAATTGCTGTCAGAAGCAGAGGTAACATACCCATGTGAGAAGTGGATGTTTTTCCCTTTGAAAATGTGGATGTTTTGTTTTTCCTTCACATACAATTCCTAGGACAATTTGAAAATTATCCGGTGCCCACTTTATGAAGCTGGATCAACCCCAGAACATTAATGGCCAAGAGGAAATCATCCTGCTGCTGCTGGGGATTGAACTTAAAGCTCTGTATTGGTAATCAAATACACAATGCCATTGCAACAAACAAACAGTAAAAATATTGATTCAAAACAATGTAATCCCATTGTGAATTTATACAAATTAGCCGCACACAACAGGTTGCACAATTTGTCCATCCCAACCTTGTCCATCTCTTAACACCTTTTAAATTGCGGCCATAAATTTAACAAAGTGAAGGTGTTTTGTATATTGTATTTCGACAAACAATAAACGATTTCTCATATATGCTGAGGCTTTAACCATTAGGTGTTTAAAACCAGTGTTGTGCTGTGAGAAAGACTTTATAGTGAATCTGCGATTACTGTGAAGATAACACATGCTTCACATGTGAACATTATCAGTAACTTTATGTTATGTATTTCACCCGAAATATGATTCTTTTACTCATTTGATATGATATGTAACTCAGCAGAATGCACCTGATAAGATCAAATATGCCAGGCAATAAGAATATTAATCTCTTGTGTTTCTTTACCCACAGTTAAAAGTGTGCCAATGGGTCGTTGGTGTTCAGTCATATTTGCTGTGACTGGTGGTGCTCTTAAAGCTTGTGCAGACAATGATGCCTTAATCATGGAAGCAAGACTTGGTCCTCGGCCCCTGAACTTTTATCGGGCTGGTTTGTTGACCACGCGACCTCCCCAGGAAGGCATTAAAGACAGTAGCTAGAATAACAGATGTGGAAACAGTGACCTAGACTACATTGAAAGGGTGTCTCTTTATTTAATGTCATAGTTTGTAGATGCTGGGTTGTTTTTTTTTGTGTTTTTTGTTGCATGCCATAGGAGGGATCTTCGCATTGATTATTTAACTCTGCGTTAACTGGAATAAAATGTTAATTTCTTTCAGTATACTGTATTTATCTTAATGTGTAACCCTTGAAAAAATTTTGTGTTTTAAAAATATAAAGCAAACTATAAACAAGTGATTAACAGCCTATAAATTTATTACAGAAATTAGACGTGCACCATTAAGATATTTTGGGAATGTTGTGAGGGCAAATAGACTTGAAAACTTAGCAACAAACTGATAAACTTGATTGAAAGGAGGAAGATAGAGATAAATGCCTGAATGTTTAGTCACATGGCATACTAGGGACAAGAACACAGACCTGATTTTCATTTTCTTCTTCTGCGTTCATCCGGAATGTTGTTTTAGTCGTAATTGCATTGTGCCTGTTTACAGCAGAGCTGCGATATTTGCACCTTTCAGCCGATGCATCCAATTTCTTCAGGCATTTGTTGACCGGGTTACCTTCCTGGGTGTTTAGACCTAATTCGAGACTGGTGATTGTGTGAGATGCGAACCATGGTCACCCACATTTATTTGCATGTCACATAATGATGATGAGGGAAATACTAGAGAACCGACTAATGTTTGGGCAGCTGAAACATTGGTGATGTTTAGTATGAAGGTTCAGGTAGCACCAAAGCAGATATTGCTGTTGGGGTGTAAATTGTTAAGCCTTCCAATATTCTAAGCCGTGACATATTTAGTGGGGTGGCCATTTCTCTTTCTCATCACCTTACCTTCCTAGGCAATTCCTTAAACAATTTTGAAAATTGTCTGGTTTTGATTTTTGTAAGACTGGGTCGACCACAGATACATATTGATTTGAAAAATAATCCTGCTTCTGCTGGGGTTTGAACCCAGACCACTGTCATGGCAGGCAAGCAATTATATATTTAGCACATACATGCTACATTACAGTGGGTTTTTAATCTCCATATTAATAGACTTTTGAAGTGTCTAATACTTTCCACTAATTAAACCTAAGCAATGGTATTTAATTTGTGAAACCTGGAATAAATTTAATTTTAATTATTTTGTTATTGGCTTGTCTATTTTATTTTTCCTACACAATGAATGATCTTGTAGAATGTTTATGGGGGAATTTGTATTTTTATCTGCTACCAGAATGTCTTCTGTTGTCAATGGTGCGTTGGTCCATGGTACTGTCATGCCATGCTCTTCTTTCCTCTATTGTTTGTTATAAATCCGTCCATGTCTTTCACATATTGTTCATTAATGTCTCTAATTCTCTACATCATGTGTTGTTTAAACTGTATATTTCCTTGTCGATTCCAGAAGCAGAACTTTCTAATTAGTCGCAGTTCCAACTTCATGGCAAAGGGTGGCCCCATTATGCTCCATTTCAGTGAATATTACACAAAATGCTCCTCACAGCCCCAAGTGAAAAGTGGAACTGACAGGAGTCTCAACAAACCAACAGCCAGCCTAGGTATACTAAGCGCAATGCCAACACAAAGACAAAAAATACATTTCATCGTCGAGGGAAGCAAAGTCATTAGAAAACCAGCAGCCACACATTACTGCATAAAGCAACCTAATTAGTTCAGTGACCGGCCGGCCACCATTTTTCTGAACTGCATGTTCACGCTACAAATGACCGCAGACTGATGTAAAAACACTCCACATGAAATTCACAGCTGACAGTCGCTCCACACACTCAACTCAGTAGCAGGCTGATGGAACCATGCACTACCAGTCCAACATGAGGAAAATGTGTAAGCAAACCGTAGCAACAAGCATAAACACTCCAGAGGCCTTAACAGCTCAACCGCCTATCCTCCATGTTGAGGGCCGGAAGTGATGAATTTTCTAGTTATGCTGTTGAAGTTTCTCTACGTGTGTCCTGTGCTCACCTCTTGATTCACAGAATTTGTTTTGTTGACTCCATGTTGGTGATTCTGGCATGCTATTTTAGTCCTTTCATTCTGAGCAGGCCTACTCACTTGTGATGAAAATGTGTTCATACCCTGTTCAACTGTTGATCTATTGGTTAGTTATAATTGGGGCCCTTATGGTGTTTCTTGTCTGCTTGTTACAACAGAGCCATGTGTTTCGCTTCCTGGATTCTATGTGTTTTCTGTTTTGGTGTGAATTTTATCTTTGTTATCATTTCTCATGTCTGGTCAGAGTCACGTACTTGGTGCCATTGTTTGTAATTTATTAGTAATTGTTTTTGGCATTCTGTTTCTGGTCCAAACAGCAGTGCAGATTTTTACGTTAAAGATTTCTAAGTTTGGCACTGGTTTAAATTTGTTAACAATTTTTACATTTCCTACAGAGCTTATAATATCTGCCTCTGGCTCTTGTAGGCCTCATTCATTTCACTGCATGGATTTTTTAAATAAAATAACTCTGTCACTTTCTCTTGAACATTGCATTGTCATACCATTTAGCGTAAAATTGCCTAGACAATCAACCTTGGATTGCAGCAAAGGTTCAAAAGAAGGAAAGGATTGTATATTCCTTCCTGATCCTGGGGCAATGGATTAGACATCTAGCCTTTTTGGACATGGGCCAAAATCTCAGAGGGCCATTGAGCATGTTAAAATCTCTCAGCAGTTGGAAAGCATTGGTCCAATGAGGAGGGCAAATAAACTGCTGCCCAAGCTGAATTTTAAAATGAGAAAATCTACTCCTCCTCCACCGGCCCTGTGGCGAAGGGGTTGGCAGACGCAATTGTCATACCACATTCGAAACACAGCTGCGGGCGATTTGGCAGCAGATGGCTTTGCATTCGTTTTCACATATTGGTATGAGTGCAGGTCTTTCAGAATACAATGGCAAACTACTGAACGTAAACTTGCTAAGAAATCATGGCCAAAAAATGCCAGGGTTGACTGATGTCATGTAAAGCATATACGTACCACTAACTCCTGTGCAGAACTTCACACCAATAGCAGTCCCCCTAAATGTCTGTCTTTCACCAGCCAGATCTCCTGCCTCTGTTGCCATGATTTGTGAATTATTTACATCTCGAATCCAGCAACATTGTGATCTTCCTCTTCTATGCCTCCCCAGTACACTACCCACAAACTTTCTTACAAAAGAATAGGTTTAGTAGGTGTAATTGTGAAATACACAAATTTGGGACTTCGCCAGTGCTGAGTTTCTCCTTGTGTGACCTATGGAAGGAGACTGAAGCACTTTTCGAGTCAATCTTTGAGCAATGAATGTCATCCATGTCGAAAACTCCCAGTTCTAGTGCTTTGAAAGTCATTCCCACCTTGTGTATACTTTTTTTTGTCGCCATCTGTTACTAGAATGTGATTGACAGTAATATAGTGCCCTAAATGGGAGCACCATTAATCTGTGAAAGAAAGAACAACCTTTAGATAAAGGAACCTGTATTAATATTCAAGTCACAGATCTGGTTGTATTACCCCTGATTGCATAAAAGAGACATGGGTTTTGGAAAATAAGGAAGTAATGCTTTCTATAAGCAAAAATAGGGTACAGAGCTGTGTCAGAGTTAGATAGTGTACTAACCAACACCTCTCTTTTTTTTAAATCAAACATAGTCCACATACTTGGTATTACTTCTAGTGCACTTGGATTGATTTTTGTGTGTGGATTTCCCTATTACTGGTGTCCGTTACCATCAGGTAAACCAACTCCAACTTCAGAGGTATATGTACTTTATATTCCCAAGTCAAGAATGAGAAGTCAACATTTTAATCCAACTGACCGGTGTAGGGATTGAACCTACTACCTTGGCATCGGCACACCAGATGCTTAAGAATAAGCGCTCCTATCCATTCGTCACTGGTGACCTCCAGTCTGGGAATGCAGAGCTACTGTCCGGTTAGGGTTGGCTGTTGTAATGACCAAAATCTCTGATTTTTATAGAGAGCGATTCAATAAGTAAGGCACACAGTTCTGTGAGATGGCAGGTAAATGTAGTTGGTGTTTTCTACAGGTGTCATTGGGTGACAGCAACATCGAACTTTATATTACCGTTCATCAGGTGGTGCTAGGTGTCTCATGCGCTGCACATAAACAAAATGGTGACTACTTATGGAGTGTATAACCAAAGAGCAACGTGCTGTTGTGCGTTATTTTGTGGGCAAAAGAACTGCCTGCAAAGGACATTCATAAGGACATGCTTCCTGTTTACGCTGACAAATGTTTGTCCCGTAAAGCGGTGCATAGCAGGGTAGAAAACTTTTCTCAAGGACGCTCTTAAATTGTTGATGAAATCCGATCTGGTCGTCTTGTTGAGAATGCAACAGAAGCATTCATGCAGCGGGTGGAGGAGATGATTAGAGGTGACAGGCGAGTAACGATAGACTAGCATCTACAATAGGGTGCTCACATGGTTCAGCATACAGCATAATGCATGATTCGAAGAAAACGTCCAGGACTGCTGACTAGAGGAGTGTTGTTGCTTCATGGCAATGCCAGACTACATACGGCTCGATTAACTCGGGAGAAAATTAACCAACTAAGGTGGGAAGTTCTGGAACATCCACCTTACAGTCCCGACTCAGCCCCTAGCGATTTCCACCTTTTTGGTCCACTGAAAACCCACCTTGGTGGGAGACATTTTGTGAATGATGTGAAGTGAAAACGTGGTTTAGAAAACAGAGGACGCAGTTCTATGCAGGCGGATAAGCGCATCAATGTTGGTGGAAATTGTGTACAGCAATAAAGGGACAATGTATGTATAAAAATAAACTGGTTTCAAGTTGTTATCATATTTAGTTATTTTTCTACTGCCATTTGTGACTTACTTATTGACTTTCCCTCGTAGACGATAGGGTTTACAGAACTGCTGTTATATCAGAGTTAGATGCTGTACTGAGTAACCTCTCTTCTCTTTCTTTTTGTTACTGTTTCTGATATGTTATCCTTATATAACAGTAAAAATAAAACGTGTGATATTCACTGGCAGAGGAACATAGCATGCTGGGGACGATCCTTTGCCGTGAAGTTGGAACTGCAGCTAACTAACATAACAGTAAAAAATATGTCCTTATGCTTCATAGACTACAAGCAAGCATTGACAAAGTGACAAATGAGGAAATTATTAACCACTTCAACGTTTTAACATGGATGACAAAGATCTGAGAATAATCAAGACGATATAGTAGCATCAAACAGCAGCTATAAGGATCAAGTCAATTGCTCGGCGGGCCAAAACTCAAATCACATGTAAGGTTGCGAGCCGGACAGGATAAACGTTCAATAAGCCGAAAATTAAACCTTTTTTAAACATTAATATAAATTAAAACAGTGGAATCTTTTCCTTTACTGTCCATGAATTGACAGATTTCCTCGATTACTGTAACAGTGTAGGTATAATTGGGGTCTATTGGAAAACTCCGATACAGCACGATTGAGCATTGAGACTGAAAGGGGGGGGAGATGCTCAATCGTGACGTATTGGGTTGGTATGGGCAGTTAGAACCCAGCTTGAGTAGCGAATGGAGGTGTACATCGAAGCTTGGTTATATTAAGCCAATAAACGTTTTATCAACAAACAAACGACCGGCCTTCGTCTTATATTACACACTGTTATAAGAGGCGAAATGGAGCCGCTCGACCAGGATGCGAACCTGAGAATGAGAAAGATAAAACTATGCAAAGTCGGAGTTGAATAACGTCGTCGCGGAAAGATTCAAGCGGCACGTGAAGAAACAACTATTGAACCTGGTAACAGCCGCACCAAAAGATGGCCAGCAAGTTATAAGACGAGATAGTAATAATATCTGAATACAAAGGCCAAAAGCTCGACCAGGAGTGGTCCTTTGTAAGTCTTTTTTAAGACTTCAGATAAGAAGTTTGTTGTACCAGCCGTTTTGCAGAGGTCACGGTGAAGAAAGTTTGTATGGCCGCCCTTCTGCAGGTTGACTGTTAGCAAGAGCCATCAAAGCCGCTGCCTTACATCATTTTGATTGACCAGGAGTGATCCTGTCCTGAAAGTTTGGGCAAACCAGCAATTTAAGTTCCTCAAAGTTAAAGAGCTAATCAGGAGTTGTCAGGACAGCATGATCGTTGATCGGGCCATAAGTTCTTAAGACACGCCATTATCGTTGGGCCTTGGCTGATCCTGATCCATTTCTGGGCCTTGTTGATCCTACGACCCAAACACCTGATCCATCCTTGGGCCACGTTAATCCTACGACCCAAACACCTGATCCATCCTTGGGCCACGTTAATCCTATGACCCATTCCAAACGACGTTGAAGTACCCACCTGAGAATCAAGGAAGGGACCCAACCAGGGGTTGAAGATTTTCCGGCAGCCCATGAGATGTGACCCAACCAGGGGTTGAAGAATTTTCTGGCAGCCCATGAGAAGGACGAGAGTACCTGAGGGAGGAGAAATGGTATCTGAACTCCACCACCTGAACTCTGAGACTGAGTTTCACCTAATGCGGGATCTGGTTGCTTGAACTGAACTGAAGGTAACAGAGTAATTTAGAAATAGAATCCCGTGAGGTTCCGAATTCATTTATTAGAGTGGAGTACAGAACATTATCTACAAGGAACCTTCTTCTGATTGCCACCAGTTTGAGTTTTTTTTCGAGGACAGGGTTCATTATTCCTATGCTCAGACAGGACATCGTTGGTGCTTCTTCTGATTAATGTAACATCTTACAATATTATAACCAACTGAATTGTGCTGGTTGGGATTTGGGAAATTATAATTGTGTGATTGGTTGCTTGCTTGGTTTTGCTATTTTTTTTCAGCATGGCGGAACAGGACACCTTAGCACAAGTTCTGACAGGCGTAGGAACAGCAGTAGGCCGACTTAATATGGTGGTCAAACAACAGGGGATGGCAACAGAAATTGTGAAATTTAGTGGACAGGCTAAGGACTATAAGAAGTGGGTCACCTCTATAGAAAAATATGCCTATTTGATCTCGGCAACAGATGAAGAGAAAATGAGACTAGCGTATCAGACGGCAACAGAACCGGTCTCACATCATATAAGAAGAAAATTAGAGGCTGGGGTAGATGAGACATGGGAACAATTCAAAGAGGACCTAGCAAGAAAATATGCAGAAATTACGGATCCGCAACATGCATTTTCGGTGTTGAGGCAGGCTAAACAAAATAACGGAGAAACGGTGCAGTTGTTTAGCGATAGGTTGATTAACCTGGCTGAAGAGGCATTCTTAGGACAGAATGTGCGAGGGGAGGAGGTGGAAAGGATGTTGGTAGGGATTTTTGTGGATGGCATCAAATCTGATGGTTTGAAATTTAAGCTGATGAGGGATAACCCTGAGAGGTTATCACAAGCGGTGGATATTGCGGTGCAAGAGGAAAATTTGAGACGAAGGTTTAGATTAAGAACAGGACGAGAAGTGGGAAGTAATAGAGACGACAGAATTGAGGAACCCATGGAAATAGGACAAACAAGATTCGGATGGAATAGGAGAGGCGGTATACAAACCTTACAAGGTAGAAATAGGAGCGATTATGTTGAAAGAAGAAATGTGAGATACCCTACAAGTGAGGCAGTAAGAAACACAAATAACACAAACATTGTCTGTTGGGTTTGTGGTCAACGGGGACATGTTTCTCGTTTTTGTAATAACAGGCGTGTCCAGTCGAATACACAGGGTAGATATGATAATAATAGGGTGACTGGGAATGTTGTTGATGGACACAGGAATTTTACAGGTACAAGAACACAGGTAAATCGGCGCCCTACCTATTAGACAGGACCTATGATAGGAGGGTAAATAATAGGGTCCCAAGTATTAGAGAGTATGTTAATAACAAGTATAATAGATCGAACAGAGAATATTTTCAAATGGATGAAGTCAAGAAATTTATAGAAGAAAAAACAGATTATAGCTCGTGTATATTAGAAATAGGGAAGTATAGAGTTCGTACATTAATAGACTCAGGAGCTCAAGTTAGTGTAGTAAAAGAAAGTTTTTTATACAAAATAGTAAGAAATTGTAGAGTATTTAAGTGTAGTAATAATTTACACTCTGTTACTGGACAGAATTTACAAGTAGTTGGACAAACAATGATCAATTTTAAATTAGGAGGGATCAACATAAGACACCTTTTTCATGTAGTGAGGGGTTTAAATAGAAATATGTTGATAGGAAGAGATTTTTTGATAAAGAATGGGATAAGACTTTTTTATGATTTACATAAGTTAAAATTTAGAGACGTATATATAGATATGGAAGAGGATATGCATATAGCAGCACTAGTTAGGGTCAAAATGACAACGACATTAAAACCACAGTCGGTTAATTTAATACAAGCGAAGCTGAAGAGAAACCCATATTATGTGGAAGGAAACACAGTCAGAATCACTGAGTTACAAGAAGAAATAATTGATGAGCCTGGTTTGGAGGTTCCAGATGGAGTAATGAAGTTGGATAAACACTTAACCTTTCCAGTAATGATTATCAACAACACAGGGAGAGAAATCAAGTTATACAGAGGATGTGTGATAGCAAAGTTAGATCATAACATTAGTGAAATATTGGCAACGAATAGAACAGAAGTGTTGGGAACAAGTTATTTGGAAACTTCTAGTGAAAGGAGAAGTGACAGACGCGGATGCGGAAGAAGAGGGAAAATCAGAATGAATGAATTGATCCATCCATTCGGAGAAAATAAAGTACATATACATTCACTAGACAAAATAACAAGGGAACAAGAATTGCTGTCACAGTTAAAAGCTTCGCCAGAAAATAAGGAAGTGTTAGAACAGTTTATAAAGCAAAATCAAGATGTGTTTGCGGTTAGTGATTTGGAATTGGGTAAGACGCGGACGGTTACGATGGAGATAGACACGGGAGATCATCCACCAATTAGTCTAAAACCATACAGAACTCCATTAAGAAACAGAGAAATAATGGAAAAGGCAATAGAGGAGATGCTGAAAGCAGGAATAATAAAAAGGTCGAAGTCAGAATGGTCATCTCCGGTGGTCATCGTGGCCAAGCCTGATGGTTCGAGTCGTTTCTGTTGTGACTACAGGGCGTTGAACAAAATCACCAAGAATGTAGCATACCCACTGCCGGTAATTGATGACATTTTGGGGCTACTTAATGGCTCTACATATTTCACAACGTTGGACGCAAGGTCAGGGTTTTGGTGTATTCCGATGTCAGAGGACGCGCAACGGAAAAGTGCCTTTTGTACCCACATGGGCTCGTACGAATTCTTACGAATGCCTTTTGGAGTCAAGACAGCGCCCTCACACTATATGCTCTTAATAAATGAAGTTCTAGAGGGTATGCAAAGGTTCGCTCTTGCTTATATTGATGATATATTGGTCTATACCAAAGGAGATGTAGAAGATCATTTGAAACATATTAGACTAGTGTTTGACAGGTTAAGAAAGCATGATGTGAAGTTGAAGCTTAGTAAGTGCCAATTTTTAAAAACAGAAACAAAATATTTAGGGTATATTATAAATAGAGAGGGTATAAAACCAGACCAGAACAAAATAAAGATTATTAAAGAGTTACCTGCACCAACAAACGTTAAGGAAGTACGTGCTTTTATAGGAACGTGTGCGTATTATAGACGGTTTATTCCGGCATTTTCAAGGATAGCTGAACCAATTACAAATTTAACAGCCAAGTACGCCAGGTTTAAGTGGGATGATGAGTGTCAAAAAGCCTTCGACTATTTAAAAAACAGCTTAACATTGGTACCACTATTGACGCATCCAGACTTAAACAAACAGTTAATACTATACACAGATGCTTCAGACAGTGCAGTAGGAGCATGTTTAGTACAACCATATGAAGGAAAAGAATCTGGAATACCAGGGGTAAAAAATGAAAGACCTATCTACTTTTTGTCTCATAAGCTTAGTAAATCACAAAAAAAATGGAGTACTATCGAGAAGGAGGCTTACGCGATTCATTACGCTCTTCAAAAACTTAATTACTATTTACATAACGCAAGTTTTGTTATTAGAACTGACCACATGCCTTTAAAGTCTTTTTTAGAAGCTCCAGTGCAGAACAGGAAAATACAGACATGGGCATTGAATCTTCAGGGGTACGACGCGAAAATTGAATACATACCGGGTAAGATAAACACATGCGCTGATCTTTTGTCTAGAATTCCATATACACAGTCATCAGAGGATACAGAAGTGGAGGCAGCCGAACCAGAGATAGACGACAGGAATTGGCAGGTAAATATTCTGGATTCTGCTATAATAAATGGGGGAGAATTTGATAGCTTACCATCAGATCAAGAGTCTGAACATAGAGAAGAAGATCTACAGTTAGCACAATTCAATATGAAAGAAGAGCAGGATTTGGACCCAAGAATCATACAAATAAAGGAAAAGTTACGAGAAACAGAAGATAACAAATATAAAAGGAATTATTTGCTATTACAAGAGGATGGACAGTTATATTATATGTGTGAAAAGAACGAACAACTAAGGAAATATATTCCAAAGCATTTGGAAAATGAACTTTTAAAAGCATATCACGATGAAAATGGACATCTCGGTAGAGACAAACTAGTGAAAGCACTTACAAGTAAATATTATTGGCCAAACTTATTTAAATCTGCATGCAAATATGTAGATACGTGTGAAAAGTGCAGATTAAGGAACATGAAAACAATAAAGTCTCCATTACAGGACACAGATATTCCTCACTTCCCAATGCAAAAGATTAGTTTAGACATATCAGGTCCACACCCCAGAACATTGTCAGGAAATGTATATTTAATTCATATAGTAGACATCTACAGTCTTTGGCCAGAGGTTTATGCAATTCCAGATAAGAGCGCGGATACTGTCATTAATATTTTTTTACAGGAGTTCGTACCAAGGTTTAGTTGCCCACAAAGTATACTTACAGATAATGGTAGAGAATTTGTAAATAAAAAATTCGAAAAGTTATTAAAAGATTTAAACATAAGACATATAAAGACCTCATTTTATAGACCTTCGTCAAATGCGAAAAACGAGCGTCAACATCAGACGTTATACAACATTGTGGCAAAGATTATTGATGAACATGAAAAAGATTGGGATCTATTTTTGGGACCTGCTCTTAGCGCTATTCGTACAAATCAAAATGAGAGCACGGGTTTTTCGCCATTTTATTTAATACACGGGAGAGAACCAATATTACCTATAGATAATTTATTAAAACCTAGACGGAAATATATGGGTGAAGATTTTCAAGAGGTCATAATACAAGAAATGCATAAAGCACATATGAGATTAAGAAATAATATAATAAAAGCTAGGGAAAGACAGAAAAAGTACAAAAATGTAAATACAAAATTACAGGAGTTTAAAGTAGGTGATAGAGTTTATTACAAAAAGCATAGAAGAAACTCTAAGTTTGATTCTCGTTGGATTCCAGGTTATTACGTTTTGGAAAAACTGGGTAATGTATCGTATGTAATAAAGAACCAGGTCACAGCACACATAGCAAGGGCACATGTTGAACACTTAAGAAGAGATGAAAATGAGATAGAAAATAATAATTATAATAATAATTGTTATTCGGATGCAAAATTTTTGGATGAACAAGTTGTTACAATAACTCCAGATCTTGGAAGAGCTACAGTAACCCCAGATCTTAGAAAAGAACCAGAACAAAATCAGTTGTTAGCAAATCCAAGTTACGAAGAACAAGAACAGACAATTCCGAAAAGAATGGAAGAAGAAGGGACAAATGAAACCCATTATGATAGTATGGAAGAAGACACAGGTGCTCCATTTAAAAATACTAGGCAAGCAACAAAAAGAAGAATGGACAGTCAAAGAAATAAAGAAGTAAAAAGACAGAGAAGAATTAGAGATGATTCAACAAGCGGAGACGATATACCTATACTAGAAAGATCCTTAAGAAAGAATGATCGACAAATTAGGTGGGATGTTGAACGGAAGAAATTAGCGGCAGCTAAAGAGAGACATACAGACGAAGAAGAAGAAATGGATGAAAAGTCAGAGTCAAGTAGTAGTATGGAAGAGGCTAGTAGGTTGTACGAAGAAGAAGATGTTGATATAGAGTTAGCACTTATTCAGAGAAACTTAGAGTTGTTGAGGAAATGGAAACGTAAGAGGTAGATAAATCGAAAGTACTGTAGATAACAAGAAGAAGTATACGAAACGGTGGAAAAAGTGGTTTTGAGATATTAGTACAGTGGGTGAATGTATTTTTTTTATTGAGGTTAGAAGTGCCGTGTTTAAAGATAGGGGTTAACAAGTTATAATAATAATAGACAGGATAGATCACAAGTACGTTGATAAGTAGAGGATGGCTACATTGAGTTAATGTTGGATATAGGTTACAGTGCTTACTTAAGAGCTTATTCAGGATACTATGTGCTGTTAAGAGATAATAAATAGATAATTCTGGATTACTGATTTGTTTATCTAGATAGAACAGATATGTTCATAATTGATCTGTAAATAACAGATATATAGATAGGAGGTTTAGTCTTCTCGGTCATATAAATACTGGATATGCGTCATTTATGAGAGCCTAATGCTGGTAGTAATTTTAAGAGAGTTAAAATTGTGTTGAAAACGGTGTTTATGAAATCTAAGTTTTATGAGTTATGAGTCATATAAGAAATGTTTTTATGCTTGAGTTACTACTAGAAAATGAGGGATGTTGTTTGGTTGTTTTATTGAGCCTAAGTTGTAATACCTCATTTTGTTTTCTTGATTTGGTCTTGAAATATGATTGTTATTGTTTGAGTAATTGGTTTAGAGTAGGGTGATTGTGTTCATAGCATTTGAGTTGACAAGAACTATTGGTCCGTAAAAGTGTCCAATAGTGATAGGTAGAATAGGATATTTTATTCTGATTTGATAACATGCATGTTATGTCATTTTAAAATGTGTTTTTTTTTCTTCTAGATTAATTTGGAGGTCGTGTTCATTTTATTTTGATTACATGAATGATTTGGTATATTGAGTTAAATGCTTGTAAAGTTAGTTAAGTAAATTTAAGTTTCAAATGAAGGAGGTTTTGCTAAAGGTTTTTCGTTAAGAAAAGAGTTGATAAAAACAAATTTGTCCAAGGTAAGGGGAAACTATGCATTCATTAACTAGTGGGAAACCATAGTTGGTGAACGTGTATGCACGAATGGATAGACGTATCCAGGGTCTGCACACACGTCACTTTATTTATAAAATAACAGGATGGGTTGTACGGGGGAAAGATATAGGTGCTGTGAAATACCAGCTTTAATTATATTTAAGTTGTTCATAAAATATGAACATGGGCTCATGGTAAAAGGTGAGATAACGGAAGAGGAACGGAATTGTGGTTGGCAATGTCAATGTGAAATATAAAAGGTTCATGAAAACTTATGCCAAATTGTTTTATAACAAACAATAATATATTTCTTAAAGGTGTTTTAAAAAAATTATTTTACAAAAAAATTTTTTTATTGGCAAGGGAGGTAAAGGGTGAATGTCTTAAATGTACATTTACAATATGTCCATGTGGTCATGTCGTGTATTCATTCTTCATGTTCTTTATTTGGTGCGCACCACTTCTTTACTTTTTCTAACTACATTGTTTTTGTACGTCCTGGGGTTTGAAAGAATGAGGAATCGTATAAGGTCATAATTTTTGACACAGAATTTATGAGAATGAGGAATTGTATAAGATCATAATTTTTGACACAGAATTTATGAGCTGTTCTTATGATATGTATATTTGATACAGATAACCAGAAAGAACCAGAAATGAAGAATTACGTAGTAGATAACTATGAAATGTTGGGGAAATAAAAAAGGAAAGAAGAAGTATATGGGGAGGTTATAGACAGATCATAGCACTGGGAGAAGAGTAAAAGATGTATGGGCGAAGGTTAAAAGACAAGTAGGGAATAGAGTATGGGGATTAGAAGTAAAGATTTTTCCTTTAAAAGGAAAATTCTTTAAGTAATATGGGGAGGTGTAACAGTGTAGGTATAATTGGGGTCTATTGGAAAACTCCGATACAGCACGATTGAGCATTGAGACTGAAAGGGGGGGGAGATGCTCAATCGTGACGTATTGGGTTGGTATGGGCAGTTAGAACCCAGCTTGAGTAGCGAATGGAGGTGTACATCGAAGCTTGGTTATATTAAGCCAATAAACGTTTTATCAACAAACAAACGACCGGCCTTCGTCTTATATTACACACTGTTATATTACATCTACTGAGAACTTTCCCCCGACATAGCCACCGCACCTCTGTATGATAAGGCATGTCACTGAACGCCGACTCTATTTCTTGCAAAGAAGATTGAAATTGGCGGTGATTTAAACTTTGGCTCTGATAAAATTTGATGGTTTGTGTTACAGTGCTCATTACATCTTCCATGTTGAGAACTTTACCACACAGCGATCCTTGGTGTATGATGCAGTGATATGCTATCTATCAATTCACCAGTACAGTTCTCCTGCATCTTTAACCGCATCCTTCCAACTAGTCCACTATTTTCACCACACATCGCTGGTGCTCCATCTGTAGTCAGCTGGAAAAATCTACTGACTACTTTCCCCCAACTTAGCCACCGCACCTCTGTATGATAAGGCATGTCACTGAACGCTGACTCTTTCCTGCAAAGAAGACTGAAATTGGAGCTGATTTAAACTTTGGCTCTGATAAAGTTGACGGTTTGTGTTACAATGCTCATTACATGTTCCATGTTGAGAACTTTACCACACAGCGATCCTTGGTGTATGATGCAGTGATATGCTATCTATCAATTCACAAGTACAGTTCTCCTGCATCTTTAACCGCATCCTTCCAACTAGTCCACTATTTTCACCACACATCGCCGGTGCTCCATCTGTTGTCAGACCGAGTTTGTCCCAAGACAGGTTCATGTTGGTTAAACTTTGTCATACGTTGTCAAAAATGTCTTTTCCTGTCGTTGTCCCATACATGGATTTCATGTCCAATGTTTCTTCTGTAACATTCAAACTGGAGTCCACGCCATGGATGAAGATGATGGGCTGTGCGGTGTCAGTCGTGTCATTACTTTCATCGACAGCAAGGGAGAATGCAACAAAATTTTCTTTTTTCAATCAGCTGTGTTTTCACAGCAGTTGTCATCTCACAAACCCGATCAACAACCATATTTCTGCTAAGGCTTACCTTTTGCAAACAGCTGCTTTTTGTATGAACACAAGACGTCACACAATTTCATCATGCAGCGCTTCAGAAACTCTCCTGTAAATGGTCGGCCTGATTTTGCAATCTTCTCTGACAATAAAACTTGCTTTGACTGCAGCATCAGTTTGTGATTTTGCTTTGGTGAAAAACATCTGCTGTGATGTTAGATGCCTCTTCAATTCTTCTACATTCTATAGCTTCTGCTCTGCATTCAGGCTGTTTAACTTGTCTTGATGTTTAGTTTCATAGTGCCGCCTCAGATTATATTCTTTGATCACAGCCACATTATTTCCACAAATTAGACACGCAGGTTTACCGCCACTGTTAGTAATCATATATTCAGCCTCCCAGCGGCTTTGAAAGGCTCTGTTTTCAGAATCAACTTTTCTCTTGGCCATTTTAACGGCTAGCTTTTATTTTAAAAGATGTTGCGTCTACCGACAGACTCTTGATTGGTATCAGGTTAGCCGTAGCGGGAAAAAAGGTGATGTAATATCCGGCATTACACTACTTTCATTTTTTATGCGCCAATCCAAAACGAGCATTTGAACGTTGCTAGGTAACTATAACGACGAACTTTAGCTCACTACATAACTTTTATTTTCGCGTATTCTGGTCGAGGCGAGAACGCTGTCAGGTAGCCTGTCATTCGGAAGACTGCTAATTAGGGAATTTGATTTGCACTGTATATCGTGACAATAAAAAATATTTTTGCCTAAAATTCTCTCTTGGGCCAAATATATTTGTACGTCCGTTGAGATCTCTTTGGCCTGATATGATTGTACGGTGGGCCGGATGTGGCCCGCGGGCCTTGAGTTTGACACATGTGGTGTATAGGCTCATATCTCACAGGCTGATTGTTCTATCGGGGATGGTACACAGGCTGATCTCTGGGAGGTACAAAGACTGTTACTTGCTCTCTTTCTGCAGCACACAGTGTCTGTTGATCTCTCTGGATAGTGTACAGACCATTGGCTGCTCTCTCTCTGGTTGGTACACAGTTGTTAGTTCTCTGTGGATCGTACACAAATCGACAATTGTTCTCTATAGACAGTACACAGACTGCTCGTTCTTGTCTCTGGATGGTATTACAAACCGACCACCCACCTTACAGAACCACGTTGTTCTCTATAGACGGTACACAGACTGATCGTTCTTATCTCTGGATGGTAATCAAACCGACCATTGTTCTCTATAGACGGTACACAGACTGATCGTTCTTATCTCTGGATGGTAATCAAACCGACCATTGTTCTCTATAGACGGTACACAGATTGATCGTTGTTGTCTCTGGATGGTAATCAAACCGACCACCCACCTTACAGAACCACATTGTTCTCTATAGATAGTACACAGACTGATCGTTGTTGTCTGGATGGTAATCAAACCGACCACCCACCTTACAGAACCACATTGTTTATAGACAGTACACAGACTGATCGTTGTTGTCTGGATGGTACACAAACTGACCATTGTTCTCTATGGAAGGTACACAGCCTGGTCATTATTCTCTCTTGACTGTAAACGAACTGTTCATTATCTTTTCTGGAGAATGCACAGGCAATTCATTGCTCTCTCTCTCTCTCTCTCTCTCTCTCTCTCTCTCTCTCTCTCTCTCTCTCTCTCTCTCTCTCTCCTTTTACCTTTACTCATTCTCTCTCTCTCTCTCTCTCTCTCTCTCTCTCTCTCTCTCTCTCTCTCTCTCTCTCTCTCTCTCTCTCTTTTTTTTTTACTTTTACTCATTCTAATAAATCTTCACCCTTAGAATAATCATTGAAGACTCCGTAGAATTCCAGTCGAAATTAATCACCAACTTTGTCGACTTTCAAAAAGCCTTCGACAGTATTCACCGTCCTTCACTTTAGAATCTACTTAGCATCTATGGTTTCCCTACCAAATATACGAACGTCATAAAATCCTTCTACAAAGAGACACGTTGCTGCGTAAGAACAGAATCGGGCAACTCTGACTGGTTCTCAGTGGAAACAGGGGTGAAGCAGGGTTGTGTCTTATCACCAATGCTCTTTGGAATAGCTATAGGTCGGTCATGCGCAAATGCTCATCTCATCTCATCATTTTCCTCTTGTACCTTGCGGTGTCAAGGTGAAGTATAAACAGCGGGAGAGTGCCCGATTATGGGCTTCATGTATCGATATTCCCATGGACTCTGTTATTCCCTGCCTCCATCGTTTACGTGGTCGGCCTCTTCCTCCGTTTCCCTCTGGTCTGTACATAATTGCTTGTTGTGGTATACTGTTAGTAGGTAACCTACTTGCACGGCCAAACCATTTGACTTGCTGCTTTCTAATAAAATGCAAATGCTCAAACAACACAAATATGGGTATCCATTGGGTTGACAAAATTCTAGAAGACCTGGACTTTGCCGACGACATAGTGCTTTTGAGTTCAACACCCAGATGTCCAAGAGAAAATAAACCATCTCCAAAATGTTTCAGGACAAATTGGTCTCCAGATTAACACCGCCAAAACAAAAACTATTGATCTTACCAACAGTTCAGACGACATCAAATTAAACAACTACTTTCTTGAAAAAGTCAACAGCTTCACATACCTAGGAAGCAAAATGACATCTACAGGGGACTCAACACCAGAAATATCATCTAGAATCGCACTGACATCTGGTGCCTTCAATAAACCGTCAAACATCTGGAAGTCAAAGACACTCAGCAAACACACGAAACTTAAAATGTTCAATCCTTGTGTGATTCCAGTGCTAACGTATGGATGTAAATGTTGGAAGTCAACGGTCGCTTTAGATAAAAAAAAAATTAGACAATTTTGAGAACAAATGTCTTAGACGAATTCTAAACCTCCACTGGACAGATTTTAGAACCAATACGCAAATAAGACAAGAGAATAAGCAAGATATTGTATCCAATTTTATAAGAAAACGCCGTTGGAACAACATCGACCATGTACTCAGAATGTGCAAGACAAGCCTCCCCTACCAAGCCCTCATATGGACACCGTTAGGGACAATAAAACGGGGAAGGCCAAGAGAGAACCTGCGTTGAACCATCATCAGAGAAGGCTCATTCAACGGC
Organism: Cepaea hortensis; assembly: GCA_963921405.1. Taxonomy (NCBI): domain Eukaryota; kingdom Metazoa; phylum Mollusca; class Gastropoda; order Stylommatophora; family Helicidae; genus Cepaea; species Cepaea hortensis. The sequence goes on along the minus strand of OY992885.1, from coordinate 48,640,023 downwards.
CAAGTAAACATCCAAGATCTACAACAAGTGGCGGCGAACCGCAAGACATGGAAAGTCATGACTTCTGCCCTATGCGCCGCTTTGGGCTCAAGAGGAAAGACTAACTAATTAATTCTAATAAATAAGTCATCGGTTATATTGTTCTACATCAGTGACGAACGTAGCACAATCCAACGGATGTCACTTTGTAGGCGAAATATTAAACAAGATGGATGTGACTGATTTCAACATCTTTATTATACAAAGAATATATTGGAATTGTCTTCATCTCTTCCTGCATTTGCATTGTATTAGGTAATTAAGGTACTTCTGCCATATACAGTAACACAGCTCTTGTTAAAAGGGGCGCTGAAGGAGAAATACGAGTAGATGAGAAACTACAAGAGATGGACTTTACTTGTGGATGGACAACATCAAGAGATAGATTTTATGTATGGATGGACATCAAGAGATGTCCATCTCTTGATGTCCATCCATACATAAAATCTATCTCTTGATGTTGTCCAATGTTACATGTGGATGAACAACATCAAGAGATGGACTGGAAGACAATTTTATATGTGGGTGGGCAACATCAAGAGACGAACTGGAAGACAATGTTACACGTGGATGGACAACATCAAGAGATGGACTGGAAGACAATGTAACATGTAGGTGGACAACATCAAGAGATGGACTGGAAGACAATTTTACATGTGGGTGGGCAACATCAAGAGACGAACTGGAAGACAATGTTACACGTGGATGGACAACATCAACAGATGGACTGGAAGACAATGTTACATGTTGGTGGACTATAAGAAGCTAGTATAAATGCACCGTGAAGACGCCGGAAAGAGGGTGTTGGAGACTTATTACAGCCCAGCAAAAATGCAAAAATAGGGGGCGTGTTATCGAAATTGACAGGGCAGTGCGCTGATAACGCCCTGAACACTATTTGACGAAGGTTCGACATCCGTGCTCTTTGCCTGCTAAGTGAGGACAAGAGTGGCCACCTATGCCTTCGCGCATTCGAGTTTTCAAAATCTGATCGCCTTATAACATCTAAGACCCATAACAAGAAACTGCTTCGGGGCGTTTTGGATGGATCAATGCGGAAATGGCAACTGATAACGCTGATGTTGGAATGTATTCAGTTTAATGATCATTCGTTTTCGTCATTCCCCCCCCCCCCCCTCACCACCATGTGGTCCAGAATAGTTTCGTATACTCAGGAGTCTCCGTAACGAGGTGGTCAAGCCATCTGACTCGGGCTCCGAAGGTTGTGGGTTCGATTCCGGACCGCGTCCTTCGGTTCACGAGTGCACAGACTCCTGGGGAACGAACGAACGAACGAACGGACTTTATTTTCAAAGGGTAACAAATTGGGCACGCAGGCCCGTCTTACATTCGGCCCTTCCAATCACTCTTCTTTCGTTCATGAATAGTGCATAGGAAAAACATTGTCAAATGAATTTTGTAAACATAAACAATGCATATTATCATGTTATGAAACACATCCACTACCCACCCACACATCCCCCATTCACCCACACATCCCCCACCCAACCACACACCCCAGGCTCACATACATCCCCCCCCCCACCCATCCACCACATCTCCACACCTACACATCTCCCCACCCACACACACTCCCATCAACCACACATCTCATCCACCCACACCCCACGCACACATACATTCCCCAACCCACACATCCCCCACCCACACACATCTCCCCACCCATTCACATATCCTCCACCCGTCCCATTACCCACCAACAATCACCCACCCACATATCTCCACCCACACACCTCCAACCACCCAGCCAAACACACATCCCTCAACCACACATCCCCCACGCACGCACACATCTCCCCGCCATCTCACATATCCCGCACCTACCCACACACAAATTCCGCACCCACCCACATAATCTCCCATCTCCCCCAGCCCACTCACAGATCCCGAGCCCATCCATACAAACATCCCCCACCATCTCCTAACCTACACACACTCACCCACCCACATATCCTCTACCCATCCACACATCCTCCACCCACCCATCCCGCAATCAAACATCCCTTAACCACACATCCCTTAACCACACACCCGGGACGTCGCTGGAGCTACGGAGTTCGTGCTTTGTGCGACGCTTTCGGCAGTTCGCTGCGGAAAGAGACCGAGCCATATGGGATAAAAACTCGGCGCAATGAAGTCTACCCTGTCTACTTTTAAGCGACTTTAAGTTCGTATACCGCTTTCTGATTCGTAACTAGAATTGACATATATATCCCATACAGTTTATAGTCTGTCCTCCCACTTTCATTCCCTAATATGTTTGGTGGTTGTCTCACCAGATCAGTGCGTATCAAGGCTGATCATCGAAGAAAAGTGGCACATGATCAGTACCGTGTCGTGGGAACTGAAATACAATCAATCAATCAGGTGCCATCTGCGCAATGAAGGTTGGCTGCAATGGATCTCCAACAATGCTTGTCTCTCGCCTTGACTGTACATTCTGTCAGACTGACGTTCATCCATCTCTTGATGTTATCGTTGTCTACCTCTTGCTCGCTTCTCCTCAACCGTGCCCTCCAGTATGGTTTTTATGAGAGTGTTATGAATTTTAACGTGGTCGTAATATTTCACTTGCCTCTTTTTTATTTATTTCATCAACTCTCTTTTCATTCCAATTTTTTCTATATATGTATAAAAATAAACAGGTTTCAATCTGTTATCATATTTAGTTATTTTTCTACATCCATTTGTGACTTACTTATTAATTTTCCCTCGTATAAAAATGCGGATTTCAAGAAAAGTTCGAGAAACAATTGTCTTATTTACAGCCTTGAACTAAATCCGGGGTTATCGATGCCTCCGTTAGGTTTGTTATTCTTGTCGTCTGCTGCTATTTCTTTTCGAACATCTTTGAAATCGCTGTTAGATATTTTGTTTTCTAGTTGCCTGTCCTCTTCATCCATTCTCCTGAGGTCGGCCTTGGAAAAGTGATGAACAATCCCAGCGCCGATGGCGTCTCCAAGAACATTGATCATTGTTCTGAACCTGTCCCTGAAAGATAAGTTAAAATCAGTCAGTTGTGAAGTAATCAGACACAAATGTCATGTCTTGTCGGGTTATTCAGTCCATAGAGTAAAGTAGTTTCCAAATTAGTTACCAGTGCTTAAACTTATTCTTAGAAAAATAATGAGTCGGTTTCCATTTGTCTTCTACATCTATATGGGTGGACCTGCCTTTTATTCAATTTCCGACTATCAGAACAATCGAATGTCCTGTTTTATTTACATGCATAGTTCGTCGACCTATTCCAGTGGATACCAAGGCTCTCTATGAATAGTTTGGATACAGCGGAAATAAGGTTTCTGAGAAGAATGTTGTGAATACCTTGGACGGCCAGAATAGTTAACAAGTGCCTGGAAGATGTTAATGAAAGTAGAACATTATACACACCTATAAGAACGAGACGGTGTTCTTTGATCATGTAATGAGAAAAGGGGCATTGGAAAACATCTTGAAGGCTGGACAGATCAGCTTGGAGGAGGAAGAGGCAGATCGGGAGAAATGATGCTTGATAGTCTGCGACGATGTCATGAAGGAATGTCATCAATAGAATCTACACAGAACGCCACGGGCCGAGATCTGTGGAGAGACGTGTACGTCTAAGCCACTTTGAAAGGAACATGATGATGATGACTTGATTCCTGGGCTATTTGTCGAGCTCTATTGTGCTGTTCGTCCTCTGTTACATGGAGGTGTAATTCAGACTCTCCCTTCGTTGAGGTGAGACCACAATGGCAATTTTCATATTCCCCAGTACTTCAGAGTACTTTAGAGGACAAGATACGCTGTGTCAGACCCATCCAAACACATAAACTGCACACAGAGATATGAGAGCTTCAGTCGTAATTTTGAATATGCAAGCCCACCAACACAGGAACTGGATTAGTTTGTTTTGTACAGGATAACTTACGGAATCCTCCATATTTTGTCCCAGCCTTTTCTTATAGAAGATCACATAAGGAGGTTCTCAAATTCAGTGCATGATCTCCATAGTACCGACGATGACCCAAGTGTGTGCAAACTACAGAAACGTAAATTATATGTTGTGGGTGGCTATTCTGTTTTCTTATTTAACCACAGCAACGACATTTTGTATTCTGCCTTCTTCTTCTGACTTTCACCTGCCAATGGAGCATAACTCCACAACTAACTCACTTGAAGTCCACATATGATCATATCCTTTGCTGTCGTGTATATCATCTACATATTATTCATCTATGTCTACTTACTACTTTTCACTTGTCCATCGATCTTAGATGATACATGTATCACCAATTTACCATTTGTGTTATGCACAAAGTACACGTAACGTTTGTTTTGGCATTGGCATATAACACTTGAGCAAACGATTGTTTATAGTCAACTTACAAGAGCCAGTCAACAGCCAAGATCATGGCCACGTCGTCCACGGGGAATCCCACTGACGTCAAAACAATCACCATGGTAACCAGTCCTGCTTGGGGAACTCCTGCCGCACCAATGGCCGCTGCTGTAGACGTGATACTGTTCATATGTGGGGAAAGAGTATCAGATACAAAATGTAGTTGCATATCATTTACAAGACGTCGCAATCAACTCTCGCATTTTTTGGCTGTTCGTGATTTCTTGGCAAGTTTACGGTCAGTAGTACTAGTTTGTCATTGCTTTCTGAAAGACCGGCACTCATACCATTTCATAAAAACCACGCAAGGCGGCCTGCTGCCAAATCTCTCGCAGCTGTGTTTCGAACGAGGTATGCTGCATTACGAGCTGCATCTGTAACCACTTCGCCACCAAGCCGACTCAATCAGATAAACACATAGCGAATTTACAAACATAACAATACAAACGAAAGACATGCATTGAAAATATGTTACAATAAATCTGATAACAGTCAGTTGATTTGTATCACCAGCGGCATTAGCATCATCATTATGCTAGTCACAGTGCACTACCCTGAGTCTCCACACAGTCGACCTTAGGAAACTATTGAAGATTAAATGGCAAGACAAGATCTCAGACACTGAAATCCTAGAAAGAGCGTCCATGTCCAGTATCCACACTCTACTAATGAAGAATCAGATTCGCTGGGCTGGTCACTTAACTCGTATGCCAGATCACAGGCTCCCTAAACGAATTTTTTTATGGCGAGTTGCGTTGTGGTAAACGCTCCCAAGGCGGCCAGAGGAAACGCTTTAAAGACACTGAAAATCTCACTGAAAGCTTTTGGAATTCATCTTGACACATGGGAGACTGCTGCTAAAGACCGTAATTCGTGGCGTACATCATTACATAAGGGTGCAGTCACTTGTGAAGCAACCAGGACTGCAAGAGCTGTGAAGAAAAGGCTGGACAGAAAAACCACTGCAGGAGGTCCTCTTCCTGGAACGTCAAGCAATCTGTGCCCACATTGTCAAAGAACAGTTCGAGCCAAAATAGGCCTTATCAGCCATCTTAATCCTCACGGCTCCATACTTTCAACCCCACTGGATGAAATGAATGGTCATCATCATTCTTGATGGATATACAACCCTGAATGTAGTCTGTCCGAACTTCAGACCGAAGCGGCTTTGAAGAGCTAGATCTTGTGATCTCATTAGATTTATTTTTGCGTTCTCTTTGAACTCGAGCGTAGTCCACATTCTTGTTACTATTACAAGCAGTTGTTACTTCTACAAGTAAATGCTACTACAAGTCAGTAGTGCACCGGACTGATTTTGCCTGAGAGTTAGCTTTGTCTGTTACCTGTGTTCCTCGTCATTAGGCACACCCTTCCCCTTCTTCAGAGTTAAGTTACTTGCATATCCTTTTTAGGACGTCGCGGTCAACTCGATCATTGTTTGGCTGTTTGTGATTTCTTGGCAAGTTTACGTTCAGTAGTTTGCCATTGCTCTCTAACTACTAGAACCCATACCATTCTATAATTTAAATAACAAAACAACACAATAGCCTACGGTCTACTGCCAAATCGTCCACAGCTGTGTTTCGAATGCGGGATCCACCGAGCCGGCTTTATAGGTACTTGTGATTTACGTCCCCACGTCGAGGACGAGAAGTCAATCTTTAAGTCCGATTGTTCGTATGGCACGAGCCAACTACGCTGCGACGAGAAGAGAAAATCTATGCACATTCGACTTCTCGGCAATGTCGATCTACCAGTTGTCTGATCATGTCACGGCACTGTTTGTGGGTCTCATCAATTTCTCATCTTGTTCCTCTTGTACCTTGCGGTGTCGAGGTGAAGTATAAACAGCGGGAGAGTGCCCTTTCATGGGCTTCATATATCGAGATTCCAATGGATCCTATTCCCTCTTTCCTTCGTTTCAGCGACTTTTTTATGGTATACTGTTAGTTGGTAGCCTAATTAATGGTCGAACCATTTAACTTGCTGTTTTCTAAATAAATCTTGCGCCGCTGTCACCCCAACTTTAGTCCTGATTTCGTCATTTCTGATTATCTCTCTTCATAATACGGTGAGTATTCTCCTCAGGAATCTCACTTCTGTTGTTGTAGTTGTTCTTTTCTTTTTTCTTTTGTTTTCTGTCATTGGCCATGTTTGGTATTGGTAGCATAGAGTCGGTAGGAAGATTGCGCTGTAGGGTGCGTTTTAGTGTCTACTGATGCGTGTTTGTTCTGTAGTATTGGTGTCATTTGTCCAATGAGTTGGTTTGCCTTATTGCATCTATTTTTGATTCTCGTCTTCTGATTTGCTATTTGATGATATTATACTTCCTAAATACTTGAAACTCTTTATTTGTTTCAGAGGGTGGTCTTTTAGATGAATCTTTGTTGTGTTTCCTTCTTTGGTCATCAATATGTGTGTAAATAATAAAATAAATCCTCACAAGGTTGGAGACATGAACTTGTTTACATTTATACCTAAAGTAGCATTAGTTATCAACACAAGTATTAAACACGTTATATTTACCAGATGGTAATGACGTTGCCAACATCCATGTCAAACCCTCGTATTTGTCCGATGAAAATGACGGCCACGGCTTCGTAGAGTGCAGTGCCATCCATGTTGATTGTTGCCCCAACGGGTGCCACGAATGCCGTGATTCGTGGGTCGACTTTGTTGTTTTCTTCCAGGTTCTTCATGGTAACTGGCAAGGTTGCAGAACTGTGAACGGAAATCGTACGTAGACATATTTCAAAAATAAAGAAATAGATCAAACAATAGCTTCTGACGGATGTCTTTTTTGGTCCGAGGCTAGCCGAATGCTTGGGCATTCTCAGCAAGTACAAGATGCAAAACTGTCAAGGAAGCAAGTGGTGCCTTTGCAAAAGATAACAGGCGGAAACAATGGCTGTGACTAATGCTCCGAATTGGCTCCACGCGCAAAATTATGTCCACTCAAGTAAACTGAGCGACTCGCATTGTATTTATTACGGATTCAAGGAGTATGCTTAATAAGGTGGAGAAAGGAATGTTTCGTGTGGAATGGCTATTCTCGCTTCACATTGTGAGAATTGTATGGATTTTTTGCCCAGGCATGCAGCAGTGCGGGAGAATGGTGGTAGATTACTTAGGGACATGGGACAAGTGGTCGTGCGCCTGTGGCACCAGGTGAAGAAGGCGGGGAAACAGATTGAGACCCCGTATGTGGAAATAATGAGATTGCGGGGGATCGGCATGGATTCTGGAAGAATCTCAAAACTGAGAGGGAAGACCAGGAGAACTTTCAATCAGATAGTAGTATGACTGTTCGCTGGCTGTTGAACGAGGGGACGGAGTGCGTATGGGAATGTCCTGAGTGCACTTATATCGATTCTTAGCTCAACTCAACCCAACTCAACTCAACTAAATTTAACTCAACTCAATTTAACTCAACTCAACTCAACTCAACTCAATGAACATGCTCAAAATAGGTCCAGACTAGCTTCAGTCGGCACGAGTGGCTGGACACATTGAGTACATCACAATTAGTCAACTTTCAGCTGTGTACCAGAGCATTCAGACGCGAAAAGCAACGAGCGAACCGACAGTTTGGCGCACATAGCGGTGATCGAGGAGGGTAGGGCTATGGATGGGCCAGACATCATCAGTGTCATAAAATATGCAGGACAAACTGATGACCTTTAAGGACGCTTGGGAATCTATGTCCTTGTCCAGAATGAGGAAGTTTGGGGTGTGAAGCAGGAAACCGCCAGACATGAAGTGTTTCTCAAGGGCAAGAAGCTTCGAGACTCGGTGTGAGGAGGTGACCTTGAGAGGGTTTTACGTCTCACGAAGTCTTGACGGCACCGTTCTCCTCTTCAAGTATACTTTTAACAATCGGCATTATAGCATTCTACGCAAACCCACAGATGATCAGTCTCTCCCAGGAAATGACGTAAGGCGCAGATGCTGATTGTTTCAGTGGCACTTTGGTTATAGAAGCGTCTGATTTGTCCCCTCATGAGTCCTCCCATGCTCTGGACCACTTTTAAATCCAGACTCAAGCATCTTTAAATATTTTGTTTCATCTATTGTGGTGTCTTCAACAAGCAGTCGTACCAATAGACACGGAGAGTTTAGGACGTTGCCGAGATGGGTGTGAAGATCATATTGAACTTGTCTGAGAGTGCCATCTAGTAGTAAGGCGAAAACCCACCGACGAGTTTTGTAAACTCTGACACCCATCAATCCATTCCCTGCCATGTGTTCCATGATCCAAACTCTAAGATAAAGCAATGTGCCAAGACACTGATGACATGTTATAGATAAAACAGATTGTGAAATGTTTCAGAAACAAGGTGGTGTTCTATCTAAACGGGTTTTAGTTAAGTAAAAGCAATAAAAACCCACATTTATATGCAGTTTACATAAAGATTATCTTGACAGGACTATTTTAAAGAGTATACAAATTGTACTTGATATTAGATTCACAAATCAAATGGTAAAGAAAATCAGAAACTATCAGACCTTTCCCGTTTGCTATATCTGTATATATATTTTAGCTCTACAAAACATAGACTTCTGGTCAGATTTCTTAACAGAGAAAATAGACGTAGACAGTCAGGATTTTTGGGGCACATTAAGAGGAGAAATGAACTTGAAAATTAGTGACAAAGTGACAACTGGCAAAACTGCTGGGAAAACAGCAAAAGGCAGGCAAGGAGACAACTACCTGGATGGCTTGACCAAATGGCATAATCTGGACAAGAACACAGACCTGATTCGCGTGTCTAGTGACCGTGTGAGACAACTAGCAATGACAGTTCAGGTTTATCAGCATGGTACATAACGAAGATGATGATGATGATTTTGATGATGAGGACGATTATGATGATGATTAGTAAGGTGTTACAGTCGCAAACATTGACACTTACCTGGAAGACGTGCCGACGGCAGTAACCAAAGCTTGCAACATTCCGAAAATAAATCTGTGAACGAAACAGCAAGGTGGGGCGTTATTGTTATTTTCATTGACTCTTAGAACACAGCACACTACTTCAAATGGCTCCAATGTGAGCCTTCCCTGATTGAATAATGAACCAAATGAAGCAAAGCAATTAATTCCTGAACGTACCATTTCACACATGTATTCGTATGTAACAGAATAGGACACGCAAAAACTTCACTCTGTCAAATGAAGAACGTTTTGTGCATTAAGTCACTGTCATTGAAAGTTTGAAGGAGAGTTCTTGCATGTTACATAGAACCAGTTCTAACATACCGTTACGAATCCTGGACAATGAGTAAACAGGCGAAAACATCCGCGGAAGCCTAGGAGATGTGATTTTATAGAAGAATGCTGAAAATTAATTGGACAGCCAAAAATGAGCTATCTGGACATTCTGAGGGGAGCTAAGTCGGAAAGACAACTTATCACAAACATCGGAAAGAGGCAGTCGTCGTTTTTCGGCCACATTATCAAAAAACAAAAACTGGAACACATCGTGACAACCGGAAAGATTTGCGGAAAGAGAGATAGAGGAAGATAGCGGGAGAAGATTCTTCACAGAATTGTGTCATGGCACGGAAGGGAGTCAACACATGAATTGATTCATGCAGTTGGAGATAGCAATTTGTGGAGAGGTATGATCGCCCACTCCAGCCGGCAAGGCACTGGATGATGATGACGATTCGTATTTATATAGCGGGATTGTGTCGGTAGTTGGCATAATTCCCGACTGTATATCGCATCGAGCATACTGTGCAAGAACTACAGAGTATATTTTTAATGACTGTGCAGTGTTTGAAAATATTGCCGGTCCACGTTTTGTATTTACCTATTATATTGCATAAACTTTACAGATAATTTTTGTAGTTCTATTTGTCCCACTCCACAATTTATTCAGTTGTTTTAGTCTCTGAAGAGCAGTAGATATTCGTATTTTAATTTATTTCACTGTGCCACCATTGTTGGTAATCAATGACCCCAGATATTCGAAATGTCCCCCACCTCCAATTTTTCCTCATTAACATATATCTCTTTCTCCATAGTAGTTTTAAAATGTAAGCATTATCTTTGTTTTTGCTAAGTTAAGTTATGAGTTGTAATTTTCACTATTCAATTGGGTTGAGTTTATTAGGTTTTCCATACTATTCTGTGATGTGGATAGCAATACTGTATCATCAGCATATCGAATTTCTGGTATGTCAAGACCACCGATATTTAGGGCATCATATCGCTCCCTGTTATGTCATCTCTGACATTTCTCATTATATTTTCCGCGTGCAGGTTAAACAAATAGGGGGACAGCGCACAGTCCTGATGGACTCATTGCTTGATGTCAAACCAATCAGATGTCTCGCCATCTATTCTAACTGCTGCTAGTTGGTCTAGATAGAGCATTTTTATGAGTTGTATCACGTGTGATGGAAAGCCCATGTTCCTCACGATTTCCCAAAGTTTCTGACGTTGTACACAGTAAAATGCTTTTGAATAATCCATAAAACATGAGAATACGTTTACATGAAATTCTCTGCACTTCTCTATTATTAAATGCATATTGAGTATGTGATCTCTTGTTCCTCTTCCTTGTCTAAATCCAGCGTGAACAACGTTAATCCGGAAGTGGCGTAGCTACAGACATATCTGTTAAAGCAGAGTGGTCAGAGGATAAGGACCAGACTAAAGAGAAACACAATTCTGCTAGTCGTACAAACTAGGACACTTCCCAGGAAGTTTTGAAAACCATAAGGTGTCATTTTGTAAAATCTGGGTCGACGCCAGAGCCGTATTGGTCAGGGAAATAAATCAAGCCCTGTTACTACTCTGGTCAGTAACAATACTGTATTCTGTTTATACGTCATAAGACGCGTTGGGTATATGGTGCTAGTCCATATTTTTAGGCTAATCGGCACTTGAAGGATGGTGTGGTCAGTATCAGGTTGGCACTCGAAGGATGATGTGGTCAGTATCAGGTTGGCACTCGAAGGATGGTGTGGTCAGTATCAGGTTGGCACTCGAAGGATGATGTGGTCAGTATCAGGTTGGCACTCGAAGGATGGTGTGGTCAGTATCAGGTTGGCACTCGAAGGATGGTGTGGTCAGTATCAGGTTGGCACTCGAAGGATGATGTGGTCAGTATCAGGTTGGCACTCGAAGGATGGTGTGGTCAGTATCAGGTTGGCACTCGAAGGATGGTGTGGTCAGTATCAGGTTGGCACTCGAAGGATGATGTGGTCAGTATCAGGTTGGCACTCGAAGGATGATGTGGTCAGTATCAGGTTGGCACTCGAAGGATGGTGTGGTCAGTATCAGGTTGGCACTCGAAGGATGGTGTGGTCAGTATCAGGTTGGCACTCGAAGGATGATGTGGTCAGTATCAGGTTGGCACTCGAAGGATGGTGTGGTCAGTATCAGGTTGGCACTCGAAGGATGGTGTGGTCAGTATCAGGTTGGCACTCGAAGGATGATGTGGTCAGTATCAGGTTGACCGTCTTTACTTCCCAAAACAGTTCCTAATGCCCATATTAGGCTGGGCCGACCTGGTACCCCAGATTAATTGTAAAAATCTTCCTGAATGCGAATTTGAGCCTATGACTACCGGACCGGCAGACAAGCCTCATAGCCACTTCGCTACCACAGTTCTCTAATATTGTAGATTAATCCATACTTCATCCAAAGATACCTGCATTTTTATCTATTATAACATGCCTTAGAATGCTTACCTGTACGGATTCTTCCTGACTAAAACAAAGTACAGCAAGGGGAGGACGATGAAGCCATGAATAGCCAGGCCAGCCATGACCGTGAGAAAATAAAAGCCCAGTTGCTCAAAGGATTGAACCGGGTCATCCATGGACGCCACTTGTGCTGCGATCAGGAACAGAACTCCGATTGGCGAGTACCTGGATCGATAGAAATGTTTTAGTTAGGCCATACATACGAGAGAAGCTTTCATAGCACTTTAGAATTTGTGGACATCACAATTAATAAAATATAGTACCATGCATAGAATAATAAATCTAAAATCAAATCAGTACTTCTGTGTGGATAAGACACGCGGATAACAACTAAAACAGTGATAATAAACTCCATACATTTATTAAATGATGCGGGCATCGCACAGAAAGGCAAAAATGTATTGACAGAATATCTAGTGTGGAGCTTACGGAACGAAATAAAGAAATCTTATCGAATCAAGAGGTGGGGAAAAGAGGAGTGCGCTGGATAGGACACACATCAAGAAAACCTGTTAGTAATAAACAAGTTATGTGCATATCCTTTACAGGACGTCGCAGACAATACCAGCAATTTTTGCTGTTGTGATCTCTTAGCAAGTTTGCGTTCAGTAGTTTACCATTGCTTTCTGAACGACCGGCACCTATACAATTTCGTAAAACACCAACGCAAGGCTGTCTGCTGCCAAATCGCCTGCAGTGTGTTTCGAAGGCGGGTATACGGAATTATAAACTGTGTCAGTAATCTTTCGCCATGGAGTCGGTCTGCTAGTAATATAACTAGAAAATCTTTTCTCTCGAACCCAATGGACAACAGGAATAGAGGTTGAAAGTTGTACAGGGTGTATTTTTAATGACTATGGGGTTTTTGAAAATATTGCCGTTCCATGTTTTGTATTTACCGTTTATGTATGTGAACTCCACAGAGGGTGAATACAAATCTTGGAATGGCAATATTTTCAAAACCCCACAGTCAATAAAAATACATCATTCATTCATTGGCACCTTGCCGTCTTGACAGACGATAGTTTGTGCTTTTAAAAGGCATAATAACTTTTAACTATGGCGGTAGCGAGTGTGACTGATAAGGCCAATTTGCGCTGTAAATGTCCGTTCACAGTGGGTGCATGTGAACACGTGGTCATTTCCACCATCATGCACCATCTTACGTCTCAAACGCTTGGTGTGTGACTTTTCTGCAATAATTTTCTCCTTTGACTTTATTCCATTTCTGATATTTGCCCTCCATGCAACACGTTCAGCGGCGACTTGCTCCCAATGTGCATTATCAATGCCTGTATCAATCATGTCCCGCTTACACACATCTTTGTATCGTAGTAGAGGCCGACCCTGAGATCTCTTACCCATCTGTAATTCACCAAAAAAGATATCCTTTGGTATTCTACCATCATCCATCCTCCTAAGATGTCCTATCCATCTAAGTCTACGAAGACTGAGCATGGAATAAACTGTCACACAACCTGATCTTTCCAATACTTCAGTATTTGTGATTTTGTCTTGCCACTTAATACCAAGAATTCTTCGTAGACACCGCATATGAAAGCTGTTTAAATTGTTCTCTTGGTGTGAGTAAGTTGTCCAGGTTTCACTGCCATAGAGAAGAGTACTAAGGACACAGGCTTGATAGACAAGGACTTTTGTTTTGGCAGTAAGCTTCCTGTTCTCCCAGACTCTTTTTCTTAACCTGTTCATTGTTGTTGCTGCCTTACCAATCCGGATGTTGATTTCCTGATCTAGGGATAATTTGCTATTTACCACTGATCCTAGATATGTAAAATGGTAATTATATTCACCTCATAACCTTATAAAAATACATCCTATATATGAATAATATGGGATGAACTTGGAGGGAGCTGTAGGAGATGGCAAAACTGAGACGGGCTTGGCATTTCCGGCATCCATTTTATCAGGATGGGTTGATCCCAGGACCGCACTGGTAGGAAAAATGAATTCGGGCAATGGTGGGGCTTGACCTATGACCACTGTCCTGATAAACAAATGCACAAACCACTATGGCGACTATTATTTTGTTAAAACTACTCCAGACAGGCAGGTAAGTTGTAGTCAATGATAAGCATGAAAAGACAATATTAAGAGACGATGGGAAGATCGCATTAGAAGATTATGGGGAAATCATATCAAGAGACAATGAAAAAATAAGATCAAGAGATGACAGAAGATTACATTAAGAGACGATGGGAAGATAATATCAATAGCTGATAGGAAAATAGCATTGAGAGATAATGGGAAGATAATATCCCTAGATGATGAGAAGATACTATCAATAGATGATAGGAAAAATAACATTAAGAGATTATGAGAAGATAATATCAAGAGATGATTGTAAGATAACATGAATAAATTATGGGAAGATAATATCAATATATGACGGGAAGATAGCATCAAGTCATGATGAGAAGGTAACATCTAGAGATGATGGGACTATAACGCCAAGAGATCAACGAGCAATAGAGTACACACCTAAAGCGAGAGACAAATGTAAGAGATCTGTTGCAACCCATCTTCATTGTTGAACATGTTTTGATTGATTTTTTAATCTACCTCATATATAACTGACCTTCTGTTAGCTTTATCTGACACATAACTGACCGTCTCTTAATTCTACTTTATATATAACTGACTTCTCTTTACTCTATCTGGTATTGTGATATATTACATTTTCACCAGCGTAACATGCGGTAAATAATTCTGGCGACGAAAAAAGGTTGACACCGCCTCATTCTCTATGGCAACAATCCGACTTTTTCATCCACCCATTGTGACGTCACCACCGGAACAGCGAAAACAAAATAAAAAGCCCATGCGGGAATGAAACTGTCTGTTTGTGTGAACAAGCCCAGCACAAGGCGAGGAGAAGATCTGAGGCGAAGGGAATGATGAAATATGTCTAAATATAAGATTTAAATATAAGTATTTTAAATGAAGATAGGAAACATCAGCCTACAACATCACACCAAGATTCGGAAACCTGTCGCTGAAGTGTTGGAAGTCGTCCTGTTTGGATGAGGTGAATATAATTATTTTACATCTTAGATAAGTTGTGAGTTCAGTTTCCCAGAAGAAGATTTGGTAAGTTGACTTGTGAACACGTGTGGTGAATTCTTAAGAAGGTAATTATAATTAATGGTTATAGTTTATGGATAAACTATTCATTAAGAATCACCAGAGTGAATTTTAATTTCTCCCAAAGTAAACAACTGATTTAATGTATAAGCATTAATCCAAGTTGTACATTTATTTCTTAAGCAAACTCAATCTACAATGATTTGGAATGGTGAGTTCTTAAAGAATGTAATCTAGTACAAACTAAATAATATTATACTCAGTTATCATAGTCATAAGATAAACTGTACATTAGGAGAAAACACAGGTTTATTTTCTCCCAGCTAAACAACTTAGTTAATGTATAAACATTAGACACATGTTGTAAATTTTATTTCTTAAGAAACTCAATCTAAAATGAATTAGAGTAACTTAAGACTTAAGGAAACTATTGTAAATGTGTAAACACTGGTAAATCAAACTAGTGTAATGTGTAATTAGTCAGTAGATTTAATTTTGACTTGAGCACATGGACAAACAAATAGTTTTCTTGTAATTCATGAACCCCTGAGAACCAAATAGATTCTACAGGTATCATAATTTGTGTGTTGAGTAAAACACCATAGCGGTGAGTCAAATGTATTTTCAATGTTGTAAACATATGGAATTAATGTTTGTGCCACACAATAATAACACTTAGTCAACCGGCATGGTAGAATGGGGGGGGGGGCTGTGCATTTTATTATTGCTACACATGAGGCAGTATCCTTTGAGAATCTCATAATTATGTCTAATGATCACAATGATCACTATGTCATTGCTGATAGCATGTCTGTGAGGATTCATGTGGGATTTCATCATTGTTAAACAGATGTGAATGTATCATTTGATAAAACCCATCAGCATGCATGACTAAATATCCAGGAAATAGTATCAGTAGGTTGAAGGATGAGATTCCCTTGTAATGTCATTCTTGGTGAATCTGGGAATGTATTCTGTGTAAAGCACCTACCTAGGCCTGATGTCATTCCTACAGATATGATGTGTATGATGAGTGATTGTGAAAGGAGATATTTTATTGTGATATCAATGATGGTAAACATTGTAAGTTATCATTGGGAAATCACCCACCTTACATGACAGTATGAAGGATGTGTAATGAATGATTCCTATAGGATCACCCATACCAATATGAATATGAGTGAAATCATCATCCATGCATATTAATGATGCATGAGGAATTTGAGTGAGTGAGTGAAGTTACATGCTGAGAGAGAGGGAGTATAAGCCAACAGTCAATCTCAGGATAGCCGGACAATTTGATGTGGAATGCCATGACTATCACCAGAAACTAGTTCGGCATAACCCATAAACTAAATAATCATTTAGTACACTCCGGCACATAACAGCACTTTGTATAAAATATCATTCATGTCACTATCATCTAGTTTTGTGCACTAAGCACTACACAACCAATATCATACATTACACATATTACAGCATCTGTGTGTGTGTAATTTAAGCATAATTCCACTTTGTATTTCATGTCACTTCTGGTAACACATATGGTCTAGTGTAATACCATGTAATACCATGATGATGATGATGACTGTAATGTAATGAAAATTAATGTACTACAATGATGATGACGATGACTGTAATGTAATGAAAATAATTTAATAATGTTTATGATGATAATGTTAGAATAATGTAATGATTTCTAATGTAACAATTATGATAATAATAATAATGATAATGATTGTGATGACAATGTAATAATTATGATAATACTGATAATGATTGTAATTACAATGATAATAATGTAATCATGATGATGATGAGAATGATTATAATAAGCATGATGAGGCGGATAGCTGAAGTACACTCTTAGTATAGAAACGGTGAAGAGGGAGGAATATACTCTCCGTAAAACTTTGGACTAAAATTAGAAGTCACCTAAATACTATACAAGAATGGATACCATAATGTACTTATATTGCTTATAAACAAACACTCATTACAATGGGAACTGATTTTTAAAAGCCCTTAATGTATGAGACCCTTTTTCTGAAATAGGAAAAGATGAAATAGAGAACAAAACTAGGCAGAAAAGAATGGTCAACATAACTGTCGAATTCCCAATCAATCAAGGTATGACTTAACCGGTAGACCTGAGGACAGGCATAGGTGAAGATGAAACTGCACATCTGCTAGTTAAAACCTTGAACACATGATAGTGGAAGATTGGAGTGAGAGCAAACAACTATGTTGGTGATAACTAATTGTATAATAATAATCTTTCTTCTATGTTTATTTTCTCTAAGAACAAGATTCCTTTTATTGTTTTCACTGGTTATGTTCTTAGGCTTTTACATTTCATTTCTAATGTCATATTTATGATATCATTAGAATTATGTGATTGATGGAATTTCAGGTGGTGGTCTTATTCATGTAAATCCAGACCTGACTTGGTGAAGATTGAATGCAGCACCTGTTGAGTGAGCACATTGTTGAGTGATGCCCTTGATAGAGTAGCGCAGAAACTTATCTACCTGCAACCATTCCATTTGTCTCATAGGAGAGGTAATCTTTATTTAAACATTTACCTGCCAAACAATGGAAAGGAAAACCAAGAGCCAACTTATGTTCTACTACGCCCTGGAACACTAAGACTACAGCAATTAGATAGCCAAAGGGATTCCCAAAGCTGGAAGTGGAGAATGCTAAAGTATAAACAGTTCTTTTTTTTTTTCAGATCATCCAGACCAGTAAAAGATTAGCATTTCAGGCCCCTGGAAAAGATATAGCTGTTAATATATACATTATCATTGACACATCAATTCTGTATATTTACTGTATATGTATATGTCCTTATTTTATGACAGGAAATTGTAAGTTTGAATGTAATTTACAAAATCCATATTTGTGTTTATTAAATCATAAAAACTGAGGTCATGTCATGTATTGATTGTATTTTACTTGTCATAGTCAAATTGTTTTAAATTACCCTAGATAGAATTAATTAGTTGGTAGAGGAGAGGCAAGGAACCACTTAAAGGATATTTTGGGTATAAAAGGGAATACAACTTTGTCAGTTATTTCCTGAAGGTATTCCTTGGTTCTCTAAAACTCTATTTCTGGTCTCAACCAATTGAGTCAGTACAGCTAAATTAATTAAACGGGCAGGATCACATTGGGAAAAAGGATTTTGCATTCTTTATCTCTTTGGGGTGGAGCCATCAATCTCGACGTATCAGGTATAATACTGAATTCTCATAACCCTACATAACACGTACATGTGTCGCTTTGCAGTAATACATTCCTGAGTAGGAAAGAATTAGCATTATAGTGTAGGGTTCCGGCTTCCTGGCCTAGAGGTTAGCAACCTTTCTCCGTAATCTCGTATACTCTCGTAAGTAACGTGACGACGATGAGAATCAGCAGTGGTTCGAATCGTGTCGGTAACTTACGGGATATGTGAGCCGGCCGCTCAGAAAGCAATGGCAAACTACTGAGCGTAATCTTGCCAAGAAATCAACAATCAGCTGAAAGATGCTGATGTTGACAGCGATGTCCTGTAAAGGATATGCAAACATTTTATTTATAGTGTAGGGTAGTACGTTAGTCAGTAACAACTGTCTAGATAATCTATATAAGAAGATAAATTAATAATTAGAACGACTGGGTTAAAGTGGGCCTTACCAGATAACAGCAGAGACCAGAAGTAGTGTGGCCTCACACAGTGATTCCACAAAGTCCTTCAGTGGTTTCCCCTTCACGCCCAGTCTGTTAATAGCAATACCCATGGCGATAGAGAAAGTGACCAGTCCAAGCATGTTGATGCCGCTGGTCTTTGTAACAACTGGTTCATATACTGGTTCTGCGAAAGATAAACGTTTTTGGTGGGTTACTGACCACATCATCCATCGAACACCAATTTGTCTATAAAAACATGGGGTTAGCACCATATACCCAATAAGCTTCGTAGCGTGGAAAAGAGACCTTAGCAATTATCTAGGGTGGATAATTTCTCCCTGAAACTAAGTATTCTTGCCTGCTTTAAGGTGGTATTTTCAACTACATTTATGTAATGTCATTCATCCTATGATTACACTGTTCTACGATCCTTGTTACTAACCCTTCTAGTAACTCAGATTAATGATAATTCATTATTTTGTTTCCGTGACACATACTTTAATAACAATTATCTGTCAAAATGTTCCCAATATTGCTGCGTTCCAGTGCAGTTTTAGATTTAAATACTTTTTTTGTTACATTATATTAGGTCATATTTCAATGTTTTCCGGTACGGAAAGAAGTTATATTTTGAATTCATTGGTTACTTTACATAACTACGATCCCATAGGAAGGTTATACAGCGAAAGATCACTAGGTCTGTTTTTGTTTGTTGTTTTCTAAAGCTGTATTCGGTCACCATACTCAGTATCTGATGCCCACTGTCGCTCATTGTGATTCAGAAGGTGCCTCAAGATGCATGTTCTCTCATTAAAATACACACTATCGTATCTTGTTGCTTTGATTCTAGGCTTAAGACACATTTCTTTGAATTTTTGTTGTGGAAGATGGATTGCTCTAGTCCTTTTTCTAGTTGTCAGTAGAGAACGTCCCTTGGCGCATGTATACTAGCCATGGATGCTCAAAATAACTTTGCAGAATCTAGGTGCTTGAAAGTTGCTCTTCATCACTGAAGACACTGCACATCAGATATGTTTTGCCCAGCATTATTTTTTCTATGATACCTGTGCTTTTTCAACCTCAGGACATTATATTCGGTACTATGTGTGTTTTCAAAAGTGTTTATTGTATCATTATGTGGCTAAGAATATAGTTTGCTTCTTTTTCGCAGATGAATTTATATTGGTTTTTACCCCTTCACTGATCGCGTCGTGCGTCACGCGTCATCGTCAATGAAACTGTCCGCGTCGTTCGCCGACAAGACAAGTCGCCTGAACAAGTCAAGAAGCCTGACACGGGGGAGGTAAATGGCACGTCGCAAAAACACGAAGAGACACGCGGTATCCAAGATGTGCAGCGTGGGAGCCGACAAGAAGAAGAAAGTGGAGAGCCTGCCTGCTATCTGCATCAATGAACCCGAAACTACAGCTATTGACTGAAGCTACCACGAGGGAGAAGATCGATAGCCCACCACAGACAAGAGCCAAACGTACTGAGAAGCAGAGAGAGGAGAAAAAAACACCGACTCACCGACAAGCAAGTGGGTTGTCAAGCGTATCCAAGTGGAGCTATCTGACGAAGAAATCCTAAAGCAGCTACGAGAAGAGAATCTCCACACCCGATTCTTGAAGGCGGAGCGGCTCCTCACCTACTCCAAGATTCCTACAACCTTGGCGGTGGTGACAACAGAGGGCAGCGAGATGCCGATCACAGTATCAATCAACAAGAGAATGCAGCAGCCAGAGAGATTCATCCCAAGGATCACCCAATGTTCCAGATGTCAGAGGGCTGGCCACCGCAGAGCAGCATGTCGCAGTAAGACGGAAATCTGCCGGTACTGGGCCGATCACCACGCCTTCAAGGAGTGTCCGCTGGCCAAACTGGACACGGACTTCCGAGCACCCAACAACAAACGAAAGTGCGCCAAATGCCTGAGCAAGCATGGAGCAAGATACTTGGGCTGTCCGTACCTGCAGCGAAACAAAGACGCCTTAAATATCACAATTATCACAAAGACACCATTCAAGGAAGCAATGTAGAGGGGCGAGACAGCCACGGGTATAGCACAAGCTGAAAGAGATCAACTGCGAAAGCAGATAGACGAGCTGAAGAAACAAGTCAAGGCACTGCTGACGCCGACTCAGACCAGCGACAATGAGAAACTGCTGGCTGAAATAAAGGAGATCCATCAAATCATCAAGCAAGAAGTGGAGCATATGGCCGCTATGAAAAAAGAAAACGAAGAAATACTACGCACCATCAAAGCAGAGAGAAAGCTACTGAAAGATGAAATGGAGCTTTTCCGGTACAAACCAACAGAAGCCATACACGAAACCACAGAGAAACCGCAAGATGAAAACCAAGAGACCGAGCCTGAACCGCAAGCCAAAGCCAGCAGCCCGACCGCGAAGCTCCAGGCCGACAGGGGAAACCAATATCTCGCCAGACTTCCGAAGAAAACCGAGATGAGCACCCCGATGACGACACGGAGAGGCCCCAGTGGCCTACCTTGGAGGAGCTACGAGAGTCGGCAAGGATTGGGGAATTAATGCACCAGGAATTCAAAAGACGCTGGGATGAAAGAGAAAAGAAGAAGCCCAAGAAACTCAAGAGACCGGTAGAATACCCAGATAGAATTACTGACTGGGAGGATGGACCCGGCTACACGTACTATATAGAAGACGGAGAGATGGTCCCATGGCTGATCGCAGAGGAAGAAATCGAAAGGCAACAGAAACTCAAAATCGAAAGTGAAAAAGGGCGCAAGGAGGAAAATGGAAACATCGAAAAGCTCATAACGAAAATACACAAAAAGGAGGCAAAAATGCCACATGTCCTTTTAAGGACAGCAACCAGTCAAGCCAGACGCGCCAGAAGCCTACAATAACAAAAGAAACCACCAGAGACGGGAACAAAGGACAGCCGCCAACCGATCCCCCAGCTGACGTCACAGACACAAACCAACATAACCAGTCCGAGATAGGACTCACTCGTAAGAACGTACAAGACAAGAATTAGGGTGAATGAACCCACAAAGACCACGGACCTCATCAATAACCACAGCTGAAGAGGCAGGTTGAAAGAGGCCGAATTTGGAATTATTGTTTTGAAAATTGGAATTGGAATTGGAACTTTACTTATCAAACAACGGATATCAGAACCCTGCTGCTCTTTGGAGCATTTCAAAAGTAGGGCAGCCATCTTTAAACTGTTTTTATGACGTCACCGTGTTCGTTGAGCAACGCGATGTCACGTGCACAGGTTACAAGACAATGGCATTTTTTTTTATTTTTTTTTTTAATCCGCGTTTCCATCCTGTTTCAGGATATTGCGGTCAACACCAGCATCTTTCAGCTGTATGTTGATTCCTAGGCTAGATTACGCTCATCAGCACGCCACGACTTTCTGAGCGACCGGCTCCATACTCTCATAAGTCACTTTTGCGATTCGAACCACTGCTAATTCTCGTCGCGTCACGTGACGAGAGTATTCGGGGTTAGCGGAGAAAGCTGCTAACCCCTCGGCCATGGAGCCGGCTAAGACAATGGCATGGTTATCGTAGTTTTTGTCAGTTTAAAGGGTTTTATTTCAAGCCCCCTCTATAATATTTATTTGTACTGGGTTGCTTTGAATGTTAATCCTAATAACCTGATCGAAAATACTCCAGTAACCACTAACTCATGCATCTGACTCCTCGCCAGTCACATGTCCTATTCATTTCTCACGTACATCTCTTCATGTAGTATATGTTATTGTTACTTTAACAGAGCTCGCCCACCCCATCTTGCCCATTCCTGGTATATTAATTTTCATCTTTTGTATTTATTTAAACTACATTTTCTAAATTTCCTTTTTCTGAAACTGATGTGACATTTCAAGTACCTATTGTAAATTTATTATTTTGATTTTGATATTGGTAACGAGGATATGGTATCATCTGTGGCTCGTGATAGTCCCTGTCGGACGAGTATGTTTTAAAACAGTCACTAACCTTGTTCTGTGATTCAGATTTGTTTTTATTAGGACGTGGGAAGATGATGTAGTGTTTTCTCCTTGACTTCCGCGCCCACTCAAACGTATGTTACCTCTGCCTTTGACATCAGTTTCCGACTATCAGAACAAGAGAGTGCTCTGCTCCGATCAATAAGAGTTGTTAGCTTACGCTGGTGGATACTCGGACCTATGAATTACGCTAAGGACACGGCTGTATGTTTCCGTCCTCCACGACTTAGAAGTACAGTTTGGAAAAGCAACAAATTTGAACGTTTGACTTGATTATTCAATCAGAAGAAACAAATACATACTTGACCAGGTTTTCATGGTGAAAGAAAGAAATGTCTCCACTTACAGTTAAACAAATGCTGAACGTACAATAGCCTAGGAAATCAACCCTTGGTTGGGGTTGATCGCAACGTTCTGCAAAGGACATGCATTGTGTTTACTTCAAAACAAGACGCATTGACACTTCCTCTGTTCTGCTGTTTATGTGTTCGTCTCTCTCTCTCTCTCTCTCTCTCTCTCTCTCTCTCTGTGCGTGCGTGCGCGCGCGCGCGCGTGTGTGTGTATGTTTCTCTATGTAGTTCTCTAATTATAATACGGTAAAAGTGATTTCGGTAATTTACCTATAGTTTTATTATTGTAAAGTGTCTGGTTGAGTTCGGCTTGTGACAGATTTCCGCTCTTCACCTCCTTGAGTTCAGTTAGTTTCTGAAATGGAAACATTAGCATAGTAACAACATGAATTTGCAAGAAAAGCCATCACCATCTTAGAGATACATAGAAATGTATACAGACAGGCAAGCAGGCAGGCAGGCAGGCAGACAGACAGAGAGACAGATAGACAGACAGGCAAGCAGGCAGGTAGAGGCAAACAAACCGGCGATCGAATGAACGGCCAAATGGATGAATGAACGGGCAGATGGATGGATGGATGGATGGATGGATGGATGGATGGATGGATAAATGGTGGGTGGATTGCTGGATAGTTGTGTTGTCAGAAAGGTAGGTAATCGCGCAAGTGGGTAAATAGATATATAATATGCAAACTAATGCAAACTAATTATTTAAACTCTAAACAGATTCATCATCCCTATGTGCAATATGGCGTTGCCTTCGTGAATCCCCACAGATCCCGGTCCTTGGTGTTCTTGGTGGTTTCTTTTTATGACATTCTCCACTCCAACGTCTTAGACCACCAAGTATCATTTCCCTAGGTCTGCCACCCACGTTCCGTTGCATTCCCCGGTCAATAGATCCACACGCGATACTGAAGAAGTAACTGTTCAATTTGACCTTTGACCACCCTCAGTTTATTCGCTTGAAGGCCAAAGGAAGATATATCACCAAATGTGACCTCCTATTTGGACAGTGGATGATATATCGCCAAACATGGATCATCGTGTTATTATTTTGTTTCGTGGTATTTTTGGCAACTTGTAATGCTCAGTGGACGGAAAATGACATTATAATACTTGATCATTTGTTTTTGTTTGGCACTGAATGAGTTAACTCACCCAGTATCGCATAACCTCCACATGAGCAAGGCACAAAGCTAACTTCAGGTCTTTAAAATGCGATACATCTATATAACAGAAGCCACAGTAACGCAGTTGTTAGCACGCTTGTCTGTCGGCCCGATGGCAAATGAAAGTGATCGATTCCCATTTCAAGCAGTCATTTTTCCTGTGACCTGAGCTCTAGGTAAACTCAGTCTAAGGTGGTACGTAAGTACAAATAAAGGACTCTCTTACATGCTTTGGGCTTACTGAAAATCGTGTCTGCAGGAAAAATTAAAGAGAAGAGAAGCAGACTAAGAGAAACGATGCTGGGTGGATTGAGACGGTGGCATGGAGGAATATCATCAACAGAGTTGATCCAGAACACTAAAGTCCGAGATCTGTGGAGCGACATGAACGCCTACGCCTACGCCAACCTAAAATTGGTACCAGGAAATTTGCTGAGATTAATGGCGGTCGGTGTTTTAATGAGCACATCACCCAGCGAGTGCCGATCGGTGTTAAAATATGGAGCTAGCATCATATATTCATGTTGCCTCATGGGTTAAAATAGACCCTTTACTTTTTACTGACATATATCAATATGCGTCGACCATCCATCGAGACCCTCCGTAAGTATGTGAAATAATGTTAATCCTTGTGTATGCCTCTTAAGAGCTGCACTGTCTGCCTCTACTTCGGTGATAATACTGGATGAGGTTTTCTGGTATGCTCAGCACACCAACTTTCAAACCCAGATATCCCTTTGGACATTGTATTGTAGTATACAAAGCTTTCATACCTAGAACTCCCTTTGAACATTGTGTCGTATTATACACTTTTGGACATTGTGTTGGAGCATAGCAAGCTTTTAAACATATGCCACCATTTGGACATTGTGTTTGTCTGCTGACAAAACAAAATTTAGAGAAAGAAAGCTGATCATCCCACTCCACACCCCAAGGCCAGTAGTTGCTGTGGAACTGCTTTCTTTGTGAGTTAACTTCTTTCAATATATCTTCATTGCTCTTTGTATCCTTCCACAGTAATCTCATCATTCTTCTCTGAAACCGCAGCTTGCACATACTTCCTCACTTGTCTGCTAATAACATTGAACTCCACTGTAACTAAACAGGAACATGTGTACTGTTACTGTAACTCCAAAGTGACACCCATGAACACAGGGCAAGCTCGGGGATGGTGTCACATAATAGACCAACGTGATTTAACCAGTGATGAGAATAAAAGGCGTTCTGATTAGCGGCATGTTCGAGACTACAGGTTGTTTCAACACACCCAGAAAATAGTATGGGTTGCAGCTGCACATGATTACCTCTGGTCGACAGATTAGGAACATTCGGTGGTGAGTGAGATAAATCCCGGCATCGCTTTGACAGTTTATCAACATTCGAATACAGATAGAACCCGTCAGATCCTGGTTACAATCAGATGTCAACCATCACAGGTCGGGCAAAGTTAACAGCTGCAGATGTGTAGGGGAAGTGAGTGAGGTGAATCAATACATCACTTTGACAGTTCACAAACAGTTAGATTCACATAGAATTGCTCAGCTAGGGAGGAAACAGTCCCGTCTGTCATTTACAGTTTCCGGACATCAAGCGAAATGGCGGCTGTGATTGTCACCACGCGACAGAAGATTGGCAGCTTGTTATTGAAAACTGTTGTTGGGATCATACAGTAACTCGCTAGCTTGTTGGGGATGTCAAAACATGGGAGGACAACTCTGACAGTGACTAAGCCAGGGGAGATGGATTCCTGACAAGGGATGATCGGCCCAAAATAACACCTGTGTGCACATAAAGAATACGTCACGTGACCAATTTTAGGCGGTTGCCAAAAACTAGATTTGGGGATAAGGAGTGTAACTCGAAACGTCGATCTAAGAAGACGTGCTTTGGCACTGCGGTTAGGGAGTTAATAACATCTAACGTGTGCTGGATATATTATATTTATTTTATACGTGCCTGTCATGGCAAACTTAGATGTGATTGAGTAAACACTGCAGTGCCGTATAAGGTAGAACCTATTATAATTAGTTCTAATTAATATAGGCTGTAGCCGTGTTAAAACTAGAGTGTGATGATTAGCACTGTTAGTGGAAAACTAGCTAGAGTAGGGAAGTGATACTTAGCTCTGTTAGTTGAAAATAGATTAGCGAAGTGTTGATAAGCTCTACTAGTTGAGAATTGAGTAATGGGGGATAATTGGGATCTTCCAGTGGGTGCTCCCTGGTGGGGGAGGCGGGGGGGGGGGGGGGGGGGGGGGTTCCGCACGCTGTTGGTTGTTTTTTTTTTTCTTGTCTTGGCCTGATGAAAACCTATGTGTTCAGTTCATCTGTCCCTGACAGAGTTAGGTTCATTGTATTTTGCTGAGCAAGGGCCAATGGCCACGATCATCTAATAGAGATCAGTGACGGGGAGGCTATCACAAGTTGTTTGATCTATTTTACAGGTTCCCTCTGGTCGGGATGAAGAACACGGAAGAATGGTAAAATCCGATCCCGGATAAATTATGATGCAGAGAGATTGGCCAGCAACTTTATCAATGGGTCTATTCAGTGGAGAGGAATGGTATATGTATCCTACAGGATAAATACCGAATGAGTTTTAGGTCATACCATTTTTAACACACCAGTAGTGATGGATATTCAGTTCACTTATGACTAGAACAAAAATAAAGAACTCTATTGAAGTATAGACAATAACTGTTTAATAGTGAGAACTATAGAACATTTCACAAGAAGACAAAACGTCATGGTCATAGGACAGTGTTCCATGTTTTTTTCACTGCACAGGAATTATGAAGTCTGAGTTTCTATAAACTATTAGGAACAGTTGTGTTAGGAACAATAACAGTATTTTTTCACGGATTATATATGTGAATGGGATTCAGATCTCATGGTCATCAGAGCTCCTGGAGGAGGACATGTCTGGAGAGAAGGACACGACTTTGGTGAGGTCCATTGTGCTGATTCTTGTGATGTCGTGTAATCCTTGCCATGATGAGTGGACTCTGAACATGAACTATGTGGTCTGACCTATACATTTACATTAGAATACTCGACACACATTTTCTTCGCATACACGTCTCATATACGTTACACTTTTCTTTTAATAAATTAATCTTTATTAATTTTTAGAAGCAAGAGTTGTTGACTATGTTGCGTTGGGGAAGTATGAGAGGGGGCAAAGTAGGACAGTGAGAGAGTGATAGGAAAAGGTGTCCACGGGCTGATGGAGTGTGTTGGACGGAAGCTGGTGGATTCTCCAGGATATTGATAAGGGAAAAAAAATTATAATGTGGGTGTTGACTCCCCCCACTCCAGGGACGACACTTTAAAGGAAGACACGACATTATTGGGGGCTCGTAAACGGGATCTTTGGACAGCGGGATCTCTCGTAACCGGGATCTTTGGACAGCGGGATCTCCCGTAAACGTGATCCTTGGACAGCGAGATCTCCTGCAAGCAGGAATCTATGACAGTGGGATCTTCTGACCACGGGGTCTTTTGGCACGGGATCCTTAGTTATAAGAGGGAAATATCATATTGGAGAATACAGCTAGAGTGAATGTGGATAGAGGTTAGGACAAATATCTTACCTGTTCACACTTCACACGTCTGCATAGGTCTGTGGTCCTGATTCTACTCTTGTAACTGAGTGAATGTGCTGTGTGTGGTAATATCTAGATTTATAGTACTTGGTCATATATCTGTATATTAGTTTGCAGTTATATTGTACTCAACCTGCTAGCTTACCTCTCTGTAAAATGGCCACTCCGAAACTAACCACTGCAGAACTAAGGGCAAAGGGGGAAGAAATGGGATTGTCGGGTTCTGCTCTAACGGATTACATACAGGAAGTGGAGAGAGAGAGTATCGTCAAGCAGAAAGGGAAGATCGAAAGGCCGAGTTGGAATTGAGAAGGATGGACTTGGAACAAGAAGCTAGGAAATTTGAAGCTGAGCAAGCAGCTAAGAAATTTGCAGCTGAGCAAGCAGCTAAGAAATTTGAAGCTGAGCAAGCAGCTAAGAAATTAGAAGCTGAGCAAGCAGCTAAGAAACTGGAAGCTGAACAAGAAGCTCAGAAAAGGGAGCACGAGTACCTGATGAGGGAACTCGAGTTGAAGAGTCAATCTAATAGAGAAACTGAGGAGGCGGTTGGAGGTTCCTCCATCCCAGGCCCAACCCCAGCAGGTGGACATAGTTACCATGCTATGAAGTTTCCTCTAGCGGTCTACGAGGAGGACAAAGAGAAGATTGACCAGTACCTTCAACGCTTCGAGGCCATGTCTGTTGCTATGGGTCTGGAGCGTAACAAATGGAATCTCAAGCTATGCCAGGGATTACGGGGAACCGGCTACGAGATTTATTCTCGCCTGCCACCAGGACATGAGAACAATTACGACGAATTGAAGACGGCTCTGCTGAAACGATTCGAGGTTACGTCACATACCTACCGGAAACAATTTCGAGCAGCGAAAGAAGAACCGGGGGAGTTGTTTGCCGCCTACAGTTTGCGTCTAAAATCTTATCTCCATAAGTGGATGGATTTGGCTGGGTTCGCACATGACTATGAGAGTCTGGAAGAGCTCATGGTGGTCGACCAGTTGAAGAAGCAAATGTCTAAACCTCTCAGGACGTTCCTGGGAGAACAAAGAGCGGAACGTATTGACCTCGTGACAAAATTAGCAGAACGGTTCGTCGAGGTACACGGGGAGGCAGGGGAAAACCTTTCCACCAACCCCAAAAGTCAGGAGAAACATGATAAGAAGAAAGCCAAAAACTCAGGAACCAAACAGTGGGAACCTTATGTGCAAGAATCAGAGGATAGTTCAGAGAAGAAGAAGGAGGGAAGCAA
This sequence comes from Cepaea hortensis, assembly GCA_963921405.1. Taxonomy (NCBI): domain Eukaryota; kingdom Metazoa; phylum Mollusca; class Gastropoda; order Stylommatophora; family Helicidae; genus Cepaea; species Cepaea hortensis. The sequence continues at coordinate 48,610,712 of OY992885.1, read as the reverse complement.
GAGCACTTCAAGCTCTACACCAAAACGACCGTGGTCGGAGAAGTGGTGTTCAATTTGTAAGTCACCCTCTCACAATACGAGGGACTGCAAATCGAAGGCTAAGAGCCCTCACTTCGCAGCATGTCAAGTGACTTCCAAGGAGGTTGTCACAGAAACTGTCAAGGTCAACAAGGAAGCTCGCCACCAGGAGAGTTCACTCAATCCGGCACTAGAAAATCTAGGACAGGGAAATGGTGCAACCACTGCAGGTCGAATACGCACAATGCTATTGACTGCAGGGGAAAGTCAGGAGTCACTCAATTCGTCGTGTGCCCCGGGAAACCCAAGGTGGAGCCCACCGAACAGGTCGAGACCGAGGAAGAGACTCCAGACCAGGAAAAACCACCTGTAGTGGAATTGGTAGAGGTTAACGGTCGTCAAGTGGAGTGTTTGTACGACACAGGACTGGACGGAGAGGCCGTGATTTCTGCGGATCTGGTACATCCAGAACAATTCACAGGTGAGACCTTGGATATACAGCCTGCACAGAAGAGTGCTGTGACCATGAAGATGCCCATTGCTAATGTGGAGATTCGGTCAAGGTATGTCACCGGCACAATCAAGGCCGCTGTATTGACCGATCCCATTTTCCCATCATCCTCGGTTGCCGGTATGTCTTTCTGGGAATGCCCAGGGAGCCAATCCATATGGGAGCAATACAGACTCGCTCTCAGACGAGAACGGAAGAGGCAGAAGCAATTGTGACTAACCCACTGCCGAGGGAGCTACGAACTACCCAGAGTGAGGATGCCACTTTACGTCCTTGCTACAAAAAGCTGCAGAGAAGTGCTGATCCACCAGGACGGGGGCAGTACTACATGAAGAATAGGATACTCTACAGGAGAGCAGGAAGGGGAGACAACCTATACGGTCAGTTGGTCGTCCCGAAAGCTCACCGGTCCCAGATTCTTCATATGGGGCATACCATCTCCTTTAGTGGACATATGGGTATTGCCGCCACCATGCAGCGGATTTCCTGCCATTACTATTGGCCGGGAATGACAGATGATGTGCGTCGGTATGTGAAGTCATGCCCTGAGTGCCAGAGGGTGGCACCGAAACACTGGACAGCACCGGTGGTGTTGGGTGAGATGCCCATCATGAACTCTCCTTTCGAGAGGGTAGCCATCGATATCGTGGATCCACTTCCCAGGACTAGGAAGAGGAACATGTATATACTCACAATGGTGAATTGCTGTACAATGTGGGGTGAGGCCATACCGTTGACCACGATTGACTCGAAACGAGTGGCGGACGCACTGATGGAGGCCTTTACCAGATTAGGCTTCCCTGATCAAATTCTGACGGACAATGGGAACCAGTTTTGTGGAAAACTCATGGAGGAGGTATTTAGGGTGTTTCACTCTAACCACATACATACCAACCCTTACCACCCTCAAGCCAATGGACAAGTAGAGCGTTTCAACGGCACGTTGATGACAATGCTCAGGAAACTGGCACAGGAAAAACCTGATAGGTGGGATGAATATATCCCAGCAGCACTTTTTGCCTATCGGGAAGTTCCTCGTGGCTCAACAGGACTACCACCCGCCACGTTGCTGTTTGGTCGTCCAATCAAAGGGCCGTTGGAAGCCATGTTGAGGAGTTGGACTGAAGAGGGGACGTCAGAAGAAGTGATCTCTTCCTATAAATACGTGGAGGAATTGAAAGAAAAATTCCACAAGGGATAGACTCTGGCGAATCAAAACTTGAAAAAAAGCCAGGAAAAGACATGCGGCTTACTACAACCGTAGGTCTAAAGAAAGATCTCTAGAGGTGGGAGACAAAGTCTTGTTGCTACTCCCTACGGGAAACAACAAACTGGAGATAGGCTGGCAAGGACCATTTCCCGTGGAAAGGGTGATATCCAGAACCAACTATCAGATCCGGATCCGGGGAAAGTCGAAGATTTTCCATATCAATCTCTTGCGGAAATACGAAGAGAGACCGGGAGACAAGGCAGCACACCTCATGGCAATGGCAATTGCAGTGGAGACGGAAGGGAACCAACGAGGGCAGGGAATATCCCTTGGTACACCAGGAAACCTATAGGGATGTGCAAGTGAACCCTGATTTGACTTCCCAGGAGAGGGAAGAGATAACCCGGGTTCTTAAGTCTCATAAGGAGATACTGACTGATAAACCAGGACGCACGAGGTTGGTGGAGTTCGAGATGACTTTGACCACGCAGGAACCTGTTCGTCAAAAGGTTTACCCAGTTCCATTCTCTAAAGAAAAGGCCCTGGAGGAGGAAATACAGAAACTTTTGGAGGATGACGTGATTGCGCCATCCACATCCCCATACAATGCAGGGGTAGTTTTGTTACGCAAACCAAGTGGAGAACACCGGTTGTGTATAGACTACCGACTTCTGAACAGTCATACACAATTTCAGGTGGAGCCTTTGCCGAATCCAACTCAGTTATTTGCTAGGCTCCATAAGGCTCGGTACTTTTCAAAGGTGGATCTGAGTCGGGGGTATTATCAGATACCAGTCAAACCTGAGATTCGACCACTGTTGGCTTTCAGTACACCCAGTGGACACTACGAATTCAAGGTCATGCCCTTTGGACTCAGCAATGCACCTAGTGTGTTTACACGCATGATGAGGACTTTACTCGATCCTTTACAGGATCCGTCCATCATCTCTTTCATGGATTATATTCTGATTTCCAGTGACAGCTTGGATGACCACTTGCAATCCTTGGAGAGAGTGTTTAATAGACTCAAGGAAGCAGCGCTTACCGCTCGTCCAACCAAGTGCATGATTGGTTACCAGACTCTGGAATTTATAGGTCACACCATCACTCCAGGACGCATTGTCCCAGAAGAGAAGAACCTGGAGAAAATCAGAAATGCACCAAGGCCAAAAACGAAGAAGGATGTGCGATCTTTTCTCTCGTTGTGTGGGTTCTACCACAAATTTATCCCACATTTCACTTAACTGTGAGCTCCATTGACGGAAACCTTGAGAAAGGGATTCCCGGACCAAATCATTTGGACACCAGAATGTGAGACTGCCTATAGTCAGTTAAAGGAGGCCTTGGTCAGCAAACCTGTATTACAGCTCCCTGACCTTTCCAAACCATTTGTGTTGAGAACGGTTGCGAGTGCGATTGGGATTGGGGCAGCCTTGTTACAGAAAGGAAAAGACGATGCTTCGGTTTTGAAACCTGTGGCATACGCAAGCAAGAAACTACTCCAGGCTGAGAGGAATTATTCAACCGTCGAGAGAGAGAGTGCTTGTCTCTCGTATGGGCAGTGCAAAAATTCCAGACTTATTTGTATGGAGTTAAGTTTCGGGTCCAGTCGGATCATCAGCCCCTGATGTTCCTGGCTACTTCTCAGAAGTTCAACGCGCGTTTGATGCGGTGGTCGTTGTTACTTCAACCTTACAATTTCACAGTGGAGTACATTCCTGGGAAGGAAAATGTTGGAGCGGATTTCTGGTCAACAGATTAGGAACATTCGGTGGTGAGTGAGATAAATCCCGGCATCGCTTTGACAGTTTATCAACATTCGAATACAGATAGAACCCGTCAGATCCTGGTTACAATCAGATGTCAACCATCACAGGTCGGGCAAAGTTAACAGCTGCAGATGTGTAGGGGAAGTGAGTGAGGTGAATCAATACATCACTTTGACAGTTCACAAACAGTTAGATTCACATAGAATTGCTCAGCTAGGGAGGAAACAGTCCCGTCTGTCATTTACAGTTTCCGGACATCAAGCGAAATGGCGGCTGTAATTGTCACCACTCGACAGAAGATTGGCAGCTTGTTATTGAAAACTGTTGTTGGGATCATACAGTAACTCGCTAGCTTGTTGGGGATGTCAAAACATGGGAGGACAACTCTGACAGTGACTAAGCCAGGGGAGATGGATTCCTGACAAGGGATGATCGGCCCAAAATAACACCTGTGTGCACATAAAGAATACGTCACGTGACCAATTTTAGGCGGTTGCCAAAAACTAGATTTGGGGATAAGGAGTGTAACTCGAAACGTCGATCTAAGAAGACGTGCTTTGGCACTGCGGTTAGGGAGTTAATAACATCTAACGTGTGCTGGATATATTATATTTATTTTACACGTGCCTGTCATGGCAAACTTAGATGTGATTGAGTAAACACTGCAGTGCCGTATAAGGTAGAACCTATTGTAATTAGTTATAATTAATATAGGCTGTAGCCGTGTTAAAACTAGAGTGTGATGATTAGCAATGTTAGTGGAAAACTAGCTAGAGTAGGGAAGTGATACTTAACTCTGTTAGTTGAAAATAGATTAGTGAAGTGTTGATAAGTCTACTAGTTGAGAATTGACTAATGGGGGATAATTGGGATCTTCCAATGGGTGCTCCCTGGTGGGGGGGGGGGGGGGGGGGGGTTCCGCACGCTGTTGTTTGTTTTTTTTTTCTTCTTGTCTTGGCCTGATGAAAACCTATGTGTTCAGTTCATCTGTCCCTGACAGAGTTAGGTTCATTGTATTTTGCTGAGCAAGGGCCAATGGCCACGATCATCTAATAGAGATCAGTTACGGGGAGGCTATCACAAGTTGTTTGATCTATTTTACAGGTTCCCTCTGGTCGGGATGAAGAACACGGAAGAATGGTAAAATCCGATCCCGGATAAATTATGATGCAGAGAGATTGGCCAGCAACTTTATCAATGGGTCTATTCAGTGGAGAGGAATGGTATATGTATCCTACAGGATAAATACCGAATGAGTTTTAGGTCATACCAGTTTTAACACACCAGTAGTGATGGATATTCAGTTCACTTATGACTAGAACAAAAATAAAGAACTCTATTGGAGTATAGACAATAACTGTTTAATAGTGAGAACTATAGAACATTTCGCAAGAAGACAAAACGTCATGGTCATAGGACAGTGTTCCATTTTTTTTTTTCACTGCACAGGAATTATGAAGTCTGAGTTTCTATAAACTATTAGGAACAGTTGTGTTAGGAAGAATAACAGTATTTTTCACGGATTATATATGTGAATGGGATTCAGATCTCATGGTCATCAGAGCTCCTGGAGGAGGACATGTCTGAAGAGAAGGACACGACTTTGGTGAGGTCCATTGTGCTGATTCTTGTGATGTCGTGTAATCCTTGCCATGATGAGTGGACTCTGAACATGAACTATGTGGTCTGACCTATACATTTACATTAGAATACTCGACACACATTTTCTTGGCATACACGTCTCATATACGTTACACTTTTCTTTTAATAAATTAATCTTTATTAATTTTTAGAAGCAAGAGTTGTTGACTATGTTGCGTTGGGGAAGTATGAGAGGGGGCATAGTACGACAGTGAGAGAGTGATAGGAAAAGGTGGCCACGGGCTGATGGAGTGTGTTGGACGGAAGCTGGTGGATTCTCCAGGATATTGATAAGGGAAAAAAAATTATAATGTGGGTGTTGACTCCCCCCACTCCAGGGACGACACTTTAAAGGAAGACAGGACAGATGGTCAGAATATGTACACATTAGACTTGTCCCTAGCCAAATGAAAACATTACCTTGCTGAAGCAGGCCTCGACGATGTTGTCAGGAAACATTTGCCTGAGAGAAAATGAACAGTGTTAGAATGTTGAAGATTAATTAATTATAAGAGATAACATAAGACGTTCGTTCCCTACACCGGTCAGTCGGAAGTAAACGTTGACTTCTCGTCCAGAAAGCAATGGCAAACTACTGAATGTAAAATTGCCTAGAAAATCAACCAGGGGTTAAGGTTAATCTCGGCGTCCTGCACAGGACATGCAACATGTTAACGTTAACATCTCCGGTGTGTTACCGGGGCTCAGAACTGTATCAATGATTAGTCACACTGTAACCTCACATGTATGTAGTAAGTAGCGACTATGGAAGGTTGGTCTGAGACTGGCTAAGTCGCCCAGTAGACAAATGTAGCTGCAGAAGCCATTCAATCATAACTCAGTCTACAGAACGCCTGGCTTGAGTTGCTTGAAGGCATATGTTCTATTGGGAGATGACAGACAGAAGAACAAGCACGCTAACATGGGTTTCCGAGGGGTAAGGTTGACTTCCGCACACACCGTACTCCTTCCAGTCTTGATGTTGTCCGGGTATATGTCATGTTGTCTTCTTCTAGCACGTTTCCTCTTCAGTTTTTCATCCAGCGCTTGCTTTAACTAGAAGCTGTGGCTCTTTCTATGCACATTAACTGGTTGACCATTATCCCATTCAGTTATGTTTACTTCCACACCAGTATTATTTCAACTTTGTTTTCTCCTCCTGCCATGGTATTCTTCCTATTCGTCTACAAAATAACATATCGATAGCTTTAAATATCTCACATTATTTACTTGTTGTTCATATTTCTGAACTATATAATAATTAATTGCAATAAGTAAATAAACAAACACGGAAAGTTGAACTGAACAGATTTACAAGAACACAATCAATAGTGACAAAAAAATGACGTTGCGGCTAGGAAACCTTCGTCAGCGAACAAAAACAAAGACACTGATACATCTACAGACAAAAATTAGAGCAATCGATAATTAACTACAGCACCAGGCTAATGCGGTTTACCTAATTAGATCCAGGAATGTGTCGGCGGGTTCCACTTTCCTAAAGCTTCTGTCCGCGGCCACTGGCTTGTCCCCCCTCTCGCCGGGCTTGATGGCCAGCACCAGGATGATGCCGAGAATGACCGCCATTAAAGTTGTGGTCAGGTAGTATAGGCAGGCCCGTGCGCCGAGTTTACCTGTCAGTCGTACAATAGATGCCGCTGTTATATATGTGTGTGTGCGCGTGTGTCTGTGTATGTGTGTTCCTGTGTGTTTGATTAGGGTTGTTTTTGTTTGTGTGTGTTTGTGTATATTTGTGAGTTTATGTTAGCATAATGTTTGCAGAGAGGAAGAGGAAGGCCAAAGAGAAGATGGGTGCAGGATGTAGCAGATGGGTGTATCGGACGCGGGACATCTTGCTTGTGATCGACAAGTTTTCCGGAAGGTTGTCGTGGGAGTTGCAAGGGACATGCGACTAAATTAATGAATGTGTGTGTGTGTGTGTGTGTGTGTGTGAAGATTTTGGAAACAAGCGAAAAGTAACTTTTATAATTGTGTGTGTGTGTGTGTGTGTGTGTGTGTGTGTGTGTGTGTGTGTGTGTGTGTGTGTGTGTGTGTGTGTGTGTGTGTGTGTGTGAAGATTTGGGAAACAAGCGAAAAGTAACTTTTATAATTGTGTGTGTGTGTGTGTGTGTGTGTGTGTGTGAGAGAGAGAGAGAGAGAGAGAGAGAGAGAGAGAGAGAGAGAGAGAGAGAGAGAGAGAGAGAGAGAGAGAGAGAATATTTGGAAAACTTTCTTGAACGGTTATATATATAATGTGGGGGAAACATAATGTAGCAAACTGTCGACTGTCCAGGCGGCTAGGTGCCCGTATCAGTGACTCACTCTTGTGACATACTCTTCGAGCACGATTATTCTTTTCTTTATCTCTGTGTCAGCATCTACGAATATGTGTTTTCTTGGAAATGTTGAGAGAGGAAACAAGACGTAAAGAGGAGAAAGGTCTCAAACGGCGTGAGTTCCTTGAGAAACTACAAGCAAAGTTGCGAGACACGAGAAGTCACATCCATGATCATATATGAAGGGTGACTTTTGCGTGATGAACGACGAAGCAAGTACTTTATATTTCAAGGTTGAATGAATGTTATATGAACAGTGTCTTAAATGGGTACCAGGAAATGTTATGGGAAGTAAAGGTGACCGTCATGATATTAGACACATCACCCATCGAGTAGCGATTATGTATACAAATATGGGGTTATCACTGTGTGTATAATACGGGCAATGCATGGAATAGGGTTCTTTGCTACTTTACATGGAGAGAGTGGGGCTGGCTATATGCCCAGAGTTTTATAAACTGCGTTGAATTTTATGCGTAAATTTATAGAAAATTCGAAGGTAGTTCCATAGCAAATACTTCCTATGGGGTGTGAAATGTTGGGACTTAACATATTCTAGGTCGCAACATATGACGTGGGGTGGCTAGTTCCCTTTCTTGTCGTTGTTCCTTCCCATCTTTACCCATTACCCATGTTTATAAGACTGGGTCCAGCCCATGGTCGCAGTGGTTGGAAAAATAATTCTGCCTCTGCTGACGATTGAATCCGGATCACTGTCTTGGTAGACCAACAGACCGGCCTTCACCGCAACCACTGGGTTCTAAAAGAATCCCTGATGCAAGAAGCATCGTCAACAAATACATGTAAATACAAGTCAACATTTTATAATGATCATAGTATACTGTTATATATTACAAATTTGTAACGTGTGTTACATTTTTTTTTAAAGTTGGTATACCTTACAGGATCTTGCAGTCAACATTAGCATGTTTCAGCTGCTGCTGATGTTCATGGCAAGATTACGCTCAGTAGTTTGCCATTGATTTCTGAGCGACTGGCTTACATTCCCCGTAAGTAACCAACGCGACGCAATCCGCTGCTGAATCTCTCACAGCTGTGTTCCTCACGTGGATATACGGGATTACGGAGAAAGTCGTTAACCCCTTCGCCAAATAACTCAGTGTGGCCATGGTTCAAACCCCAGAACTTGCAGGATTATTTTCCCCTTAAATTGACGGCTCTGTGGTCTACCCATCCGTATAAAGTTGGTACCAAATAGTTTCTTAGTTTTCTGGAAACTGCCTGGTAAGGAACCGTTTCTGAGCTTGGAAACTGAAAGAAGAGCTCTGAAACACATTTCTCGCGAGCCAACGAAAGAAAAACCAGTGGAGATTGTACGTCATTGTCTATCGGGAAGAAAATATCTCCACCAGCCTCATTACAATAGATAATGTAGCTCTTTCCAGGATTCAAACGACTTAAACACCAGTGCAATTGACCCACATATTAAAACTCAGCCTTCCAGACGAGTTAAGTTGGGCTGAGTAAAGACCCGACATCATAGCAGTAGGGGCATTCCTATACGTGCCCCGTCTTCATCTTGACAACCAGTAAAAATACTAATGGTACCAACTGCTATCTGATTATGTGTCTGTCTGGTTCTTTATTTGTGTACTGAGTCACGCCCTGTCGCACCATTCTCTCCCGACAATGATCATGTTCTTCCAGGCTATAGGCAAGATCCCTAATGGCCCTGGCCACATAAGTCTGGTCGTGCAGCAATACCCATCCAGTGGTGGAGACCCATGCTCGTTTTCTAACACACCTTGTCTTCGATATAATTCATAAACCAATCAATCATCTAACTAACCAACCCTTATTAAATCAGTGTTTTCCACACTTTTGTTTATTCTCTTGCTCTACTCTAATTTCAGCCTAATTATACATTTCTAGTATTTAAAAAAGCAATGAAAAAGCAGCCTACCTGAAGCCCTGGCATCTAACGAGGTCAGCCCAGAAATCAGCGAGGATATAATCAGTGGAAGGATGACCAGCTGAAGCATGTTCATGAGCAGCTCTCCAGGAAATCTTAAATACATAATTTCTCTCTTGGACAGCTTAGGGTCAAGAGCACGCAGGCCTACGCCCATGCCAATGCCTACAATCAAGGCAATGATTAAAAGAATGACTAGAAGATTCTGCCTGAGCAGATGTAATGTCTTTTGGCAGCATGTCCTTTTCTCCGACGAGACACTTTCATTGCTGCTGGTAGGAGTTTTGTCAATGGTCAATTCTGACGAGTTATTCTTCTCCATATTGTCCATTGTCATGGCACTGTAGGCAGGCGGAGATGGCACCTCTTTGGTCATTGCGGGCTGAAGTGTATTTTCGATGGTTTTAGTGTCTAGAATGGAGGAACATCAGTTAGCTAAAGACTCTTGTGGAATGTTTGGAAATGCATGATGGCAGAAACTCGTCGTCAGAATAGATGCAATTTCAGACTTCAGAAACCACCGTCTTCTGGTCAAGAAGATATAAAACATAATATAACAGGTAACCTCTTAAAATGAAATAATGAAACTTAAAGGTAATATCTTTGTAGTATATGAAGTATGTTTTAAAATAAGGTTCGTTAATATTGAAGCATATCTAGATATATTTCAGTGGCGTTAGGTTTCATAGAATCATATCAAGAATATTTTAATATAAAGACAAATTTCAGTGAAATGCCAAGAACATGTTCATAAAAACTACAGCATAACAAAACTGACTTAAAGTAAAGTTGTATTTAAATAAAGCAATGCTATACTGTCTTAACGTAAACTTGCATTTAAAAGCAACATAATTAGACTGTCTTAAATTGAAGTCATATTTCATTGAAACATAACCAGACCGTCTTAACTTCAAGCTATATTTCATTGCAACATTACTAAACTGTCTTAACGGGAAATCATATTTCATTCAAACATAACTAGACAGTCTTAACGACAAATTATATTTTATTGAAGAAGAATTAGTCTGTCTTAACGTAAAGTTTTATTTAATTGAAAGATTGCCAGACTGCCTTATCGTCAAAGAAACATTGCTAGACTGTCTCATCGTCGAGTTATATATAAAAGAAACATCGCTAGACTGCCTTATCGTCGAGTCATACATCAAAGAAACATCGCTAGACTGTCTTATCGTCAAAGTAATATTGCTAGACTGTCTTATCGTCGAGTTATATATCAAAGAAACATCGCTAGACTGTCTTATCGTCAAAGTAATATTGCTAGACTGTCTTATCGTCGAGTTATATATCAAAGAAACATCACTAGACTGTCTTATCGTCAAAGTAATATTGCTAGACTGTCTTATCGTCGAGTCATATATCAAAGTAACATTGCTAGACTGTCTCATCGTCGAGTTATATATCAAAGTAACATTGCCAGACTGTCTTATCATAGAGTTATATATCAAAGAAACATTGCTAGACTGCCTTATCGTCGAGTTATATATCAAAGAAACATCGCTAGACTGTCTTATCGTCGAGTTATATATCAAAGAAACATCGCTAGACTGTCTTATCGTCAAAGTAATATTGCTAGACTGCCTTATCGTCAAAGAAACATTGCTAGACTGTCTCATCGTCGAATCATATATAAAAGAAACATCTCTAGACTGTCTTATCATGAGTTATATATCAAAGAAACATCGCTAGACTGCCTTATCGTCGAGATATATATCAAAGAAACATAGCTAGACTGTCTTATCGTCAAAGTAATATTGCTAGACTGTCTTATCGCCGAGTTATATATAAAAAAAACATCGCTGGACTGTCTTATCGTCAAAGTAATATTGCTAGACTGTCTTATTGTCGAGTTATATATCAAAGTAACATTGCTAGACTGTCTTATCATAGAGTTATATATCAAAGTAACATTGCTAGACTGTCTTATTGTTAAGTTATATATCCAAGAAATATTGCTAGACTGTCTTATCGTCGAGTTATATATCAAAGTAACATGGCTAGACTGTCTCATCGTCGAGTTATATATCAAAGTAACATTGCTAGACTGTCTCATCGTCGAGTTATATATCAAAGAAACATCGCTAGACTGTCTCATCGTCGAGTTATATGTCCAAGTAACATTGCTAGACTGTCTCATCGTCGAGTTATATATCCAAGAAATATTGCTAGACTGGCTTTTCGTCGAGTTATGTATCCAAGAACATTGCTTGACAGTCTTATCGTCGAGTTATATATCAAAGTAACATTGCTAGACTGTCTTATCATAGAGTTATATATCAGAGTAATATTGCTAGACTGTCTTATCGTCGAGTTATATATCAGAGTAATATTGCTAGACTGTCTTATCGTCGAGTTATATATCAGAGTAATATTGCTAGACTGTCTTATCGTCGAGTTATATATCAGAGTAATATTGCTAGACTGTCTTATCGTTCAGTTGTATATCAAAGTAACATTGCTAGACTGTCTTATCGTAGAGTTATATTTCAAAGTAACATCGCTATACTGTCTTATCGTAGAGTTATATATCAGAGTAATATTACTAGGCTGTTAAAGTAAAGTTATTTTTCATCGAATCATAGTTAGACTGTTTTAATTTATTGCCAAAAGATGTGACCTCCCATTTGGACAGAAGGACGGTATATCGCCATACTATGGCCATCGTGTGGTTTGATTTGTTTTTGATATCATCCGCAATTTCAATGTTCAATTAAGGGAAATGTACATTATAATATTTGTTCATTTGATTGTGTACCACCGTGTTTAGTTCAAACTTTCTTTTTCTTTGGAAGTGAATCAGTTAATGAAAAGTTATTTTTCATTTAATTATAACTATACTGTATCGACGTAAAGTTATATTTCAATGAATCATAATTATACTGTATAAAATTAAAGTTATATTTCATTCGAGTATAATTATACTATCTCAACGTAGTTGAGATTGAAGAATAACAGCCATGATACCGCAATTTCTAGCACGCCTGTCTATCATCCGGGTGGTCATATGTTTGAATCACCATGGACGCAGATAATTTTTTTTAACGGCCTAGGTTCCCATGATAATCCAACCTAAAATGAATACTGGAAAATGTTCTGAGAGTTTAGGGTGGTCGGCGTGACTTTGACAATATCACAAATCAAGCGCCGGTAAAAGATCCGGGCTAGCAGAATATTCTCAATACGCCGCAAGGTTCCTTTATCCCACAGCCCTAATACGAGGGGAAGTCAATAAGTAAGTCACATATGGCTGTAGAAAAAATAACTAAATATGATGACAACTTGAAACCACTTTATTTTTATACACACATTGTCCCTTTATTTCTCAACATAATTTCCACCAACATTGATGCACTTATCCCATTGTTTTATCAGTCCTCCTAAACCGGCTGCATAGACCTGCGTGCTATGTTTTCTAAATCACGTTTTCACTTCACATTCAACTTCGGCGTCATTCGCGAAATGTCTCCCGCCAAGGTGGGTTTTCAGTGGACCAAACAGGTGGAAATAACTAGGGGCTAAGTCGGTGCTGTAAGATGGGTGTTCCAGAACTTCCCACCATAGTTGGTTAATTTTCTCCTGAGTTAATCGAGCCGTATGTGGTCTGGCATTGTCACGAAGACGCAAAGCTCCTCTAGTCAGCAGGCCTGGACGTTTTCTTCGAATTGCATCATGAAGCATCGATAGAACTTCACAGTACGATTCATAATTCACATTGTCACCTTTCTTCTTAAAATTGGTTTAAAGCATTCCTTGACAATCCCAGAACACTGTCAGCATAACCTTCCCTGCTGATGGCGTAACCTTGAATGTTTGGACACAAAGCGAAGAAGGCTATTTCCATTGCATTGAAGCACGCTTTGATTCGAGCTGGTAGTGATGCACCCATGATTCTCCCCCAGTAACAACCCTATTCAGCATGTCTTCTCCTTCATCTTCGTATCGACAGAGATGATGCAAGGACAAGCCAAATCGGTTCATTTTGTGTTCCTCCTTCAATTGTCTGGGTACGCACCTTGAGCACACTTTCTTAAATTTCAATCGATCATGCTTTATGCAGTATGCCGAACCATACCGAACCATATTGCAGATGCTACAGAGTCCTTCGTTACTCGCCTGTCACCTCTAATCATCTCCTCCACCCGCTGCACGGATGCTTCTGTTGCAACCTCAACATGACGACCAGATCGGATTTCATCAACAATTTTAGAGCGCCCTTGAGAAAATGTTTCTACCCAGCTATGCACCGCTTTACGGGACAAACATTTGTCAGCATAAACAGGAAGCATTTTCTTGTGAATACCCTTTTCATGCAGTCCTTTTGCCTACAAAAACGCACAACAGCACGTTGCTCTTTGGTTGTACACTCCGTGAGTACAGTCGCCATTTTGTTTATGCGCTGCGTATGCGCATGAGACACCTAGCGCCACCTGACGAACGGGAATATAAAGTTTCGATGTTGCTGTCACCTAATGACACCTGTATAAAACACCCACTACATTTACCTGCAATCCCACAGAGCTGTGTAACTTACTTATTGACTCGCCCTCGTAAAATTAATATTATCTTCACCATATGGTCCAAGTCGTGTGGTGTTGGCGATCATGTATGTCTTTAGCCTTGTCTTTTGTGCTGCGAATCATGTCTCGTGCCACGCCACCGCGGCTAAATAATTAATAACAAGTGATAATTGCACATTTACAAAACAGAACGAAAAACGAAAGAAAACACACAGTTAAAATAGGACACTCACTTCAAATGCCAAGATCTAGGTTTCTAACAGAAAGTAACAAATATAAATGTCTAATTCCCACGCTGTGATGAGATCGATCAGGCCACGTTCGTCTGTTGAGGAACATAACATAACGCTCATTGATGGATGATATCAACTTAGTAGATATAGTAAACTTTACAGAAACGCTAGATGATTCCCTAGAGTGGAATGTTATTTACTGTTATCGTGTAGACTACATGGCCTTTGTGATATACTTCATTGTTACTAAAATCTCTGTTCACATCCTGTTCACTGAAATACTTGGCTGATAAGGGAGCCACTTGAATGTATACGGACGTGCTCTCTAAGTTGTCAACATAACATACAATAAAAGTATGCTGTATACTAATTCAGTTATTATTGTGTCTCTGTCACAAGCAAATCAGAAATTCGCGATAACACTTACAATCCGGCAGTCAATTTGGAAAAAAAATACGCACTGCAATGGAAGATCCATAATTATCAACGTAGGGATGTGTCGAAAATGGCGGATTAAAGCTCTGTGTCTCATTCATAAAATTAGCTTAAAATTTAGTTAAAGAATATAATAGAGATAAAGCGACTACATATTAAATACCACATGATTTCCATTGTTGATTGTGTGGATAACTTAACATTCCTGATAACAACAACAATGTAGGGTACAATTTGAAACAGCTTTTTTTTACTCTAACAGAAGACAGTCGTGATGAATGCCAGAAGTATAATAATATAGAAAATTCTTTATTGGACTTAACATGAATTCCATAGGATACCACAAATTGAATATACGACCCACTGAAGTCTACGATAACGGAAAACATGTTAAAAATAGACAGCCACAGAGAACTGCATGGACAGATTAAACATTATATCGAATTAACACCAAACACAAAAACAACAACAAATATAAAAGAAAACTATTGGAAAGTAAAATAATAATATTTAAAGTCACCTATTGAAAAGCTGTTAATATTCTAACAAGGGTGAAGATGGATATGTGAGTACTGACTACTCACAATTATCTGCAAGACATTGCAAGATGAAAAACATACTGACCAATAAATAGATATCAATTGAAACGAGAAAAAGAGTGTTGAAGTGCTACATAGAACTTATACTTTTATGTGGATGTGAAGCGTGGACAATGAGCAGTCAAGCTGAAAAACATCTTATGACTGTGGAAATTTGGTTTCTGAGGAAAATGCAAAGAATACCATGGACAAACAGAAAAACCAATGAGCAAGTCCTTCAAGAAACAAATGAAGATCGTAAACTGATTAGAGACATTAGACGTAGACAGTCAAAATTTTCGGGCATGTTATGAGAAGAAATGACTTGGAGAACTTGGTGACAACTGGCAAGATTGAAGGGAAGAGACCAAGGGGACGACCGAGAAGTAAATACCTGGTTGGCTTGGCCGCGTGGCATGGTCGAGACAGGAACACGGAGCTGATCCACGACTCTGGAGATCGAGTGAGATGGCAAAACATGACTGCCCACGCTTATCGGCATGGCACATGATGGATGGATGTGTGGATTATTATTCAGGCTGTTTGTAAAGTCTCATTACACGTTGTATGTAGAACAATTTTCAATAATTAAGTACATGGCGTCGTCAAAAATGTGCTAACAAATTCATTATATTAGTTACAATAGTCATTGCTATGGTTTAATATCTAACTGTAATGCGCTGAGCAGGTTGTTTATCAGAAAATCTTGCTATAAATCTTTGACAATCATCCGTGTGTATCGACCACCATTTCGAAAAACTTGTTTAACCAAAAAAGTAATTCTTCCGTTGATAACACCATTCTGTTTTGAGTGCAAAGAATTACTCTAGCAGACGACAGCCATTCACTGCATATTGTTTCACGATGGACTGTGGAGCACATTTTTTAATGAGGTCGTGAACTTCATTTTTTACAATTGTTCTACATACAAAGTTTAGTGAGCCTTTACAAGCACCTTAAATATAATCTACAGGTTATGAAACAGCAAACGTATAAAGTTAGAAAAACATACACTACTATTAAAGAAAATAACACTAGACACAATATATCCCAACTACAACCTAGAATAGTTAAAAGGATATTGCTGGTATAAATACAATAAGTACTTCATTTCCAATTCACCATAAACAAACCGCGTAATTATTTTTAGCACTGACCTAGACCTGGTGGGATCGTCGATTTTCAGAAAAGGGATATCGGGATTCACTTCGTGGTCGGTCGACAAATGGGTTAGCAGCAAGATGTATCCAAAACCGCATGTCATTGTCTTCGCAAACTGATCCCCCGATACATCAAAGATGAGCGCAGACAGATAGGACATATACAAGATAAGACGAGTAGCACAAGATATGGATATACATTCCCATGGCAGGGTTCTCCGGGCCCAGAAACATTTATGGCATCTATCGATCTGTCTGGCAGCCCACCACACACTCAGCTGGAAGTGATCAACAACACATTCAATTTATGTGATTCTTTATTTCAATAAATACATTAAACAACAACTTTTGCTTGCCTTCTACTAGCGAAATCATTTATATGTATGTATCTGTAATTAATAAATACACCCATATACCCACTATGGAATCATCCTGATGTCACGTGATGTCTATGGAACTCCCGGAATTCTTTTGTTTGCCGTGAATTAAAAATCAAGTACCATACAATACAGTTTAAATGATATTATTGTGTGACTACGTAAACAAGTCTCAGTCGTGCATAAGGATGTGGCTATGAAACAATCTAGCTCACTGATAACTGAATAACATTGAAAGAAACACAGTGTTAGCAGCGTTTCGAGGATATTGCTATTCTTTTCTTCAGAAATACAAAAAGTCACGATCTCATTTAACAGAAATCATGGCTTGTTTATTGACATATACAGTTTATTTATTTATTGTGACTTTTTAATCAGCTGCACGATGGCAGTAGAAATAAATACATTTCAGTACGATGGTATTAGAATTTCAACCCCTGCGCAGGGCAGTTGAAATAAGATGTTGACGTCTCGTTCTTGACTTGGGAACGTAAATTACAAGTACCCATAAAATCGGAGGGGGTTTGCTTGATGGCAAAGGGCACTAGTAATAGGGAAAGCTAATCCACACGCAAAAATCAGTCCAGTGCACTAGAAGTAGTAGAACGTGTATGGACTACGCTTGAGTTCAAAGACAGCAAAGACCCCCCCCCCTCCCCCCTCCCACCCCTACCCAAAAAAATCAATATATGACAGAGAAGATTGGGGAGTTATTACCGTTGATGTTGTAGTCTCAGATATATCAAGTTGTAGTCTCAGATACATCAAGTTGTAGTCTCAGATATATCAAGTTGCAGACTCGGATATATCAAGTTGTAGTCTCAGATACATCAAGTTGTAGTCTCAGATATATCAAGTTGTAGTCTCAGATACATCAAGTTGCAGACTCGGATATATAAAATTGTAGTCTCAGATATATCAAGGTGTAGTCTCAAGATATATCAAGTTGTAGTCTTAGATACATCAAGTTGTAGTCTCAGATATATCAAGTTGCAGACTCTGATATATCAAGTTGTAGTCACAGATACATCAAGTTGTAGTCTCAGATATATCAAGTTGTAGTCTCAGATATATCAAGTTGTAGTCTCAGATACATCAAGTTGCAGACTCGGATATATCAAGTTGTAGTCTCAGATATATCAAATTGTAGTCTCAGATATATCAAGTTGTAGTCTCAGATATATCAAATTGTAGTCTCAGATACATCAAGTTGCAGACTCGGATATATCAAGTTGTAGTCTCAGATACATCAAGTTGTAGTCTCAGATATATCAAATTGTAGTCTCAGATATATCAAGTTGTAGTCTCAGATATATTAAGATGTAGTCTCAGATATATCAAGTTGTAGACTCGGATATATCAAGTTGTAGACTCGGATACATCAAGTTGTAGTCTCAGATATATCAAGTTGTAGTCTCAGATATATCAAGTTGTAGTCTCAGATATATCAAGTTGTAGTCTCAGATATATCAAGTTGTAGTCTCAGATATATCAAGTTGCAGACTCGAATATATCAAGTTGTAGTCTCAGATATATCAAGTTGTAGTCTCAGATATATCAAGTTGTAGTCTCAGATATATCAAGTTGTATTCTCAGATATATCAAGCTGTAGTCTCAGATATATCAAGTTGCAGACTCGGATATATCAAG
Organism: Cepaea hortensis; assembly: GCA_963921405.1. Lineage (NCBI taxonomy): Eukaryota > Metazoa > Mollusca > Gastropoda > Stylommatophora > Helicidae > Cepaea > Cepaea hortensis. The sequence goes on along the minus strand of OY992885.1, from coordinate 48,592,326 downwards.
TTGTAGTCTCAGATACATCAAGTTGTAGTCTCAGATATATCAAGTTGTAGTCTCAGATATATCAAGTTGTAGTCTCAGATATATCAAGTTGTAGTCTCAGATATATCAAGTTGCAGACTCGGATATATCAAGTTGTAGTCTCAGATATCTCAAGTTGTAGTCTCAGATATATCAAGTTGTAGTCTCAGATATATCAAGTTGCAGACTCGGATATATCAAGTTGTAGTCTCAGATATATCAAGTTGTAGTCTCAGATACATCAAGTTGTAGTCTCAGATATATCAAGTTGTAGTCTCAGATACACCAAGTTGTAGTCTCAGATATATCAAGTTGTAGTCTCAGATAAATCAAGTTGTAGTCTCAGATACATCAAGTTGTAGTCTCAGATACATCAAGTTGTAGTCTCAGATATATCAAGTTGTAGTCTCAGATATAACAAGTTGTAGTCTCAGATACATCAAGTTGTAGTCTCAGATACATCAAGTTGTAGTCTCAGATATATTAAGTTACAGTATCTACATAAAAAGTCTCTGATATATCAAGTTGTAGTCTCAGATAAATCAAAGCGTAGTCTCAGATATATAAAATTGTAGTCTCAGATATATCCAGTTGTAGTTTCAGATACATCAAGTTGTAGCCTCAGATATATCAAGTTGTAGTCTCAGATAAATCAAAGCGTAGTCTCAGATATATCAAATTGTAGTCTCAGATATATCAAGTTGTAGACTCGGATATATCAAGTTGTAGTCTCAGATACATCAAGTTGTAGTCTCAGATATATCAAGTTGTAGTCTCAGATACATCAAGTTGTAGTCTCAAGATATATCAAGTTGTAGTCTCAGATACATCAAGTTGTAGTCTCAGATATATCAAGTTGTAGTCTCAGATATATTAAGTTGTAGTCTCAGATAAATCAAAGCGTAGTCTCAGATATATCAAATTGTAGTCTCAGATATATCAAGTTGTAGTCTCAGATACATCAAGTTGTAGTCTCAGATACATCAAGTTGTAGTCTCAGATATATCAAGTTGTAGTCTCAGATAAATCAAGTTGTAGTCTCAGATACATCAAGTTGTAGTCTCAGATACATCAAGTTGTAGTCTCAGATATATCAAGTTGTAGTCTCAGATATAACAAGTTGTAGTCTCAGATACATCAAGTTGTAGTCTCAGATACATCAAGTTGTAGTCTCAGATATATTAAGTTACAGTATCTACATAAAAAGTCTCTGATATATCAAGTTGTAGTCTCAGATAAATCAAAGCGTAGTCTCAGATATATCAAATTGTAGTCTCAGATATATCCAGTTGTAGTTTCAGATACATCAAGTTGTAGCCTCAGATATATCAAGTCGTAGTCTCAGATAAATCAACGCATAGTCTCAGATACATTAAGTTTGGTCTCAGATATATCAAGTTGTAATCAGATTGTAGTCTCAAATATATCACATTCTAGTTTTAGATATATCGAGGTATAGTCATCTCAGATATACCAAGTTGTAGTCTTATACAAAGCAGAACCCTTGTGTTGCTTTTAAAACATGTAAGAGCATTGGTATTTCAGAAAGCAATGGCAAACTACTGAACATAAGCTTGCCTTGTAAATAAAAAAAAAAATTTTGTTGCAGTCAACACCAGCATTTTTCAGCTGCTGTTGATGTACTAGGCATGTGTTACGTTCAGTAGTTTGCCATTGCTTTCTGAACGACCGGCTCCCATACCAGCACGTTATAACACAACGCGTCACGGTCTGCTGCACAAATCGATCGCAGCTGAGCTTCGAACGCCTGGTACCCGGCTCACGAACCGCATTCGCAAGCTTTTAGCCACGGAGCCGGCCTTGTAAATAACAACCAGCCAAAAAGGATTAAGTTGATTGCTACGTCATGTAAAGGGTATGTAACTAACAATTTATCTAGTCTCACATATATCAAGATGGCGTCTGAAGTTCGATCCAAGGTTGTAAACCTGTCTGTAATCTCCATTGTCTGTAATGTACTGTAACAGGAAGACCTCACATGGCACTTTGACCCGAGAAGTTATTCTATCTGTGGCTTTTCTACAGAGATGGTCACTCGTGTGAGACAAGTCTAATGGTAGGGATCAGACTAAGGGAATGCATACCATCCATCCATCATGTGCCATTCCGGAAAGCGTGGGCGGTCATGACTCGCCATTTTACTCGATCACCAGAGTCGTGGATCAGCTCAGTGTACCTGTCTCGACCATTCCATGTGGCCAAGCCATCCAGGTATTTACTTCTCGGTCTTCCCCTTGGTCTATTCCCTTCGATCTAGCCAATTGTCACCAAGTTCTCCAATGCATTTCTCCTCATAACATGCCCAAAAAATGTTGACTGTCTACGTCTAATTTCTCTAATCAATTTACAATTTTCATTTGTTTCCTGTAATACTTGGTCATTGATTTTTCTGTCTGTCCATGGTATTCTTTGCATTCTCCTCGGAAACCACATTTCTGCAGCCATCAGATGTTTTTCAGCTTGACTGCTCATTGTCTAAGTTTCACACCCATACAAACATGCAGGCTCTATGTAGCACCTCAAGATTCTTTTTCTCGTTTCAATTGACATCCTTTTATTGGTCAGTATATTTTTCATCTTGCTAAAGGCTATTTCGCCATGGCAATTCTTGTTCTAATCTCTTCGAGCATCTCCCATCATATGTTATGACTGTTCCGAGATAATTGAACCGATTCACTTGTTGAAGAATATTCCCATTTACTTGTATATTACATTGCGACATTGCGGTATTTCTTTCTTCCTAATGACCACCATAATCTGTGTCTTTTTACAATTTAATTCTAACCCCAGTTGTTCTCTGTGTGCAACAACCGCATTTACAAATTGTTGCAGATCTTGCTCATTGTCTGCAATCAATACTGTATCATCTACGTATCTTGCTATTGATGTTTCGTCCTCCAATGATGATTCCATTTATATCTTCTACATTTCTGAAAATATACTCATTATATAGGGAAAAAAGATATGGATACATTACACATCCCTGTTTCACACCTCTCTTAATAGACTGATATTGTGCCACTTCATTATCAATCCTTATGGCAACTTGTTGTTTCCAGTATATGTTTTTTATAAGTCTGATGTCTTTCCCATCAATTTGTAGATCTGCAAGCATATCTACCATGTTGACATGTCTTACTCTATCAAAAGCCTATGTTTAGTCAATAAAGCAAAGATGTATATCTGTGTTAACTTCTATAGAACGTTCAATAACTGATCGCAGCATTTACACAGCATTTACTGTACCCTTGCCTTCTATAAACCCACATCGTTCTTCCCCTATTTCATGATGTATTTTCTTCCTCACTCTTTGCATAATAATTCGTAGCCAAATCTTTGTGATGTGACTCATTATACTAATTGTTCTATGTTGATCACATTCCAAGGTTAATAATTTCTTTGGGACTGCAATAAATACAGAATTACATAATTCCGGAGGTATATCTCCGGTATCATATAATGTGTTCAGCAGTCTGGTGACTTGATCTATTCCATGTTCTTCTAAAGCATTAATCATTTCTGTTGTGTGTTATATGAACCGGGGTTCTTGCCAGCTTTCATATGTTTAAGAACATTCCGAACCTCCATCTTCAAAATTGGCGGTCCTTCATTATAAAATCGAATATCATACTGTTCATCTCTGTTATCATCATATAGGGTTTTCACATAATCTGACAATACATGTAGAATCTGATCTTTTTCTATTATGATTTTACCATCTTTAGTTTTTAGACACCCTACTGATGTACTTGTTTTTTTTTTTTTTTATAGTAAGTTCCTGAATTCTTTTGTGCACTGATTTGGTATTTTGACTGTTGTGTCGTTTTTTTTTTTCAATTTCTATGCACTTTTTGTCAAGCGATGCTTCTTTTGCCTCCTTACATAATATTCTGACTTGTCTATGAATTGCTTCATATATGGCAGGATTATTTTTGTTGAGTCTTCTTTTTTCCATTAGTTGTAAAATGTCTTCAGTCATCCATTTCTTACGACCCACCTTCTTTAATTTTGGAATAGTTGTTTCTGCTGCCAAATTGATTTAATTTTCTAACATTTCCCATTGATCATCCACATATTGAAATATGATCTCTAAATCAGACATATATATCAAATCTGTTCTGTACTTCTATGTTGAATTTGTTTTGTATTTCTTTGTCATTTCTCGATGTACACAGATCATATTTATTCCTGATATATACTTGACTTTCTTTAACTTTACCCTCAATGTACCTGTAAACAATCTGTGTTCGCTTTAACAATCAGCCCTTGGAACTGTTTTTGCAATTATTAACTCATTTCCAAACCTTCTGCTAATCAGAATATAATCAATCTGGTTTTTAATACTGCTATCAGGACTCCTCCATGCCCATAATCTTCTAGGTGTTGTTTAAACCAGATGTTTCCTTCAATCATTTCCTGCTCTTTTGCCAATTATACAAGTATGTATCCTCTTTCGTTTCTCTCTCTCTCTCTCTCTCTCTCTCTCTCTCTCTCTCTCTCTCTCTCTCTCTCTCTCTCTCTCTCTCAAACCATAGTTTCCTACTGTGTATCCAATCACCTTGATCTCCTCCTACTTTTGCATTGAAGTCACCTATTATATTGTTTATTTCTGAATTTTTACATTTCTTTAAAGCAGACTCTATGTCATTATAAAATTCCTCTACACTATCTTCACTGGATTCTCCTGTTGGGGCATATATAACATTTATGCAACAAGGTCTGCCGCTTAATTTAACTAGTAGAACTCTGTCCGATACAGCCCACTATCCTTGAACAGATTTTGATGTTTGCTGATCCAAGATAATTGCTTGCCCCCTTTGTCGATCTTCTCCTCCAGAATAAATAATCTTAAAATCATCTTCTATCTTAATCCCTGCTCCTGTCCATCTCGTTTCGCACATCCCTAATATATTAATTTTCTCTCTTTTCATTTTTTGTTTGATGTTATATAATTTTTCGTCGTTGTTTAACGTCCTAACATTCCATGTTGCTAATTTTAATGTCCTTGTCCTTGTCTTGTGATGATCGGTAATTAGGCTAATCATAATGAACTAGACACTTTTAAAGAAGGTAGTTTGCCGTTGCTTTCCTTCCTTGGCAGTGACCATCCTGGCCGGGTGATCGCAGCCATTGTCTCACTAAAGAGATCCTCTGCCTGCAGGTGCGAAACTTGAGACCATAACCAACAACTATCTATCGGCTGCCCTCAGAATTTTATCCACCACCTGCCTTCTGTGGCTTCTTGTGAACAACTTCCAATAAACGAATACGAAATAACACCACATAATACACAGGAAAACACTAAAAACAGCGTCTCCTGAAGAATGAACATTAGGTCGTCGTCTGTCTGTCTGTCTGTCTGTCTGTCTGTCTGTCTGTCTGTCTTTCTGTCTGTCTGTCTGTCTGTCTGTCTGTCTGTCTGTCTGTCTGTCTGTCTGTCTGTCTGTCGATCCATCCATCCATCCATCCATCCATCCATCTAGGGACATATGGAGCTAGATGCATATTTATATACACGAATCGGCACTCAGAGGATGATGTGGTTAGTATCACCCCGGCCCCTTTACTTCCCAAGACAAATCCTAGTAACCAGTTTAACTGGGTCGACCTGGGCATGGAGATTTTAAAATTCCTCGATGCGAATTCGAACCCATCACCACCCGGTTGGCAAGCCACTGCGCTTCTACGGCTCTAAATAGATATGTGTTTCTGCATACTAATAATATAGTAACATATAAAGGCAGGAAATCAGACCCTTTCCAAATAACATCTGGCTTGACACAGGGTAATGCACTATCGCTGCTCATTTTCAATCTGGCTCTAGAGAAAGTTGTAAGGAAGGTAAAGGAGGAATGTGATATTGGAGGAACATCCAAGCTACTTGGTTATGCAGATGATATAGATATTATATAGGAAAATGAACAAAAGACATTGGAAATATTGACTCACTTAAAGGAAAAAGCTGAACAAATGGGGCTGGTTATCAACCAAGATAAGACAGACTATATGGTAAATTCAAGAGAAGGAACGGCTAAAAACTCTGGCCACATACAGATAGATAATATGACCATTAAAAGAACGGAAACATACAGATACCTGGGTACAATCTTTAACTGCTCCAATATAATAAGGGAAGAAATACAAGCTAGAATCAACTCTGGAAATAAGATATACTATGCACTACAACATCTGCTAAAATCAAATGCGCTATCTCGTAACACCAAGATCACAATATACAAAACACTGATTAGACCAGTTGTGCTGTATGGTTCTGAAACCTGGAGTACAACGAAAGGAGACGAAGCCTTGTTACAAACCTTTGAGAACAAAGTCTTAAGACGCATCTTTGGGCCCATTAGGGATACACAAAGTGGAGAGTGGAAAAGAAGAAGCAACAAAGACATTTATGATCTGTTTAAGTCCCCGCTAATCACTGGCATCATGAAGACTAATAGACTGTAATGGCTGGGGCATATAGAAAGAATGGAAGATAATAGGGAAACAAAACTCGCTTTAAAAGTCGCTTAAAAGTCGACAGGGTCGACTTCATTGCACCGGGTTTTTATCCCATATGGCTCGGTCTCTTTCCGCAGCACGGAAAGCGTCGCACAAAGCACGAACTCCGTAGCTTTTAGCGACGACCCATGGGAGTCTCCGAAACATTTAACTCGTAAACCGAAGGACGCGGTCCGGAATCGAACCCACAACCTTCGGCTCACGAGTCAAACGTCAAACGGCTTGACCACTTCGCCACAGAGACTCCCCCCCCCCCCCCCCCCCCCAAAAAAAAAAAAAAAAAAAAAAAAAAAAAAAACTCGCTTACACTCAAGAAATAAATGACCGTAGACCCCGAGGTAGACCAAGAAAACGGTGGAGAGATAATATACATACAGACCTACAAGCACTTGGAATCAACGACTGGCAAGAGAAGGTCAACAAGAGAGACGAATGAAGACGGCTTGTATCTGCAGCAAAAAACCTCAATGGCTCGGGATGCCGAAGAAGAAGAAGAAGAAGAAGAAGAAGAAGAAGAAGAAGAAGAAGAAGAAGAAGAAGAAGAAGAAGAAGAAGAAGAAGAAGAAGAAGAAGAAGATGAAGAAGAAGAAGAAGAAGAAGAAGAAGAAGAAGAAGAAGAAGAAGAAGAAGAAGAAGAAGAAGAAGAAGAAGAAGAAGAAGAAGAAGAAGAAGAAGAAGAAGAAGAAGAAGATGTGTTTGTGTGTAATTACTTTCAACTTGAATGGAGGCCATAGTTCATTGTTTGGTTATGGTATGCAGTGATGTTCTGTGTCTGTTCTCTATTCTCCAGTCAGTGATGTCACGTGCCACACATTCAAATTCCCGATTACGGAAAAGCACGGGGCGTATAAATAATTCCTTTGATGGCTAAATGGCCAACTACATTGACAATACTTTTTGTTCCGCTAATTTAAAACTTGAATATCAAGAAAACAATAACACCGGTGATATCAAAGAAAAAAGTGACACCAAAATGTGAAATACAAATAGAAAGGTAAATTCTTAACCAGGTGTATAGTTTTAAATACCTAGGGGCATTTATAACATCAGATGGAAGATGTACAACAGAGATTAAGTGCATAATAGGGCAAGCCAAGGCTGCATTTTGGAAAATGAAGAGTATCTTATGCAATAAGTCACTTTCATTGAGTGTTAGAAGGAGAGTGCTAAAATGCTATATAGAACCTGTATTGTTGTATGGTAATAAATCTTGGACTGTAAACAACCAAATTAGGAAGAACTTGGAAGCTACAGAGATGTGGTTCCTGAGACGAATATTGCGAATTCCAGGGACTGCAAAAGTAACTATCAATGACTACCCGAGGGAGACTAATGAAACTAGAACATTATATGCAACAATAGGAAAGAGACAAGTAGCTTTCTTTGGTCATGTGATGAGAAGAGAGGCATTGGGGAACATCGTGACAACTGGAAAGATGGAGAGAAAGAGAGGCAGAGGTAGACCAAGAGAAATTATGCTGGATGGATTGAGATGGGGGAATGAAGGAAAATCATCAGCGGAGTTGATCCAGAAAACCAAAGGCCGAGATCTGTGGAAAGTCATGAACGCCCACGCCAGCTGGCATGGCATTTGATGATGATCAATTTAAAACTGAGCAAGTGAATATAGAGTAGAGTAGAATTACAAGTGACGTACCTCCCCAACGTTTCTGTCTGTCTGTCTGTCTGTCTGTCTGCCTGCCTGCCTGTCTGTCTGTCTGTCTGTCTGTCTGCCTGCCTGCCTGCCTGCCTGCCTGTCTGTCTGTCTGCCTGCCTGCCTGCCTGCCTGTCTGTCTGCCTGCCTGCCTGCCCGTCTGTCTGTCTGTCTGTCTGCCTGCCTGCCTGCCTGCCTGCCTGTCTGCCTGCCTGCCTGCCTGTCTGCCTGCCTGTCTGTCTGTCTGCTGTCTGTCTGTCTGTCTGTCTGTCTGCCTGTCTGTGAAAGTAATTACCATAGAGGTCCCACTTTAACATGTCGATACTCAGACAGTTGAACAACGCCGAAGCTTCGTCCTTCAAGGGCTGGATTGGACTGGATTGGACTGGAAGTGAAGTAACTTAGATTCAGATAGAAAGCCACAAACGAAACATGAGATGAAGCGGAGAAGCTGAAGTTGGTACCTTGAGATACTGAAGATATATGTGCGCAGACAGCAGCCATCGGTACTGCTAACTTCTTCTCTTTCTTCTTGCCTTCGCTATCTGTGATGATTGTACAAATTCTTACGATGAACTCAAACCGTTTTTGTGGAGTTCCTCTTTAGTTCCATACAGCTTGGAGTTTGATGTTGATTTGGTAATCTAGTATATATTTCTTAGCTTACTGTTCTGGAAATAATCCCTCAGAACGTGCAAAAATAAAGGGGGGGGGGAATGTGTGTGTGTGTGTATGTGTGTGTGTGTGTGTGTGGGGGGAGGGGGGGGTTATCAGGGGGCGAAGTAGTCATCACCCTCGGCTCTGACGGTTTTGGATTCGATTTCGAACGCCGTCGGTCAGACCAGAGTGCAGGTTCTCCGTGTGCGCCCATCGCTGGAGCAACCGTGTTTTGTGCGCATACTCTGGGTAGGCGGATCGGGGTGGTGCGGAGAGGGACCGAGCCAGATGGAGTAAGACCAGGTGCAATGAAAACTGACGTATTCAAAAATATAACTATTAGAAAGCTCTTTGGATATTTACATAAGATGGAGTATTGATCATCGCTTATATAAGACAGGAGACAGAAGTAGAATTAGCAGCCACAATAGACACTAGGAAAATGCAAAGCGATAAGCACAGCGCAAGTTAAACCTGGCACCCCAAAATGACGAAATTACCTCACCGATGAGAAATTGTAATGTGCCGAGTTCTCGCAAATTTAGAAAGACATATGCATTAGTTTCTCTGTAGCTTACAGATGTAGTAACACCGCAATGCATATCACTGCATACACTACAGGGCCTTTCTGAAGTGTACCACGGCCCACAACCAGCCCAATGTCAAGGTCGGAATTCCGTAGCAACTATGAATGTGTTTGTTTTCTATTGTCTACTATGTATTCTATTTCTTCTTTCGTTATCACTGATGAGGAAAATGTAGGCTTTTGAGTTTAAATGTTACGACAAGTTCTTAGAATATCGTGGACCAAGAAGAAGAAAAAGACTGACATTCTATAAGATCTGAATATACGGGAGCACAGGCTCATAAACAATGTTATGTCTCGGAAACTGAAATACTTCGGCCGTATTAAACATGACAGAGGCTTGGTAAGATCAACGATGGAAGGCCTGGTTCCTGGAAGACGAGGCAGGAGTTTACCAGCAGGTAGATGGACACATGACATCGAAGACAACCTTGGCATGAGAGGACATGAGGCGGGAGAGATGACCAGAGATACAGCTTTTTTCGGTTCACTATGGTGTGAGCGACTTTCTGTAAAGAGCCTGCTTCCTGAGAGACAATCTGTGGTTTAAGGATTAGTGAAACGCAGTTTCGCAATTCCACGACATATTGAGTCCAGGATTCAAAACCAGATGTGAACTATTTGGAAGCAAATCGCTTTGTGTTGATTTCGGTGGCATGAGGCGTCGGCAGCTCATAAATCAATGACAAATTACTGAACGGAAAATTGTGTAGTAAATCACAAATAGCCAACACATGCTGGGGTTGATGCAACGTCGTGTAAAGTACCTGTAACAAACATTTTTTTTCTTTAAAACGTGACCATCAGCATCATCATCAGCATCCAGTGTCTTGTCGTCTGGCGTGGGCGATCATGGCTCTCCACAAATTGCGATCTCAGACGCCATGGATCAACTCGTGTGTTGCCTGCCTTCCGTTCCATGACACAAGACTGTCAAGAATGTTCTCACGTTGTCCTCCTCTATCTCTCTTTCCGACTTATCTTCCCTCAAAATGTTCAGATTGCTCAGATTGGCTGTTTAATAAATTTTCAGCACCCTTCTATAAAACCGCATCTCCAAAGTTTCCAGGGATTTTTTCATCTGTTTACTAAATGTCCAGATGATTTTTTTTTGCCTATCCTTTACACGACATCGCTGCCAACATCAGCATCTTTCAGCTGTATGTTGATCTCTTGGCAAAATTACGCTCAGTAGTTTGCCATTGCTTTCTGAGCGGCCGGCTCACATACCCCATAAGTTACCGATGCGATTCGAACCACTGCTGATTCTCACCGTCATCACGTTACCGACGAGAGTATACGAGATTACGGAGAAAAGTCATAACCTCTAAGCCACGAAGCCGGCTTATCAAGGATTGGCAGCCATAAAAATATTCATATAGAAACATAAAACAAGCCCCATAGTAGGAACACGGGTGTTGTTTCAACGGCCAGATGTAAGTGAAGAGCTGTATACTATGCTATAGTCCAGCAAGCTGTCAATGGTGAGAACTTGGCAAGGCAGTCAGCCTGAACCGGAAAACTTTGTGGCGGATTTATGGTTACATGAGTGTGCAAGTTGCTAACGAGCACCGTTATGGCTGTCATAAACCTGCGCACAGTATTTCACACACATATAAACTACCAGCTGATGCAGCGAATAAATTATCTTCTCGATTACAGCATTCAAGTCTGGACTCAAGTACACACCCGGGGTAGGTCATTGACAGAACACACAGAACGATGTGGGTCGTCATTGGCATGCACAGGGAGTCGCGGTGGCTCAATGGTTAACACTTTGCCCTCCGGCCCGTTGTCATGTGTTTGATAGGGGGGTATTTGTTAAACATTGACCTGGTCTGGAAAGTTGATCCAGCCTAAACTTGAAATACCCTAGGTATGGGGATACAAGAAGATTCTCATTAGAGTGCGGACTCCGTGGCAACGAAGGACCCAAATATGGTGTACAAATATTGTAGGATGTAGTGTTCGTGTTCTTGTTTCAAGATTTTCTAAGAGCTTTTTGGTATTGTTATATATTTACGTTTAAACGCCCCTGTTTTCTCCTTTAGTGATTCTGAAGTGGCGCATGACTCTCATCCGTATGTTGCAGAAGAATACAATCATTACTCTCAAAGATTTAACTTTCAATTTTTTAGCTGATGTAGTGTCAAATATTCTTAGTATTGTGTTAACTCTGCATTGTTATGGCTAGTTTACGTCTGACTTCATTTGAACGATCTCCATTTGATACTTGACAATATTTGACAATCTAATCATCTATGCTTATGTGTGGACACGTACCTCAAATCCGTTTCGACAATGACGTCACCTGCTTTTTTCTACCTACCTGTGGGGGGATGGGTGGGATCAGAAGAGGCTTTGTGACATTTTCCCTCCTTTGGTATACATTTAGGTGAATACATTTAGGTGACCTTGCATAAAACAAGCAACGCTGTGTACGACAACAGAGACAACAAGCAGAAGAACTCGAGAAATAGCGGCATTCCATCGTATGAAGAACATGAAGTCAACAGAACCCCGTCAATGGAAGTCATAGAAGCAGTCTTAGTCGAGAAAATTGTTTCTTCAACACATTTTACACAGCAAATCAACAGATTATTTTATCTTTACATGACTAGGAAGTGTTATTTTGAGCTTTGTTAAGAAACGCATGTGATATGGAGTAACTAATGAAGTTATCAAATTACTGTACGTAAATTTGCCAAGAGATCACAAACATAAAAGAAAATGCTGGGGTTGACTGCAACGTCATGTAAAGGATATGCAACTAACTTAAATTAATGAAGTTATCAATCATGTTTTGGTTTGAAATCAATCAATCAATCGATCAATCAATCAATCACGTGACATCAATGCGAAGATCTGGTGTGATCAATCTCAACATCCTCTTTCTTGCGTCTGCGCAGCGCACACGTACATAATTCTTCCTGTCCTTCGCCTAATAGCGTGTTAGCGAAGTCGATAAGGAGCTGCGTTGATAATGTCATGAACAAACGCAGTCGGACGAGGGGTGGACGTCTGCGTTCATCGTCTCGCTAAGTGAGGGGAAGGATGGACATCTATCCCTCCAAACATTCAGGTCTACGCAATGTGATGGTCCTTTGACTTCACAGACCCATAACAGGAAATATCTCCGAAACAAATTAGTTATTTACTTGATCTTCTTATGTTATCTACCCGAAGATAACGATGTTAGTCAGTTAGTTAGTCGCGGTTCCAACTTCACGGCAAAGAGTCGTACCCATAATACTTCGTTCGTATGCCAGTGAATATGACACAAGATGCTCCTCACTGCCCCATGTGAAAAGTGGAAGAGACAGGAGTCTCAATAAACCAACTGGGCATAAGGCAGCTGCCAGAATGCCAACACAAGTGTCCATCAAGAAAAAATACAGTTCATTGTCAATGGAAACGGCAGTCACTAGAAAACCAGCAGCCACACATTACTGCATAAGGCAAACCCTGTTAGTTCAGCACCCGGTGGCCGCCATTTTTCTAAACATGCAGACCACGATGTAACGACATCTTCCTCTGCACGCTTTCTCTCTAGTTTTCTCCCAGAAGATCCCTTGACCAGGAACTATGTCCTCGTGTATGCCCAAAGCATTTTAATTGTGTGACCTGGATCAGTAATGCTTGCTTGCATCCAAGTTTTTATTATAATCATTTGCTTGCTTCTCCTGCATGATATTCATCATATTTGTCTTAACCACCAATGTTATATAGAACCTGTTCTGTTGTATGGCAATAAATCTTGGAATGTGAACGAACACATTAGGAAAAGCTTGAAATACAACAGAGGTGTAGTTTCTGGTACAAACGTTACACATGCCTTGGATTGCCAGTGTAACTAGCAATGATTACCTGGAAGAGGCTTATGAAATTAGATCAGTCCATAACGATAAGAACGATATACAAACACAAGAAAGAGGCAAGCAATGTTTTTAGTTATGTAATCAAAAGAGAAGCCATGGAAAATATCGTGACGACTGAAAAGATCGGTGGTAAAAGAGGAAGATGATTACCGAGAGAAATATGTTGGATGACATAAGACCTTGGCATGGAGGGAAAACATCAAGAGAACTGATCCAGAACATCGAGATCTATGAATAATCATGAACCCCTACGTTATTTGACAGGGCATATAATGATGATGATGATGATGATGATGATGATGATGATGATGATGCTGATGATGATGATGATGATGATGATGATGATGATGATGATGATGATGATGATGATGATGATGATGATGATGATGATGATGATGTTATAAACACATTTTAAATGTTTCAATTGCGTCATCACATTTTAAAAACATTGTGAAGAATGTAAAAGCTACAAGTACGTCGTGTTATCTTTTATAGTGCAGTACGTTGCTTGACACAGAGTAGCGACATTTCATAATCTCGTTACTATTGAATACAGCAGTAAGAAACAGCAGAGATCACCATAATTTTGTTTCTTTCTTGAATGCTCAGATTCCTAGAGTCTAGTGTTTCCCAACCTGTTTCTATTCGTAATCTCAACTGACTTTCGTTGGTTGGTTGGTTGGTTGGTTGGTTGGTTGGTTGGTTGATTGGTTGGTTGTGTGGTTGGTTGGTTGGTTGGTTGGTTGGTTGGGTGGGTGGTTGGTTGGTTGGTTGGTAGATTTGGTGGGTGGTTGGTTGGTTGGTTGGTTGGTTGGCTGGCTTGTTGGTTGGATGGATGGTTGGTTGGATGGTTGGTTGGCTGGTTGGCTGATTGGTTGGTTGGATGAGTGGTTGGTTAGTTGGATGGTTGGTTGGTTGGTTGGTTGGTTGGTTGGTTGGTTCGTCGGTTTATTAGTTGGTTTGATAGTTGGCTGGCTGGTGGGTTGAGTGGACAGTTGGTTCGTTGGTTGGTTGGTTGGTTCCTTTGTTCGTTCATTGGTTGCGAATTCTCTAGAAGACTGTGAGTTTTAACTCTTTAAGTCCGATACATTGAAGTTTAGGCTACCCTAATCCTGACTTGAGCATGCATCTTTCAGAGTGTAAATGATGGAGACCCATCCTCCCACAACGGCACGGAAGAGTCGTCATTATGCTGCAAAGCTCTCCTTCCCATTTCCAAGCCCAGAAATCAATAAAATATACAAGACCAGTACTTGCCATTCGTGGAGAGGTACTGTGAACCTTGTAACGTTAGCCAAACTGGTGACACGTCAGTGAATAGGCCGCACAGCGAAGAGGCGCCAGAATGTATTGACCAGTGTAAGCCCTATTGCTGACCTTACGGCTTCTGAGATCCATAACAAGGTGGGGCATTTGATATTTTGTAAAATATCATTTATCAAAAACATCTGATACAGCCGTTGGTAAAATGTTGTAGTGTAGCCATGTTTACATAGATCATCAGCATCATCATGTGCCGTGTCGATAAGCGTGAGCGGTCATGTTTTCACCATCTCACACGATCACCAGAGTCGTGGATCAGCATTGTGTTCTTGTCTAGACCATACCACGTGGCCAAGCCATCCAGGCATTTAGATAAAGTTGAAAAATTTCGCGGCGACTGTACTAGCAAGGCGACCTTTATTCCTCAGGCTCAAGGACTCCCCCTCCCCTCCCCCCGTCCGACACCGCAAGGTACTATAGGCAGTAGATGACGGAAGCCCTTCTTGGGGACATTTTCAGTCAGGATAACTGCAACTAGAAAGAGCCTCGACTACCCAAGGATTGAGAACAGCTGCTAGCGACGGTTAAGAAGTCCAGTTCTCACTCGTTGAAGGTCAGGAAGGTGAAGGACCATGTTACATGTCGTAAGGTGTCTTGGGCATATCGTGCTGATCCCATATTTGTATAGATCAATCCGTTTTCGAGGTGTGGTGTGATGAACATATTTGTATAGATCAATCCGCACTCGAGGTGTGGTGTGATGAACATATTTGTATAGATCAATCCGCACTCGAGGTGTGGTGTGATGAACATATTTGTATAGATCAATCCGTTTTCGAGGTATGGTGTGATGAACATATTTGTATAGATCACTCCGCACTCGAGGTGTGGTGTGATGAACATATTTGTATAGATCAATCCGCACTCGAGGTGTGGTGTGATGAACATATTTGTATAGATCAATCCGCACTCGAGGTGTGGTGTGATGAACATATTTGTATAGATCAATCCGTTTTCGAGGTATGGCGTGATGAACATATTTGTATAGATCACTCCGCACTCGAGGTGTGGTGTGATGAACATATTTGTATAGATCAATCCGCACTCGAGGTGTGGTGTGATGAACATATTTGTATAGATCAATCCGTTTTCGAGGTATGGTGTGATGAACATATTTGTATAGATCAATCCGCACTCGAGGTGTGGTGTGATGAACATATTTGTATAGATCAATCCGCACTCGAGGTGTGGTGTGATGAACATATTTGTATAGATCAATCGGCACTCGAGGTGTGGTGTGATGAACATATTTGTATAGATCAATCCGCACTCGGGGTGTGGTGTGATGAATAGCGCGCAGATCGCCTTTACTTCCCAAGCCATTTCACGGAACCCATTTTAGACTCAGGCGATCTAAGAACCTTGACCACCGGCCTGGCGGGCATGGGTGTTACTGCGCTACGGTGGCTCGAGATCATTTACTATGGCAGTCGAAACAAATATACATAACTTAAAGACAGACGCCACAAACAATATGTTGCATCATTTATTGCCTGGCATATTTCGCCGCATCTCATCAGGTGCATACTGCAGAGTTTTATATCACACGACTAAATGAATTATACTTGAAATACTTAAAACACTGATATTATTCGAATGTAAAGAACTAGTTATCCCCACACTAATCGTTAATGTAAAATGAAATCTTTCTGTTTGCACAAAACTAGCCGGGCCGCCTATTTGCTAATGCTTCTATGTATTTCAGCAACCGTTTATTGTTCGTCGAATTTTTTTTAGTTGCATGCCCTTCACTGGACGCAGCAGTCAACCCCTGCATTTAGCTGTTCGTGATTCCTGGGCAAGTGTTACGTTCAGTAGTTTGTCACTGTTTTCGGAACGACCGGCACCTATACCTTTTTCGAGAAAAAAAACCAGCACCGTTAGTAGTATGTAATGATGCCTACTCCCCCCAAAATTGTGGAGCCTACACGTGGAGCTTGTGGAGCGCTCCGTGTGGAGCTTGTGGAGTGCTCCACGTGGAGCTGGGTGGTGTCTGGTGGTGCTGGGATGATGTGGAGTTTGTGGAGCCTGTGGAGGGTGGTCAAGTGACCCCTCCCTAGTTGTGTCTTTGGCTTGTTAAGCTCGTTGTTTTTGGCGGGTAAAATTTTTAAAAAATGTACTAAGAATCGGGAGGATCTTCCTATGTGTGTGTGTGTGTGTGGCCAGGGTGGAAGGAGCCGGCGTAAAAAGTAAGCGCAAAGAAGGTGGTGGCCAGTGGTGCGACGTGTATAGTGACGTCATCGGTCCCTCGTAGTTGTATGTTTGGGCTATTAGGGTCGAATTTTTGGTGAAAAAGTATGGTCTAAGGGGTAGCGGGGGTATTAGGGGTGATGTCTCCGCACCTCCTTGTCGCATCGTTACCATGTTAAGATCGCTGTTTTGGGAGGAAAAGTATTTTTTTTTTAAATTAAAAAAATAATTTAATTTTTTTTAATTAAAAAAATATTTCAATGGAAAATAAAAGATATTGGTTAATAGTGGTTGGGCGGGGCATAAAATCTATTATCAAACGGTGTTAGCTCATTAAATGAAAATCTTAAAAAGAGTAAAGATGGCCGCTAGTTCGTGTTGTAGTGGTATGGCTTAGTGTTATTTGATGTTAAGGGGTGGGTGAGTGAAAGCGTATCTCGATGAGTGCTTCCAAACAATATCATCATAGGTATCAGATCGTTAAAGAGAAACCTTAAAGAAACATGTCAAGATGGCCGTCGGTGTCCTCCGTGGGTGCCTGGTTCGAGTCCCAGTGGGGAGGTCGAGCAGGGTAGAAGAATTATTGATAATGTCTTTGTTACTTAGTTGTGATGGAGATAGCGGGTGGTAGTAACCAGGCTATGTGTAGCAAAGGAGAGGTGGTGTGTTGGTTGAAGCTTAGGTGGTGCCCCAGACGAGGTGACAGGGTCGAATCTCGGTGCTGTGCCACTAGTAAGGGTAATAGGCGCCAGTGTGTGGGGTGTCTAGCTGGTCATACGGGTTAGGATTAGGGGCGGTCTGTCTCTCCGTATCGCTGTGTCCACAAGTCCAAGGGGAAAACAGGCAGCCGATTTCACCTTTGTACCTACGAGTCACAAAATATAACCTAACTTAAAAATCAGAATATGATTCATAACTTCAACAGGTGTTGCCAAAAATCAATACTCATTTTCATAACGGCTAATCCAGGGGCTTATCGTCGTCGTAATGACCAAGATGGGGTATTGATATTACTAATATCTCCGTCGTTGCAAATAGTTCGCGATATTAATAAAGGTTCATATAAAGGCTGGTATGGGATTAAGGGATTAACACCTATTGTTGGGCCATCCACAGAAAATCAATACCAACACACTCGATTCTTCTCATAATTGCGACCAGTGGCTTATAGATATAACCGTTATTGCAGGTGCAGTTGTGGGCAGACTAATCTACCAGGTCACGTGGTCTAGGCCATATCGACAAAAACGATGAATGAAAGCTAAGGAATATTCACTATACAAAGCAGTCTCTACCAACCTAGCAGATCGGGGAAACTAGACAGGACAACCTCTTGTTACGAGTCCACAACAGCATATATCGTGTATAAAACGACCAGCGTGTGTCACGCAGAAGGACCTCTTTTTGACAACACCAAAACAGATCTCATCAAGTAGCAAGTCACTAATTGTAAGTTGGATGTTGATAAATCTTTCACATTTTCATTATGTTTCTTCATGTCGACACACCATTAACCTAACAATATAGTATAATACAGGGGGGTATATAGGACTAGATGTATATAACTGACAAGGAAACAACAAAACATTGTCTTAATATTTCATATTAGGCTATGTCTCCCTTCTCTCGTTTTTCTATGTCCGAGTCGCCCTGGGGCTACCGAGTAAAGCCAAAGAACACCTCGACATCAATATAACATAAACCGGTCTCGAAAAGCAGCATAGGCGCGTGTAAAAAATTAATCACATTGTCCGACTAAGCCTTTCTCATAGTCATAGGGGAGAGATGTGATCACCGACGCTATTCAGGGCAATGCGTCCTACGACAGTTAATATAATGCGTGAAGTCAAATTTGTGACTGCAAAATATGTTTTCATGTCATATGTATATAAGAAGCTATATACAGGTGCTTTCTAATGACAAAATTTCCTCATGTCACGGTGTAAACATTACAGATGTCGCTTAAATTTATACATTAAGAGGGGGGTAAAAAGTCTGTTGTAGACACGGTATTTCATATTTTCTTGTGGGACTTGGTCATTTGTTGTTCTATCTTGTCATGGTATGTATATTTTCCACACATCTCCACTGATGTTTTTAATTTGTCTACCCATTGTCCTCGCGTCATATTCATACAATAGTATAGGTTCTATGTAGTGATTAAACACTCTTTTTCTCCTTGTAATTGACATCTTTATATTAGTCATGTTTTCCACCTTACCAAAGACTATCTTCAACATATCGAACATTGGTCTATCCTCTCAAAGACAACTTCTTCTTGTAGTCTCTTGGCTACATTTTCCCCTTGTCAAGCTTCATGTCTCTACTCGTCTGTATTAGTGTGTTAGAAGTAAACCAACATCACATAAGACAACCATATATTACCACAATGTATACAAAAAAGAAGCAATACACATAGACACAGTATATAAATATAGTACTAAATAGACAGTAGTTTAAAGAATTCAAGTATTTTATTACAAGGTAAATTACACAAATTAAATACAGTGATTTGTATAAAATATCACACACTCGTGTTACATTAGCAAATAAGTACAAAACACAAGGGAATGAATACGTTGGTGTATTAGTTACATACAAATGGACCATACAACACACCGGCACGTCCGCTATGAGACCTAACTCGTGTGAAGGTATGTCTGTAACAAACAGAATTGTGTGTGGGGTAATAACTACGATGTCTGTCTTTCATGATGTATCTGACCTGTTTGCGTACCACCGCAAGGTGTCGTTCACTTGTGGTCTACAACCAATCAGGTTAATTGTCTTAGAATTTACCCACATTTTATGTTAGACAAGTATTGATTGGGTGTCAACTATGCGGTAGGCGGGGCTTACCCTATGTTATATATATATCCAACTCACCACATTTCACTCACTTTGTTGATGTACGCAAGAACGACGAAAGATTGGATCTTCAGTTTTGTGGTTATTAGGTGACTATGTGCCTTCAAGTATAGAAAGCTTGTCAGTCACCGTTTTGTTTCAGTATTCACGGACTATCAGCCATATACGGACATATGGATTTAGCGTCTCTTTCTTCCAGTTCTTAGACATTCACAACTGCCTTGGAAGATTTATCAACCAGATTCTTACCCAGACGCATCCGAAGTGTAAGCAACCTCATTATTCTGCCATAGTTTACAACGTCATCTGTAAAGAAGTCATCGGCGCTTGAAACAAAGACAGAGAAAAAGTGCTCAGGATTGATACGGTTTACTAGACTAGTGAACATACAGCTTGTTGTTTGAGTATTTGACTTTCCTATCTAGCCAACATCGTGTCAGCTACCTTTGGTGAAAGATAGAAACTAAATATATTCAACGCTATATTCATCGGCTTGCTGTGAACGTGTGTCAAGTCGACTGTTGCTTGTCTCAGTATCAAGTCGCTAGTGAACATGCCTAAAAATACAAAGATGTCAACTAGGCAATCATCTGAGAACCACTTATGTGCAACCTGTGGGAAAGGTTTCACTGAAAAGCGCAATCTGCTTCGCCATACTCTGACCAGTCACAATACCAAGGAGCAAGTGTATTCGTGTCACACTTGTGGTCATATATTTAACAGTAAAGACAATCTACAACGCCACATTACAAAGGAACACACTACACCAGGAGTATCACCCAGTGTAATACCAGCAGACGCTTCAACACCCGCTTCAGCAACACTACGTAAGAGACATGTCGCTACTAATAGTGATGTGGCAGTCAGCGAGAAGAAGACTAAACAAGACAAAAACTCCCATTCAGTCAGTGACACACAACCCAAGGATGAAGCGGATTCTTTACACACTCTTCCAGATGATATTAGACAAGTATACACCGACAACTGGAGTAGTATCAAAACACATCACAAGATAAACAAATATATGTCTGTCTATACATTTTATATTAGCCCACACACAATCCACCCTAAAGACTGGACATCTACCTTGAACAAGATCTTTACCATTCAAAAGAGCATATTCAAAATCAACTTTAGTTATCATATAGTCCTTAGGCACAGCGAAACAGACGCTCTTCGATTGTATCACGCATCTTCAAATAATGCTTCTGTCTTAGAACTTCCACAACTAATCAAAAATAGACAAGACTTTGACGATTTTATCAAAATAGTACACGAAAATGACGTTCTTACCTACGCTATGCAACAACGTCCAAATACCAAATACACTACAGAGACGATTCCAGCTATATGTTTTTATCTCTATCATATCCCAGAATTCCGGCTTGTTTAATAAATAACCATCCTTTTATGACCCACGTTGGGCACAACTGTGCATGATCATACTAGATATAACATCCCATATTTAACCATCCGTTTTGTATACTGGCATTACGCTTGTTCATTTTGTGTGTAAAATTTGCTGGAAATACTGTAAAATAAACAGTTATATGTATTATAAGTGCGTTCACTTGTTGGTTTTTAGTGTTGACGGTACATATGAGTGTCATGTGGTGAGCGGGTGTTACATGTTGATGGCCAAGTCAAGAAATATCTCAGCCATTCTTATAAAAATTAGGAAAATATGTTAACCTAATGAGAAAAATATTGCCCAAATGAAGAAAAAATTGACACAAAACTTATAAAACTTAGGAAAACGTGTTAACCTAATGAGAAAAATATTGCCCAAGTGAAGAAATAATTTACACAAAACGTATAAAACTTAGGAAAATGTGTTAACCTAATGAGAAAAATATTGCCCAAAGTGAAGAAAAAATTTACACAAAACTTATAAAACTTAGGAAAACGTGTTAACCTAATGAGAAAAATATTGCCCAAGTGAAGAAAAAATTTACACAAAACTTATAAAACTTAGGAAAATGTGTTAACCTAATGAGAAAATATTGCCCAAGTGAAGAAAACATTTACACCAAACTTATGAAAAGTATGAAAATGTGTTAACCAAAGGGGAAAAAATATGGGCTAAACTATGAAGTATGTTGACCGAAGTAAGAAAATGTGTTAACCAAATGGGGGGGGGGGGGGGGAATGTTGGCCAAAACATGAAACATCTTAACCAAACTTATAAATATCTCGTGTAAACTTTTAAATAAGTAGGGGAAAAAATATTGCTTCTGTAGTTATGTCAAAAGTATCTTGAACTTTTATCTGAACAGACATTTCACAAGACATTATCATCAACGTCAACACTTTCCCTCTTTTACATTACCGAAAGTTTCAACTTACCATTCCAGAGTAGCTGCTAAAGACGCACTTATACATCCTAATCACCCATCTCTTCACACTCTTGGTTTTTTTCTTTTCTAACACAAAGTGTCTCTGTCTTTCGTAGATGTCTTCACAACTTTTCCATGTCACAGCACCAAGAACTGCAAACCTCCATTGTACACGAGCTCCAATGAAACAGGCATAACAACATTTATGGTAATGCAATCTGTGGCTCCACCTGGGATAGTTTCAATATCATCTGAGTATTCGTCAGCAAAGAGCTATTACCCATGGCTGACATCTTCAACTTTCTATACCACAATGACTTCTACACTAACCTTCCATTGTTCCATCTTTCAACAATACAAAGGGTGTTCTCGAAGTCTAACTAACATAATATTTCTTACTTTGGCCACCTCTTTCACACGTTGTCATTTCACAGCTGCAATAACGACAAGTCTGCAACCAACACTGTCTGTTATGAAGTCGACCTTTCTTAAAACCACGTCTGTCTTAATGAGCCCTTGAATACCCTCTACCAGATCTTATAACCGACTTTCAACGTTTCATCCCAAATAACATTAACACTCTCTTTGATTACAGAACAACCGATTTTCTGCTGACTTGGCAGGTTTCTCAATCTAATGGAGATAAATCACCTGTCCTCCTAACATACTAGGCACTATTCGAGACAACGAATATGGTCATCAACCAGCACCCCTAAGAAGAACTTGAAAACAGCAACAGAGATTGGGTTCCTGAGACGAATTCCTTGGACTACCAGAGTAACTAACGCTGATCGCCTAAAAGAGCCTATAAAACATAGAGCCTTATACATCAAACACAACAAGCTCTTTCTTACTAACCCTAACCCTAACTATACATCATTTAACCCTAACCCTAACCCCTAACCCTTAACCCTAACCCTAACCATGCAGCAAAAACAACAAACTCTGTCTTAAGAGACATAGATACAAACCAGTGTTAGAAATGGAAAAAGTTAAATTTTAATTAAAATTTAAAACTAATAAATCGCAATTTTATTGCTCGCTTCACTTAATATACAGATATAGGCTAAGTATAGGTATAAGTTAGGTATAAGACGTATATCGAGGTTACATCTTGCGCAATAAAATTGCGATTTATTAGTTTTAAATTTTAATTAAAATTTAACTTTTTCCATTTCTAACACTGGTTTGTATCTATGTCTCTTAAGACAGAGTTTGTTGTTTTTGCTGCATGGTTAGGGTTAGGGTTAAGGGTTAGGGGTTAGGGTTAGGGTTAGATGATGTATAGTTAGGGTTAGGGTTAGTAAGAAAGAGCTTGTTGTGTTTGATGTATAAGGCTCTATGTTTTATAGGCTCTTTTAGGCGATCAGCGTTAGTTACTCTGGTAGTCCAAGGAATTCGTCTCAGGAACCCAATCTCTGTTGCTGTTTTCAAGTTCTTCTTAGGGGTGCTGGTTGATGACCATATTCGTTGTCTCGAATAGTGCCTAGTATGTTAGGAGGACAGGTGATTTATCTCCATTAGATTGAGAAACCTGCCAAGTCAGCAGAAAATCGGTTGTTCTGTAATCAAAGAGAGTGTTAATGTTATTTGGTATGAAACGTTGAAAGTCGGTTATAAGATCTGGTAGAGGGTATTCAAGGGCTCATTAAGACAGACGTGGTTTTAAGAAAGGTCGACTTCATAACAGACAGTGTTGGTTGCAGACTTGTCGTTATTGCAGCTGTGAAATGACAACGTGTGAAAGAGGTGGCCAAAGTAAGAAATATTATGTTAGTTAGACTTCGAGAACACCCTTTGTATTGTTGAAAGATGGAACAATGGAAGGTTAGTGTAGAAGTCATTGTGGTATAGAAAGTTGAAGATGTCAGCCATGGGTAATAGCTCTTTGCTGACGAATACTCAGATGATATAGAAACTATCCCAGGTGAAGCCACAGATTGCATTACCATAAATGTTGTTATGCCTGTTTCATTGGAGTTCGTGTACAATGGAGGTTTGCAGTTCTTGGTGCTGTGACATGGAAAAGTTGTGAAGACATCTACGAAAGACAGAGACACTTTGTGTTAGAAAAGAAAAAAACCAAGAGTGTGAAGAGATGGGTGATTAGGATGTATAAGTGCGTCTTTAGCAGCTACTCTGGAATGGTAAGTTGAAACTTTCGGTAATGTAAAAGAGGGAAAGTGTTGACGTTGATGATAATGTCTTGTGAAATGTCTGTTCAGATAAAAGTTCAAGATACTTTTGACATAACTACAGAAGCAATATTTTTTCCCCTACTTATTTAAAAGTTTACACGAGATATTTATAAGTTTGGTTAAGATGTTTCATGTTTTGGCCAACATTTCCCCCCATTTGGTTAACACATTTTCTTACTTCGGTCAACATACTTCATAGTTTAGCCCATATTTTTTCCCCTTTGGTTAACAAATTTTCATACTTTTCATAAGTTTGGTGTAAATGTTTTCTTCACTTGGGCAATATTTTCTCATTAGGTTAACACATTTTCCTAAGTTTTATAAGTTTTGTGTAAATTTTTTCTTCACTTGGGCAATATTTTTCTCATTAGGTTAACACATTTTCCTAAGTTTTATACGTTTTGTGTAAATTATTTCTTCACTTGGGCAATATTTTTCTCATTAGGTTAACACGTTTTCCTAAGTTTTATAAGTTTTGTGTAAATTTTTTCTTCACTTGGGCAATATTTTTCTCATTAGGTTAACACATTTTCCTAAGTTTTATACGTTTTGTGTAAATTATTTCTTCACTTGGGCAATATTTTTCTCATTAGGTTAACACGTTTTCCTAAGTTTTATAAGTTTTGTGTCAATTTTTTCTTCATTTGGGCAATATTTTTCTCATTAGGTTAACATATTTTCCTAATTTTTATAAGAATGGCTGAGATATTTCTTGACTTGGCCATCAACATGTAACACCCGCTCACCACATGACACTCATATGTACCGTCAACACTAAAAACCAACAAGTGAACGCACTTATAATACATATAACTGTTTATTTTAC
Organism: Cepaea hortensis; assembly: GCA_963921405.1. Taxonomy (NCBI): domain Eukaryota; kingdom Metazoa; phylum Mollusca; class Gastropoda; order Stylommatophora; family Helicidae; genus Cepaea; species Cepaea hortensis. The sequence continues at coordinate 48,567,255 of OY992885.1, read as the reverse complement.
AGTATTTCCAGCAAATTTTACACAAAAAATGAACAAGCGTAATGCCAGTATACAAAACGGATGGTTAAATATGGGATGTTATATCTAGTATGATCATGCACAGTTGTGCCCAACGTGGGTCATAAAAGGATGGTTATTTATTAAACAAGCCGGAATTCTGGGATATGATAGAGATAAAAACATATAGCTGGAATCGTCTCTGTAGTGTATTTGGTATTTGGACGTTGTTGCATAGCGTAGGTAAGAACGTCATTTTCGTGTACTATTTTGATAAAATCGTCAAAGTCTTGTCTATTTTTGATTAGTTGTGGAAGTTCTAAGACAGAAGCATTATTTGAAGATGCGTGATACAATCGAAGAGCGTCTGTTTCGCTGTGCCTAAGGACTATATGATAACTAAAGTTGATTTTGAATATGCTCTTTTGAATGGTAAAGATCTTGTTCAAGGTAGATGTCCAGTCTTTAGGGTGGATTGTGTGTGGGCTAATATAAAATGTATAGACAGACATATATTTGTTTATCTTGTGATGTGTTTTGATACTACTCCAGTTGTCGGTGTATACTTGTCTAATATCATCTGGAAGAGTGTGTAAAGAATCCGCTTCATCCTTGGGTTGTGTGTCACTGACTGGATGGGAGTTTTTGTCTTGTTTAGTCTTCTTCTCGCTGACTGCCACATCACTATTAGTAGCGACATGTCTCTTACGTAGTGTTGCTGAAGCGGGTGTTGAAGCGTCTGCTGGTATTACACTGGGTGATACTCCTGGTGTAGTGTGTTCCTTTGTAATGTGGCGTTGTAGATTGTCTTTACTGTTAAATATATGACCACAAGTGTGACACGAATACACTTGCTCCTTGGTATTGTGACTGGTCAGAGTATGGCGAAGCAGATTGCGCTTTTCAGTGAAACCTTTCCCACAGGTTGCACATAAGTGGTTCTCAGATGATTGCCTAGTTGACATCTTTGTATTTTTAGGCATGTTCACTAGCGACTTGATACTGAGACAAGCAACAGTCGACTTGACACACGTTCACAGCAAGCCGATGAATATAGCGTTGAATATATTTAGTTTCTATCTTTCACCAAAGGTAGCTGACACGATGTTGGCTAGATAGGAAAGTCAAATACTCAAACAACAAGCTGTATGTTCACTAGTCTAGTAAACCGTATCAATCCTGAGCACTTTTTCTCTGTCTTTGTTTCAAGCGCCGATGACTTCTTTACAGATGACGTTGTAAACTATGGCAGAATAATGAGGTTGCTTACACTTCGGATGCGTCTGGGTAAGAATCTGGTTGATAAATCTTCCAAGGCAGTTGTGAATGTCTAAGAACTGGAAGAAAGAGACGCTAAATCCATATGTCCGTATATGGCTGATAGTCCGTGAATACTGAAACAAAACGGTGACTGACAAGCTTTCTATACTTGAAGGCACATAGTCACCTAATAACCACAAAACTGAAGATCCAATCTTTCGTCGTTCTTGCGTACATCAACAAAGTGAGTGAAATGTGGTGAGTTGGATATATATAACATAGGGTAAGCCCCGCCTACCGCATAGTTGACACCCAATCAATACTTGTCTAACATAAAATGTGGGTAAATTCTAAGACAATTAACCTGATTGGTTGTAGACCACAAGTGAACGACACCTTGCGGTGGTACGCAAACAGGTCAGATACATCATGAAAGACAGACATCGTAGTTATTACCCCACACACAATTCTGTTTGTTACAGACATACCTTCACACGAGTTAGGTCTCATAGCGGACGTGCCGGTGTGTTGTATGGTCCATTTGTATGTAACTAATACACCAACGTATTCATTCCCTTGTGTTTTGTACTTATTTGCTAATGTAACACGAGTGTGTGATATTTTATACAAATCACTGTATTTAATTTGTGTAATTTACCTTGTAATAAAATACTTGAATTCTTTAAACTACTGTCTATTTAGTACTATATTTATATACTGTGTCTATGTGTATTGCTTCTTTTTTGTATACATTGTGGTAATATATGGTTGTCTTATGTGATGTTGGTTTACTTCTAACACACTAATACAGACGAGTAGAGACATGAAGCTTGACAAGGGGAAAATGTAGCCAAGAGACTACAAGAAGAAGTTGTCTTTGAGAGGATAGACCAATGTTCGATATGTTGAAGATAGTCTTTGGTAAGGTGGAAAACATGACTAATATAAAGATGTCAATTACAAGGAGAAAAAGAGTGTTTAATCACTACATAGAACCTATACTATTGTATGAATATGACGCGAGGACAATGGGTAGACAAATTAAAAACATCAGTGGAGATGTGTGGAAAATATACATACCATGACAAGATAGAACAACAAATGACCAAGTCCCACAAGAAAATATGAAATACCGTGTCTACAACAGACTTTTTACCCCCCTCTTAATGTATAAATTTAAGCGACATCTGTAATGTTTACACCGTGACATGAGGAAATTTTGTCATTAGAAAGCACCTGTATATAGCTTCTTATATACATATGACATGAAAACATATTTTGCAGTCACAAATTTGACTTCACGCATTATATTAACTGTCGTAGGACGCATTGCCCTGACTAGCGTCGGTGATCACATCTCTCCCCTATGACTATGAGAAAGGCTTAGTCGGACAATGTGATTAATTTTTTACACGCGCCTATGCTGCTTTTCGAGACCGGTTTATGTTATATTGATGTCGAGGTGTTCTTTGGCTTTACTCGGTAGCCCCAGGGCGACTCGGACATAGAAAAACGAGAGAAGGGAGACATAGCCTAATATGAAATATTAAGACAATGTTTTGTTGTTTCCTTGTCAGTTATATACATCTAGTCCTATATACCCCCCTGTATTATACTATATTGTTAGGTTAATGGTGTGTCGACATGAAGAAACATAATGAAAATGTGAAAGATTTATCAACATCCAACTTACAATTAGTGACTTGCTACTTGATGAGATCTGTTTTGGTGTTGTCAAAAAGAGGTCCTTCTGCGTGACACAGGCTGGTCGTTTTATACACGATATATGCTGTTGTGGACTCGTAACAAGAGGTTGTCCTGTCTAGTTTCCCTGATCTGCTAGGTTGGTAGAGACTGCTTTGTATAGTGAATATTCCTTAGCTTTCATTCACCGTTTTTGTCGATATGGCCTAGACCACGTGACCTGGTAGATTAGTCTGCCCACAACTGCACCTGCAATAACGGTTATATCTATAAGCCACTGGTCGCAATTATGAGAAGAATCGAGTGTGTTGGTATTGATTTTCTGTGGATGGCCCAACAATAGGTGTTAATCCCTTAATCCCATACCAGCCTTTATATGAACCTTTATTAATATCGCGAACTATTTGCAACGACGGAGATATTAGTAATATCAATACCCCATCTTGGTCATTACGACGACGATAAGCCCCTGGATTAGCCGTTATGAAAATGAGTATTGATTTTTGGCAACACCTGTTGAAGTTATGAATCATATTCTGATTTTTAAGTTAGGTTATATTTTGTGACTCGTAGGTACAAAGGTGAAATCGGCTGCCTGTTTTCCCCTTGGACTTGTGGACACAGCGATACGGAGAGACAGACCGCCCCTAATCCTAACCCGTATGACCAGCTAGACACCCCACACGCTGGCGCCTATTACCCTTACTAGTGGCACAGCACCGAGATTCAACCCTGTCACCTCGTCTGGGGCACCACCTAAGCTTCAACCAACACACCACCTCTCCTTTGCTACACATAGCCTGGTTACTACCACCCGCTATCGCCATCACAACTAAGTAACAAAGACATTATCAATAATTCTTCTACCCCGCTCGACCTCCCCACTGGGACTCGAACCAGGCACCCACGGAGGACACCGACGGCCATCTTGACATGTTTCTTTAAGGTTTCTCTTTAACGATCTGATACCTATGATGATATTGTTTGGAAGCACTCATCGAGATACGCTTTCACTCACCCACCCCTTAACATCAAATAACACTAAGCCATACCACTACAACACGAACTAGCGGCCATCTTTACTCTTTTTAAGATTTTCATTTAATGAGCTAACACCGTTTGATAATAGATTTTATGCCCCGCCCAACCACTATTAACCAATATCTTTTATTTTCCATTGAAATATTTTTTTAATTAAAAAAAATTAAATTATTTTTTTAATTTAAAAAAAAAATACTTTTCCTCCCAAAACAGCGATCTTAACATGGTAACGATGCGACAAGGAGGTGCGAAGACATCACCCCTAATACCCCCGCTACCCCTTAGACCATACTTTTCCACCAAAAATTCGACCCTAATAGCCCAAACATACAACTACGAGGGACCGATGACGTCACTATACACGTCGCACCACCGGCCACCACCTTCTTTGCGCTTACTATTTACGCCGGCTCCTTCCACCCTGGCCACACACACACACACACATAGGAAGATCCTCCCGATTCTTAGTACATTTTTTAAAAATTTTACCCGCCAAAAACAACGAGCTTAACAAGCCAAAGACACAACTAGGGAGGGGTCACTTGACCACCCTCCACAGGCTCCACAAACTCCACATCATCCCAGCACCACCAGACACCACCCAGCTCCACGTGGAGCACTCCACAAGCTCCACACGGAGCGCTCCACAAGCTCCACGTGGAGGCTCCACAATTTTGGGGGGAGTAGGCATCATTACATACTACTACCGTTGTGTTTCGAACCTGGTTATACGGGATTACGAATCACGTCCGTAACTCCTTCGCCACGGAAACTGGCATATGCGAAATGTCTTTTATTTGTAAACTCTATAGTGGCTATAAAGCAAATTCTCCAGATTGCTGAGATTGGTGTTTTATTACCTGTCGATTGCACAGGAATTTCTGAAAACAGATTAATTCTCTGTTCAACCCCCATTAGTATGTGTTCGGTTATTCAATATGCTAACAATTGTCGCTCCATTCTACCGATGTAAGTTGCTTGGCACTCACACTGGAATTAATCAATACATTCTGATTTGATGTACGGAGACAGTGGTTCTAAGAATACAGCAGTCGCCATGTTTATCACATAAAGAGAAGCTGGAGAAGTTGTCTAAAGAGCAAGAGAATAAACATATTGCATATGAAAGGAAATGATTGATGAAACTACGAGAGAAAGAATAGTAAATAACATTAAAGTATCATAGGTAATACGACCTGTGCTGTATTTAAAATTAAATTTAAAACAATAAATAAAGTATCCCAGACATCTTATTAAAATAAAGTTCAAATGGTTAACTCTTTGTGTCTTCAACAAATAAAACTCTGCCTACAGAACTAGACTTCAATCAAGATTCAGACATTTTCAATGATTAGCTGGTTGGATGTCGAAATGCGTCTTTTTTTTTTTATCACCGAAGCCTTGTCGTTATTTGGAGGCAGCAGATTCGGATCCTAGTGTAGTCGAATTGTGGCCTAGACTGTTCTTATTGTCTAATCTATTCTCTACTTCTGTCGTCGACTTCTATGATTTATGATCAATTACGGTCTGTGCATTTATTCTTAATGCTTTTTGTCAAAGGTCTCGAGGCTTTATCATCATTTGCTATGTATGCACCTTTACCTTCCCTGACTCTGGTAACAAATATATGAGATTGGGCTGACCCCAGAGTTGTATTCGTGAGAAATGTATTAAACCAGTTTCGCACTGGGTATCGACCCCACTAACACTGTATTGTTGGACGAGTGCCCTAACCACATCGCCATCACACGCTTCAAAGGAGCAATGTACGGGCTGGAAAACACTATGATTACATAAAGATTGCTGGTAGCATAGTTGAAGGACGAAAGAGGAAGAAGATATAGAACGGGGTAGCAGAGTGACGAAAAAAGGCTACCAACGATATAACTTTTCAAGAATCCGGAGAAAAGCTGGTCGTAAAGCTTGGGGAACCATTTTTCCGGTAAAGGTTATTTCGATATTTATAACATCAATCGCGGGCTATATGAATTATCAACATAAAAATAAACCTGCTATATTTTGTCGAACATTTAATTAGCTCATCCCTACTGTGATAGCCGGAAGTGCTATTTGGTGATTCATGTGATGTTAGCTGGTGTTAATGATGTTGCTTTTCGCAAAGGTTTGCGTCGGTCAGTCTGGAACGCAGTCGACTCTTTGCGAGGATAGGTTTTTGGAAAGAACTGCTCGCAACAGTTGTTCATAAACACAAATGCATATTTCAACGCATGTCTCCTCAAATTGGGAAATTCGGCATTACTTATGTAACGTTTATAGAGCTCAGGCATTGGGAGGTTGTTGCACCAGCTTTCAGATCAACATCGCTTTGCAGCTGAATCATTCCGTGTTGTAGGTTAACAGGCATATCTGCTGGTTTTACACTGAGCGGTGTAGCAAAGATGTTTAATTTCATCTATTTCATTTATTTTTCACGTTCTTGAATCTTTCATTAAATGCTTCAATTAGTATCGCACATTTGAAAGTATACTCAAGTTCGTAAAAGGGTTTCGTACGTCCAGTGTGGGGAAATACACTGTGTTGTGCCACTGCTAGAGAAAAGCTCCTAGATTTATTGAACTTTGAACCTGCGGTTGCCTTTACAGGACCAACCCAAATAATTTCACGGGCCTTTTATGGTCCGCGGACCGTATGCTCTCCGCCCCTGTTGTAAAGGACATAACCATCCATCCATCACGTGCCATGCCGGTAAGTGTGGGCGGTCATGACCCGCCATTTCACTCGATCACCAGAGTCGTGGATCAGCTCAATGTTCCTGTCTCGATCATGCCACGTGGTCAAGCCATCCATGTATTTACTTCTCTGTCTTCCCCTTGTTCTCCTCCCCCCGATCTTGCCAGTTGTCACCAAGTTCTCCAATAGAGCAACCAGACAGACATGGGAGGCCGAAATCTGGCCAAGGAGGTCACCTCAGACAGATGCAAGACCCAGAACACTTCGGATGAAGACACAGTGACAGTGAAAGAAATCAAGGCTGTGCTTCGACGATCAAAAAACAGTGCTCCAGGTCCTGATGGCATAAGATACGACGACATAAATAGGTGTACCGACAATGAGCTAGAGAAACTAGCAGACATGTACAACAACAGTATAGGGAGTGCTAGCATCAAGGAGGAATGGTTACACAGCTATCTGATTCCCTTGCCGAAGCCTGACAAAGACCACAAAAAAATTCAGGGATATCGAATTATAACCATGCAGAATACAATAGGCAAGCTGCTGGAGAAGGTAATTGCCAGGAAAATATCAAGCCAACTAGAGAGGCAAGGTGTTTTCCCATCTACCCTGGGTGGGTACCGTCCAAAAAGAGAAACCTGGACCAATGCAGCAGTCTTTGCCCATGATGTCTATGAAGGTTTCCACTCAGGCACTGAAACCGTTGCTGCAGCGATTGATCTTGAGGACGCATACAACAGAGTACCACTGGATTTTTTAATGTTTCAGCTTCTTGAACTAAACGTAAGTCCATTCCTCCTTAGTTGGATCGCTGCAGCCCTCTTCCAACAGAAAGTAGTTTTTAGATGTGGCAGTTGGACTTCGGAACCAACAACAATATATCCTGGCCTACCACAGGGATCACCATTATCTCCGGTACTGTTCAACGCCTACACAGTGAGAATCACCAGTGAGAAGATCACTGGACCTGGCAGGACATTGTCATATGCCGATGATATTTTAGTGTATCGTCAGGGTAAGGATAGAGAGGAGGTTGCTGTGGAACTACAAACCGAACTCAATCTCATAAGTACTTGGTGTGATGAAGCTGGGGCAATGGTCAACCCAACAAAGGCAACAGTGACTTGGTTCTCGTTGAATAATCATATTGTCAACAATCCAACACCAACTGTAATGCTGTGTTCAGAGACGGTGGAAAGAACGCAGGCAATGAATTACCTGGGGATACGGTTTGATCGAAGCCTTGCTTATAATGTGCACATAGGCCAGGTGATAACAAAGGCCAAGCGGGGTTTGGCAGCGATGCGGGTGATGGCGGCAGCAAACTGTGAGCAGCGCCATCTATGTCTTCTGTACGAGGGGCTGGTCATGTCTGTTTTGGAGTATGCAATGGCAATCTTGACTCTCAGCCATAAGCAGATAGAAAGGATGGAAAGGATACAGAATGAAGCTATGCGCATTATTCTTGGATGTACAAGAGATACAGCATGCAGGGCGATGCGCTACCTTCTTGATTTTCTAACCATTGAAGAGAGAATACAAGTTTGCAGGGCACGCGCCTACCTCAGAATTAACGCAAACACACAACATCCACTGCATGGTGAAATTAGGAAGGTGAAGGGCAGCAGGTTAAAAAGAGGACGGTCGTGGATGGGTCAAGCCGAAGACATTCTTCAACAGGTGTGTTCACTTGAGGACTTAGAACCTGGCGAGGAGTGGGTGCAAGTGCCAACAGACTTCTGCACATCCTTTTCAGTTTGCATCCAACTAGATAGAAAATGCAGACAAGAAAATCCGGCTGCTGTTGAGGCTGAAGTACAAGCGTTGATTTTCGAGAATTCGCTAGACGGTGACGCGGTCATCTACACAGATGGGTCGGTCGTCCGACATGTGAGAAGCTCATGGGCCTTTACAGCTCGGGCCGGAGGGAGAATTGTGAAGGAGGACTCTGGTGCTTTCACTGAAACCACAAGTAGCCTGGCCATGGAAGTCATGGCAGTAAGTAAAGCAATAACATGGCTCGAGACACAGACATTAACTAGGGTTTGTTTCCTTAGCGACTCAATGAACATGATCAAGAGGATAGAGGAGGGGTCGATCCGAAGAGAATGGTTGCTGCCTCTGAAGCGGTCTCGGCTGGCAAAGATTAGTTTCATCTTCGTGCCAGGGCATGCGGGAGTACAAGGAAATGAGCGGGCTGACAAGCTCGCAGGTGAGGCTACTGTGGAGGGCGGACGCGCCATGGACCAGGCTGACATTCTGAATGCTCTACGTGAAGTGAGACTTTTGCGAGAACCAAGTGATGACTGTGAATCTACAACAATGGCCAGACTGCGAGAGCAGCAAATTAAAAGAGGGGTGGCCAAACAAGAACACTACGCAGGAAGCCAAAGAAGATTGATAAACCAACACAGAACTGGCGTCGTTAGCCGCTACACGCTGCGGGATTTGCTGAGGAGGGGATCCGAGCACTTATGGACTGAATGGTTCGATGTGCAACGAGGATGATCTGTCGACTAAATAACTAACTAACTAGTTCTCCAATTTATTTCTTCTCATAACATGTCCAAAATATTTTGACTGTCTACGTCTAATTTCTCTAATAAATTTCATCATCATCATCACCAAGTGCCCTGCCAGCTGGCGTAAGCGTTCATGGCTCTCCACAGATCTCGGTCGTTGGTTTTCTGGATCAACTCTGCTGCTGATATTCCTCCGTGCCACCGTCTCAATCCATCCAGCATCATTTCTCTTGGTTTGCCTCTGCCTCTCTTCCCTTGATCTTTCCAGTTGTCACGATGTTCTCCAATGCCTCTCTTCTCATTACATGACCAAAGAAAGCTGTTTGTCTCTTTCTTATTGTTGTATATAGTGTTCTAGTTTCATTAGCCTGTTTCAGGCAGTCGTCGTTAGTTACTCTGGCAGTCCAAGGAATTCTCAACATTCGTCTCAGGAATGTTGCTTCTAATTTCTTCTTAATTTGTTCATTTACATTCCAAGATTCACTGCCATACAGCAAAACCGGTTCTACATAGCATTTCAGCACTCTCTTTCTTACACACAGTGATAGTGACCTATTGCACAAGATACTCTTCATTTTCTGAAATGCTGCCTTTGCCTGCCCTATTCTGCTCTTAATCTCTGTTGTACATCTTTCATCTGATGTTATAAATGTCCCTAGGTATCTAAAATTATCCACTTGGTTAAGAATTTTTCCTTCTATTTCTATGTCACATTTTGGTGGCACCATTTTCTTTGATATCACCATTGTTACTGTTTTCTTGATATTCAAGGAAAGTCCTTTCCTTGCACTCTCTGTTACTACAGTGTCCAACAATTGTTGTAGGTCTGTTGATTTATCTGCCACCAATACTGTGTCATCTGCATAGCGTATATTATTTATATTATAACCTCCAACTAGTATTCCTGGCATCTCTTTGATCTCTCTCATTATTACTTCGCTATATAGGGAGAAGAGATCTGGTGACAAGACACATCCCTGTCGTACTCCTAGCTTTATGTGTTCGTAACTACCCTCTTTATTTCCAATTTTAATTGCTGCTACTTGGTTCCAGTAAATACTTTTTATTATTCTTAAATCTTTCCCATCAATGTTGATATCTTCCAACATTTTAATCAGCTCATCATGTTTTACTTTATCAAATGCCTTAGTATAATCTATGAAGCATAAATAAATGTCTTTCTGTTTCTCTATTGACCTTTCTATTAGTGTCCGTAATGTATATATTGCATTGTTTGTGCCCTTTCCCTCCACAAATCCATACTGTTCTTCACTAATTTCCATTTTTATTTTCTTTCTGGTTCTTCTCATTATGATTATGAGCAGAAGCTTAGTGATATGGTTTATGAGGTTAATTGTGCGAAAATCTTCACATTCAATAGCTCCTGGTCTTTTTGGTATAGCTATAAATACAGATTTCAGCATATCACTGGGTAGATATCCACTGCTGTAAATATAATTTAACATTTTGGTTAATATATCTACTCCAAATTCTCCCAATACTTCTAATTCTTCTATTGTGACTTCATCTGGTCCAGCTGTTTTTCCTTTCTTCATATATTTCATAGCGTCAGCGACTTCTTCTTTTAGAATAGGTGGACCTTCTAAGTTACTTTCTTATGTTAATTGTTCCCTTTCCCCATCATATAATTCTTTTATATACTCATTCCACCTCTTCATTATATCATCTTCCTCCAACAATATCTTTCCTGTTTTTGATTTCAAATACCCTGTATTTATTCTTATTTTTCTTCCCGTGAGCTCACTGATTTGTCTGTGCATATTTTTTGTATCTTTAATGGCATTTAATCCAATTTTTTTGCACTGCTCATTTAACCAACTTTCTTTTGCCTTCCAACATTTATCTTTTATTTCTTTATTTATCTTAGCGTATTCTTGTTTGTCATTTTTACTCTGTTTTCTTTTGTCCAGCAGCATTAAGATTTCTTCATTCATCCATTTTTTCTTAGCTGTTTGACTTCTCTCCGGTAATATTTCTTTGCTAGTTTGATGAATGGAGTCCCTTAACATTTCCCATTGTTCATTTATACTCTGAATTTTAGCTATTGCATTGTACCTATTTTTCACAGTCACTATGTATTGTTCTTGAATTTCTTTATCTACTTTCAGAACCTCTTTATTAAGTCTCATGTTCCTAACCATTTGTTTCCCTCTCTTTAATCTTACTTTTATTTGTCCACATAGTGGTACATGATCAATATTACAGTCGGCGGCAGGCATTGTTTTTACATTAATTAGAGCATTTTTAAATCTTTTATTAATTAGTATGTAGTCAATTTGGTTGCGTATTTTCTGATCAGGGCTTTTCCATGTGTATAGTCGTCTTTTATGGTGTTTAAACCACGTGTTTCCAATTATCATATCATTGATATTTGCCCATTCTATTAGCATTTCCCCTCTTTCATTTCTTGTACCTAAACCATAATTACCCACTACATCCTCCATTTTCCCCTTTCCTACTTTTGCATTAAAATCTCCAAGTATTATTTTTATTTCCTGTGATCCAATTTGAGCCATCGCCATTTCTATTTCGTCGTAAAAGTGTTGTATTTCTTCATCACTACTGCTTGTTGTTGGTTCATATACTTGTATAATATTTATATCTATTGGTTTGCCTTTGATTTTGACCAAAATAACTCTATCTGAAATACACCAGTATCCATTAAGTGACTTGGCTGTTTCTTCGTCAAGTATTATTCCTACACCTTTTTCATGTGTATCCCCTCCAGAATAAATTATTGTGTGGTTGTCAGCTATAATTTTGCCCGATCCCTTCCATCTCATCTCACTAACGCCTAGTATATTTATATTCATGCTATCCATTTCTCTTAGAACATTGTTCAACTTTCCTAGCTCATTTAATCAATCAATTTACATTCTGAATGCTCTACGAGAAGTAAGACTTTTGCGAGAACCAAGTGATGACTGTGAATCTACAACAATGGCCAGACTGCTAGAGCAGAAAATTAAAAGAGGGGTGACCAAACAAGAACACTACTCAGGAAGCCAAAGAAGATTGATAAACCAACACAGAACTGGCGTCGTTAGCCGCTACACGCTGCGGGATTTGCTGAGGAGGGAATCCGAGCACTTATGGACTAAATGGTTCGATGTGCAATGAGGATGATCTGTCGACTAACTAACTAACTAACTAACTAACTAACTAACTATTTAATCAATTTACGAGATTTATTTGTTTCTTGTAGTACTTGGTCATTGGTTTTTCTGTCTGACCATAACCACCCGAAGCGAAACGTTACTTGTGTATTAATATTCGACAAAGTTATACACAATTTCCTCTCGAAAATCTTCGCTACAAGGATGTTTTCGAGCATGCATAATTATTTGTCATATTTATGTACACAATTATCTCCCTTTAATAGCTGTCTTCATCCGAATGTTACAGATAATGTGTGTCATACACTCAGTCATTACAGATGAAAATTCACACTCCCTGGGGGACACAAACATGTACAAGGTAAATCACATGTCAGATGTTGTTGTTAAGGGCGCAGTTTTGGAAATTCTTCTACACTAGACCAGTGGATCTCAATACTTTTTCTGTGGGTTATCGTTTCCAAATGAAATTGTGCTCGCGTTGCATCGACATTTTAGTGAAGTGAACTCTCCTTCATTTAAGTAACCAGTTGCAAGTGGTGATTTATTCAAAACATAGAGAAATGATCTGATCTTGTAAACTCGTCTTTCGGTTCAATATGGCGGATAGGCAGGCGATCCTGTATGATCTTAAACACGCAAATTATTGTTAGGCTCTCACGGAAGGAGAAGAAGGGAGTAGAGACTAGAGAAAGCACTCGACAACATAAAATTTGAAAGCTATAATTACCGACCGGGATTCGAACCTGTCACCCCCAAATGACGACGGCGCCTCGCTGCAAGAACAAGTGTACTTTGACGCATAACCAATCAGCATGTTCTCCCTATGTCTACCTCAGATAGTTTGTAGATAGGATGTCGCATCTTTTGACTATTTATCATTTACTAGGCAATTGCTACATTCAGTAGTTTGCCATTGCTTTTTGAACGACCGACTCAAATACCATAGAAATCAACGCCAGGCGGTCTGCTTCCAAAACGTCTGCGGCTGATTTCGAACCCTTGGCTCGGGATATAGGGAGAATTATGAAACGTGTTCACTGTTCCTAAGCCACAACGCCAGTTCGACCTCGGATATCACAAAAGCAACAGAATTACATATCGGTATGGTTTCAGCACGGCATATTCAATGCTAGTGGCATGCTCGGGGGTTACTCTAACACAATTTTAGAACCCCTGTATATCCATCACTCAAGTCCGGGTCCAAGGGTTGGTGAGAAGCGAGTGAATGTATACAGCATATGTTCTATAAGAATATTGTTTTCAGGCCGAGTCGACAGTCGCGTTTTATGGTTGTTAAAAATCAAACATCTTTTAAGATTTACAAGCTACTGAATGGACAATCTCGCGTTTGATGATTGTTAAACGTCATACTTTTGTTAAGCTTCATAAGCTTACCTCTCAATACAAGTGTCCGGATTTCATCCACAGCAGGATCTTACTTACGTTTTCCAACTAACACGGATCTGGGATTGGCCCAACCTCATCAATGTAAAGTAACAGTAAAACAAACGGCCCTTTTACATGCCCTGATGCGTATTCGGCATGCGGTTCTAACCCCATATTTATATAAACAAATCGTCACTCGATGGGTGATGTGATTAACATCGCATCGCTTTTACTTCCCTGGACATTTTCCATGTACCCATTTACGGCTGGCACGACGTGACAGTCTGGGTAGATTGTACGAATCTCTCTCGATGAAGATTCTAAAACGCTAGCCACTGCACCACCGTGACCTTCACATCTGGAAATACCCACGTCTGGTACGGAATCGTGTCAACAATTTTCTGGGAACTGCCTTGAAAGGAAAGGCCACAGTGAAAAGAACTGGTCGAGAAACTTAACTATGCTATGAGGTTGAACCCAGATCCGTGTTAGTTACATAAAATAATTCAGATCCTGCTGTGGTCTTAATCCAGACATTCGCTTCTCGTTCGGAAACCAACGAGCAAACAACTGAAAGTAAACTTCATATTAACACGTAATCATAAAGGATTCGGGACGGGGTGGAGGTGGATTTACTCATTTTGTAAAGGTCAAGCAATTTCGTTTGAGAATAAGAGGGCCTAACACAAACCGGCTTTGTCTTGAAAGAGCTACGGACTCCATTCGTGACCCCGCATACCATATTCCAAACATAGCTGCCAGCGATTTGACAGCAGATCGCCTTGTGTTGATTTTCATACAATTGTATGAGTGCCGTTCGTTCAGAACGCAATGGCAAACTTCAGAACGTAAACTTGCCAATAAATCACAAATAGCTAAAAAAAAAATGCTGGGGTTGACTGCGACGTCCTGTCAAGGATATGCAACTAACTAACACTTGACATCCCAAAAGCAGTATCTGCCTTGGGGCCACGTTTACGCTCGAGGCAGTTCAAGGGAGAAAGCGGTGGGGGACCCTGAATGAACATAACACCGTTGGAGTCCTATAGTCGCTGAGTTTTGCGTGACCTTTCTACGGCTTGTTGTGTTCAAGAACAGGGTGGAATGGCATAGCGCACTGAGTTGGTATCGTTATCACAATGGGACGGCAACCCCTTTCAGATTAATTTCCGAAATCTGTCTGAGTCGGTCACAGGAACATTAATCTGAGGCTGGGATGGACCCTAATTATAGCTTCTCTTTTGAGATCGAACGGGGTAGGGGTAATGGAAAAAGGAAAGGGAAACAAATCACTATTTCATCGTTCATTGTTCTAAATGATTTTGCTCACGATGTCAGAGTTGAACATCTTTCAAGTCTCCGTCATTTGTATCAACTTTCATTTCTGAAGGCGATGTAGTGGGTTCATTCCCTACATCGGTCAGCTGAGCTTAAACGCTGACTTCTCGTTCAGAAAACAATTACAAACTTCTAAACGTAAAATTGTTTAATAAATTACAAACATCTACTGTGATGCAACATCCTGCAAACGACATGCATTTTAGTAAAAGTAATACAGTACATGAAACGTGTAATACAAAATACATATAAAAACACCAATAGAGATATCAACAGAGGCAGAGAAAGATATATATATTGCTTTATGGATTGTACCAGGGCATTTGATAAAGTAGCATATTATGAAATTATAACAATGTTGGAGTATATCAACATTTGTGGAAATATCTCAGAATAATAAAGACTATTTACTAGAAACAAGTAGCAACAAATAACATGGGAAATAAAGAGGGTCATTATGAATAGATAAAGCAAGGAGTAAGGCAGGGATTGTTTCTTTTATTGGTTCTCATTATCTTGGTATTTCTTCTATAATGTTTACACTCTTGCAGATTCTCTTTCTTAGGCAGATCCACCATTAATTGTATCTACTTTAAACTAGCACCTCGTGTCGGTGATATCTGATCAACCTGATCCATTGTTGTATCTACTTAAACTAGCACCTCGTGTCGGTGATAGCTGATCAACCTGATCCTTTGTTGTATCTACTTTAAACTAGCACCTCGTGTCGGTGATAGCTGATCAACCTGATCCATTGTTGTATCTACTTAAACTAGCACCTCCTGTCTGTGATAGCCGGTCAACCTGATCCATTGTTGTATCTACTTAAGCTAGCAACCCGTGTCGGTGATAGCTGGTCAGCGTGATCCATTAATCGTAAGCTCTTAATCTAGCATCTCGTGTCTGTGATAGCTGGGCAACATTCTCCATTTATCGTAAACTCTTAAACGAGCTCTTCGTGTCGGTGATCGCTGATCAACATGATCCATTGTTGTATCTCCTTTAACTCCTTTATGTGACCAGATCCATAGATCGTAATCTATCAGTTTAGCATCTCGTATCTGTGATAACTAATTTTCTGACCCATTGTTGTATCTCCTTAGAGCACTTCCTTATTTATGTGACAGCTGATCAGCCCGAATTATTGCTGTATTTCCTTTTACTAGCAAATCGCGTCTGTGATGCGCCACGGAATAAGATCAGAATCGCGACATTAGTCTGTTACACACACAACATACAACTCTTACCATCGAGGGTTTCACAACAGAACGTATTACACTGGATATTAAACTCGGGTTATACAGACTCGCCAACATGGGAAACTGACCGACCGAACCAACCAACCCACCGATCAGCCGACACACGAGCGACAGACAGACGGACGGACTGAGAGACAGAGAGAAAGACAGACATATAGATATATTAGCAGATAGACAGACAGATCGATCCAAAACCCACCCACCGACCGACAGACAAATGGATGGATGCATGCATGCATGCATGTATGGATGGGTGGGTGGGCTGGCTGGCGGACTGACGGAGCAAGGACGATGACAGACAGACAGACAGACAGACAGACAGACAGACAGACACACACACAGACACACACACAGACAGACAGACAGACAGACAGACAGACTGATTAAACTAATAAGGTATATATGCGAATCATAATATAACAGTGTAGTAAAGTGTGTGTTTCATACAACTAGTGTAGAAAACTGGCTGTAATGTAAGTACGTGTGTTATGCAACACCAGAACAAGAAAATGTGTGTCATATTTTGAGACCGAGAGGAATTGGGAAAGGTTGTGAAAACTGGGAAGTTCGAAGGTGTTAGATAAAGAGGTCGACAGAGGGAACACGTGCTTGGCGTATTAGTAAAATGGAGGGAACAGAGGGGCGGGGCGTTAATGACAGAATATATTCATTTGTGCCGCTCTGCGCGGCACATACAAGTCGGTGAAATAAATTTGTCAGCGAAAGGGCCAGAGAGAGAGAGAGAGAGAGAGAGAGAGAGAGAGAGAGAGAGAGAGAGAGAGAGAGAGAGAGAGAGAGAGAGAGAGAGAGATGTTGAGATATAGCATAGAGAGTGAGGGGAGAGAGGGGGAGATAAAGCAAGAGATTGAGATACATAGAGGGATACAGAAAGAGTAAACACGCATACCTATAGACCTACAGAGAGACAGAGAAATAGAGACAGAGAGACAGAAATAGAGATGGAGATAGAAATGGAGAGATAGTGATATAGAGAGAATACACGCGCATAAATATGAACACACACAGAGAGAGAGAGAGAGAGAGAGAGAGAGAGAGAGAGAGAGAGAGAGAGAGAGAGAACGAATGAACGAACTTTATTTTCAAAGGGTCACAAATTGGGCACGCAGCCGTCTTACATTCGGTCCTTCAAATCACTGTTCTTTTGTTCATCATTGTGCATGTTACATTCACATGGGGGAAAAAATTGTCAGATGAATGTTGTAAACAAAGGCAATGCATATTTATGGGACAGGCAGGCAGGCAGGCAGGCAGACACACGTTCATGAACATATACATACAATCGTGCATACATACTTACATCATTTACATTAACTCTCACAGTTATGCAAGAGAGAGAGAGCGAGAGAGAGAGAGAGAGAGAGAGAGAGAGAGAGAGAGAGAGAGAGAGAGTAAACACGCATCCACGCGGACAGTGAGATCTAATTGTTTATATCAAGAAAAATAGTGTTGACAGCTCATGAAACAGATGCAGCGAAAGTACGAGTAGTTTGAAGCTTATAATTAAGATTTATAAATAGGGATTGCAGTGGCACATGTCTACAAACTTAATGAGACACAATTGACAAGACTCCACGTAAACACCTGCCTTACTTGATGGGACACAATTGACAGGCTCAATGTAAACTAAGCCGGCTTCCTGGCCTAGAGGTTAGCAACTTTTCTCCGTAATCTCGTATACTCTCGTAAGTAACCTGACGACGGTGAGAATCAGCCGTGGTTCGAATCGTGTCGGTAACTTACGGGGTATGTGAGCCGGCCGCTCAGAAAGCTATGGCAAACTACTGAGGGTAATCTTGCCAAGAAATCAACAATCAGCTGAAAGATGCTGATGTTGACAGCAATGTCCTGTAAAGAATATGCAAAACAATGTAAACTATGTAGACTTACCTCTATTTATCAACAGAAGTTGGTTCTCGAGAAGCGTGCTAGCCCTAACACAGTCTTATGACAACAGTCACTGTTAACCTAACAGCTTTGTGAATGTGTCCCGAAGCCTTCTATGTGGACAGATACACTATATTACACAGAAATCTCAAATGTGATTAGATATACACGTTTTTATGTTCCAAATCCACTCTTACAAAAGAACAAAAGTAGCATGTGCTACGTCAGTGCTGTGTGTCACTCAGAAGCGTCGACTACACTAACATATGTATCAGTAATCTAATGATAATATTATTATCTGAATTCGCGTTTATATATCCGTCTCCAATAAACGTAGTCACAATATTTCTTGCAAAGAACACATCAACAAACCCGCGTTTGAGTCTGCAAAAACATCCCTATGACATTCATAGATATATAAGTATTTAACCCTGTCGTTCGGCTAGTGTGAGAAGCCGCTTAACGTTGTTTGTCGAGCGCCAATCTATTGGTAGGCGAAACGTACATCTTGCACATCCTGTAGGTGACAAATAACTTCGCCGACAAGAATGTGTGTGTATAAGCTGTGACTACGCATATAGTTCTCCCAGGCACAAAGTCGTAGCTAATCAGCGGGTCATTAACCCATTTAGGCGTAGATAGATCTTACAAGTTAGTTTCATGTTTGTTGCAGGGGGTCGCAATCAACCCCAGCATTGCTTACCTGTTTGTGATTTACCAGTCAATGTTTACATACAATAGCTTAGAAGATAGACTTTCAGTTCAGTTGTTTAGACTGCATAATTAGCTTTAATTATTGTTTGATGCTGAAAACGTAATAAGGACGGCGGAGAGAAGACAAAATTAGTTTTAATTATTACTTTGAAACCTGCTCTCTCCGTCAGCTGCTACCCTAATTATTACTTTGCCTCATATAGTCTCAAGCAGATGTTACTCTAAGTGTTTCGTTAGCTAGTACTCTCTCATAAGTTATTATCTAATTGTTATGTTGACTCATGCTGTCTCTAACATATGTTACTCTAATTGTTATGTTGACTAGTACCGTCTCTAACAGATGTTACTCGTATTGTTACGTTGACTCAAACTGTCTCTAACAGATGTTACTCTTATTGTTAAGTTGACCCCTGCTGTCTTTAACCGTCGTTACTCTAATTGTTAAGTTGACTCATACTTTCTCTATCAGATGTTACTCTTATTGTTACGTTGACCCGTGCTGTCTTTAACAGTTGTTACTCTAATTGTTACGTTGACTAATACTTCTCTAGCTGATGTTACCTAATTGTTACATTGACTAATACTGTCTCTAACAATTGTTACTCTAAACATTACGTTGACTAATACTGTCTCTAACAATTGTTACTCTAATTGTTACATTGACTCATACTGTCTCTAACAGATGTTACTCTAATTGTTACGTTGACTAATACTGTCTCTAACAGTTGTTACTCTAATTGTTACGTTGACTCATACTTTCTCTATCAGATGTTACTCTTATTGTTACGTTGACCCGTGCTGTCTTTAACAGTTGCTACTCTAATTGTTACGTTGACTAATACTTCTCTAGCTGATGGTACCTAATTGTTACGTTGACTAATACTGTCTCTAACAATTGTTACTCTAATTGTTACACTGACTCATACTGTCTCTAACAGATGTTACTCTAATTGTTACGATGACTTATGCTGTATCTAACAGTTGTTACTCTAATTGTTACGTTGACTAATACTTTCGGTTGTTACGCTAATTGTTACTCTAAAATTGTACTTTGACTGCTGCTAAAGCAAACAGTTGTTACGCTAACTATTACTTTGACTCCTACTATCCCAAACAGTTGTTACTCTAATTATTACTTTAATTGGTAATTTTCGACACAGTTGTTACTCTAATTACTACTTTGCCTACTGCTGTCTCGGGCAGTTGTTTCTATAATTATTACCCTGACTTCTGCTGCCCTTATGCCTCTGATATCGTTAAGCTGTTACAGAGCCGCAGTGACATATTGGATAGAGTCTTTGTCATTCAAGATAGAAGTCTGGGTTGAATCCTCAGCAAAAACAGGATTTTTTCTTTTATTATGTTTCCGGCCCGTAGGATTCTGGTGTTGATCTAGCCACATAACAATGAGTCATCATCAAGTGCCGTGCCGACTGGCGTATACGTTCATGACTCTCCACAGATCTCGGTCTTTGGTTTTCTGGATCAACTCTGCCGTTGATATTCCTCCATGCCACCGTCGCAATCCATCCAGCATCATTTCTCGTGGTCTGCCTCTGCCTCTCTCTACCCCTCGATCTTTCCAGTTGTCACGATGTTTTCCAGCGCCTCTCTTATCATAACATGACCAAAAAAAAAGATGTTTGTTTCTTTCTTATATATAACAATGAGTACCAGATAATTTCCAGAATTTTCTTGCAATTGTCTGGGAAGGAACTGGCCATCTCACCTCGTATGTAGGGGCCTAGAATGTGTAACGGTTTAAAATTCCACAAGCGGGCGCGCTAGCGAAGTTGAAAAGGAACTGCGCTGATAATGCCATGATCGCGGTCGGACTAGGTTCGACCCCTAGACTCGTCACCTGCTGAGGTGAGGGAAAGAATGGTCACTTATTCCTCCGTGCATTCAGGCCTACACAATGTCATGACCTTATTTATTATATCACATACTTTACGCTGGAAGCTTCCTCGGAGGGGAAAAAAAGAATATGTCGAATTTCATGGAAACAAAAACAATCAAATACAGAGGTTCTAGAAAAACCGGCAATGAAAAGAGAGTTGTTGAAAGAATTAAAACAGAGGCAAGTGAAATATTTCGGCTACTTTAAAAGACATAAGACTCATAAAAATAATACTGGAAGGCAAGGTTGAAGGCAATCGAGCAAGAGGTAGACGACACAAGTGAGAGATAACATCAAGAGATGAACGAACTTCAATCTGATAGATTATACAGTCAGGGTGAAAGACAGACAATGTTGGAGATCCACTGCAGCCAACCTTCACTGTGGATACGGCATTTGATTTATTGATGACCCTCAAACTGCATACAGCAGAATAAAGAATTTAAAAATAACGGTTAGATATTGCAAGAAGAAACGGAAACATTACAGCCGAAAGAATAAACACTTATCTGATTGAAAATGTCACGGAATTAACTCTTTTGGTGTTTGATAGAATAGCACCTTAGATTTTAAAAAAATGTAAAGCAATGACTAGGAAAGAGAGATTGTAATATATTTTCGCACGCCGTAACAGTGCTATAAATATTCCCGGTACAACAATTCAAGATTGTCACCGCAACAGTGCGGGTTTGTTCCCTACTTCTACAATCCAAAATTTACAATACTCATTGTCGGCGATTCAACCAAAAACTCGAACTGGGAAAAGCTACATACAAAGACGAACGACCGGAACACGGCCTGTTTTTCACCAACCCACACACATGGGGCAGGAAGATCAGATGCAGATGCTGGAGTGAGAGCATCCTCCCAATCGAATAGTAAATTATAACCTAGTTTGATTAATAAGGGGAGGAAAACCTCAGCCAACAACGACATCACATTGAGATTCAGAAACCTGTCGCCGAAGTGTTTGGAAGCCATTCGATTAGAATGAAGGTAAAGCAATAATGTTTTAGATTAGTTTAGTCTGTGAGCCTATTTCCCAGAACAGTTGGTAAGTGAATGTGTTGTAAACCATGTGGTTAGTTCTTAAGAAATTAATTTAATAAAAAAAATAAATATTATATTCAGTTATCATAGTCTATGGATAAACTTACATTAGGAAAAACCACAGTGAGTTTTATTTTTCTCCCAGGTAAACAACTTATTTAATGTGTAAGTAGGTTGTACATTTTATTTCTTAAGTAGTTAAACTCAGTCAGCAGTGATTTAGAAATTGGTGAGTAATTTAAGATTTAGAAAGCTAAGAATACGTAGTTCACTAAGAAGAAACTATTTTACATGTGCCAACACTGTTAAGAGAAATTAGTGTAATACATGAGCACATGAGAGGTAAATAGATTTCTATAGGTATCATAATTTTGTGTGGTGGGTTAAAGCACCCATGTGGTGAGTGGTGGTGGTGGTGGTGGTGGTGGTAGTGGTGGTGGCGGTGGCGGCGGCGGCGGCGGCGGCGGTGGTGGTGGTTGTGGTGGTGGTGGTGGTGGTGGTGGTGGTGGTGGTGGTGGTGGTGGTGGTGGTGGTGGTGGTGGTGGTGGTGGTGGTGGTGGTGGTGGTGGTGGTGGTGGTAATGAAGAAGATTATTGATGATGATGATGAAAATGATATAATGATAATGATGATGATGATTGTAATAACAATGATGATGATGATAATGAGAATGATGATGATAAATGAAGTACAAGCATATTACAGACACGGTGAATAGGAGGGAATATACTCGCCTTGAAACTTTTGGTTAGAAAAGAACTCACCGGAAGGTTTACCAAGAGATGTTACCATAATGTACATAGTTTATGATAACCAAAATACTCATTACAATGGGGAATGATTTTAAAACCCTTAATGTATAAGACCCTTTTTCTTTAATGGAAGAAGATGTAGAGAAAATAACTAGGGACAGAAGAGGATGGGAAACATAGTTGTCGAATTCCAAATAAATCAAGGTAGTACTCAACCTGTAGACCACTATGACAGGCATAGGTGAAGATGACACTGCACATCTGCTAGTCAAAACCTTGAACACCTGATCATAGAAGATTGGATGGAGAACAACTAATTATGTTGGTGATAACTAATTGAGCACACCAAGACCATCTTTCTCCTATGTTTATTTCTCTCTAGGAACAAGATTCCTTTTTATTGATTTGACTTGTTGTGTTCTCAGGAGTTTACGGCATTTCATTTCTGATGTTCATATTGATGATATCATTAGACTTATGATTGATGCTGAAATTTCAGCTAGTATCTATAACCATATAGATCCAGACCTGACTTTGTGAATGTAGCACCTTGTTGAGTGAGCACCTTGTTGAGTGATGCCCTTGATAGAGTAGTGCAGAAAGCTATTCACCTGCAAGATTTCCCTCGATCCATGAAGGACAGGTAACATAGATGTTAGATTCTTGAACCGGAAAGGGGAAAAGTAGAGCCAATATTCTGCTCAGACCTGGAACAACAAAAAGAACTCGACTTAAACTATCACATATATTGCCGCCGAGGTCCAAGAACTTGAAGGTTGACAAATCCGAATGGATATAGTTTTTTCCCCTCAGATTATACGTAGATCAGAAGGAGAAGCCCAATAAATCTTCTGAAAGACTGATACAATACTGATGGCGAGGGATCTTTTAGTAGGCACACCCAAGATAAATATATGTATTTAGAGATGATAATGACCTTGTTTTGTGAAAACATGTATTATGCATGTTTATGAAATTATTGTTCTATAACATTACTTAAGTGTAATAAATTTGAAAATAAGGGTCATTGTTTCTTTTGAGAGTTCTCTTGTCGTAGTAAAATTGTGTCAAATAACCCTAGATTAATAATTATTTAATTGGTAGAGGAGAGGCAAGGAACTGCCAAAAGGATAGTTTGGGGATACACAGAAAACTTTTCATTGGTTTCCTGGAGGTATTCCTTGGTTCTCCGAAACTCTATTTATGGTCTCAATCCAATGGGCCAGTACAGCTAAATTAATTATAACGGGCAGGATCACATTGAGAAAGAGGAACATAGTATCCTTTATCTCTTTGGGGTTGTCCCAACAACCATACATCCGACAGAGATATAAAAACAAAAGCGTAAAATAACAACTGAGACAGCATATGTTAATTAGCCAGAAGGACAGCAACATTTGAGGTAAGAATTAGAACAGACAACTGTAAGTAACAACTAGGATAGAACATTTTAATTAGCAAGAAGGACAGTTAGGTTTGAAGTAATAACTAGGACAGAAACAGGTTACATAATAACTATGGTAAAAACATGTGAAATAACAACTAGAATAGATACACGTGAAGGAACAACTAGGATAACAACATGTGAAATAACAACTAGAATAGATACACGTGAACTATGATAATAACATGTGAAATACCAACTAGGACAGGAACATGTGAAGTGACAAGAAAAAACAATAAGTTTATATTGGCCGTGTAAAAGAGAAATGTATCGGCTCTGGTTTAAAAATTAAAAATAATATGTCCACACTGGTCATCTACGCAAGGAATATGTATACATTGGTCATTTAGGAAAGATAATGTCTACCTTAACAGCCTCTGATACGAGTTTGCCTTTATAAGCCAAAAAAACATGTACGCGGCTCGTCAAAATCAATAGCGTGTGTTCTCCGGGTAGCGTAAGAGACCATTCATTCATTCATTCATTCATTTATGCATTCATTCAGTAGCATGTCCTTTGTAGAACCTCGCTCCCATAATAACTTTCCGGAAAACTTATCGGTAATAAACAGGATGTCCCGCGTTCGACACACCCATCTGGAGATCATCTCTCACATCCTGTACCCATCTTCTCTTTGGCCTTCCACTTCCTCTCTTCCCGGGCATATCTCCCTTATTATTGTTCTCTCCAAACTTTCATGACGTTTCAAGTGACCAAAATATTTCAATGTTCTTTGTTTCATCGTCTTTAGTAGCTAACCTTATTCAATATTCAGATCTTGTCATTTGGATGCATTTGTTCCTTTCATTATCCAATATATTCTTAGAACCCGTCTATAACATTTATATTCAAAGGCATTTATGCGCTATTCAGCTTGTTTAGTAAGTGTCCAGGTCTCACAAGCGTATGTTGCAATAGGAAACATGCATGCTCTTTAAAAATCTAATTTTTGTAGCTCTATCTGTCCCATGCCACAATTTAGTCAGTTGTTTTAGTTTTTGAAGAGCAATAGATTTACGTCTTTTAATTTCTTTCATTGTGTCACCATTGTTGGTAATTATTGACCCAGGATACTCGAAATTGTCCACCAACCTCCATATCTCGCCACAATTCCCATATCTAGAACGATGCATCAACTCTTACTACTATGGCTTCATAGTAAGATGCAAGATTGTCCTGTACTATATTTATGTTTTTTATTTTGTTTTTGCGCTCGCTTGTTTTGAACTCAAGTGTCGTCCATAAACACTACTTCTTGCAGTACTGGACTGAATTTTGCGTGTGGGTTAGCTTTCCCTACCACAAGTATCCCTCGCCATCAGGTGAACTCACTCCGACTTCAGGGGTACTTGTAATTTACGTCCCAAAGTCAAGGACGAGAAATCACCATTTGAGTCCAATTGTTCGGCGTAGGGGTTCAACCACTTACCTCTGCATTGACACACCGGATGTTCAAGAACGCGCGTTCGTATCCATTCGGCCATGCTGACCTCCGTTTGTTAATATATAATAACATGTCCACAATCGTACCTCCTTCTTCTTCTTCTTCTTCTTCTTCTTCTTCTTCTTCTTCTTCTTCTTCTTCCTTGCGCTTATTCCCATATCACTATAAGGAAGCACAGTCTATCTTGGGCTTCTCTTGTCGCCATACACTGCCCCATCGAACCTTATCCTCGGACCGGATTGTAGAAATTCAAGTCGTCATCTTGCTCTACCTGTAACCCACAGTTACGGAATTACAGGGGCGTCCCACTAAACATAGATCGGCAAATCAGGACAATGTATGCTTACAACTATGCCAAAATAGTATACCAATGCCCTAAGAATACTTATCCATCCCAAGAAAGATGCGAAAAAACTACAATCACATGAACAAATGGTCTTTTCGTAACATCTCTGTTTAAGCGATAACTGATCAGGCATAGCCGTTAACAGTCGTAAAAACAGTCCCCAATGCAGACTGTTACAGTGATCACAGATTAATTACAGGCACATTGAGGGTAACATTTAAAAAAGTCAAGTATACAACAAGAAATCCTAAACACGACTTGTGCAAATTGAAAACTGACAATGAAATACAAGAAAATTTTAACATAGAAGTAAAGAACAAATTTGATATATTGTCTGATCTAGAGATCCTATTTCAAGATGTGAATGATCAATGAAAAATGTCGAAGAATTCAATCAGCTGTGCTGCAGAAAAAAAAACTATTCCAAAATTAAAGAAAGTAGGTCGTAAGATATGGATGACTGAAGAAATTTTACAACTAATGGAAACAAGAAGACAAAACAAAAATAATCCTGCCAAATATGAAGAAATTCACAGAAAAGTCAGAATATTATGTAAGGAGGCAAAAGAAGCATGGTTCGAGAAAAACTGCATAGAAATTGACAAACAACACACGTTTGGTAAAAATACCAAAATAATGCACAAAAGAATTCAGCAGCTTACTAATCAAAGAACATGTACATCAGTAGGCTGCCTAAAGACAAAAGATGGAAACATTATAATAGAAAAAGATCAGATTTTACATGTATAGTCAGATTATGTGAAAAACCTTTATGATGATATCAGAGAAGAACAGTATAATATTCAAAATAATAACCATGGACCATTACTTTTGAAGATCGAGGTTCAGAATGCTCTTAACCTTTTCTTTACTGACGGTACTTTTAAGTACCACTCACTTCAAATGGCTATATTTTTACAATCTGATCACGAATCCTGACGGTACTTAAAGGTCTATCTAAAATAACATTGCTTGTTTTAACCATATGAAATCTGGCAAGACCCCCGGTTCAGACAGCATCACAAGAGAAATGTCTAATGCTTTAGAAGAATATGGAACAGATAAAGTTACCAGACTGCTGAATACAATATATGATACTGGAAATATACCTCATGAATTATATAACTCTGTATTTATTGCAAACCCAAAGAAATCAGGCGCCTTGGAATGTGATCAACATCGAACAATTAGTATAATGAGTCACATCACGAAGATTTTGCTAAGAATTATCATGCACCGAGTTAGGAAGAAAATACAACCTGAAATAGGAGAAGAACAATGTGGGGTTATATAAGGCAAGGGTACAATACATGCTGTGTACAAACTGAGAGCAGTAATTGAACGTTCTATAGAAGTAAACAAAGATCTACATCTTTGCTTTATTGACTACTCAAAGGCTTTTGATAAAGTGTAAAGTGAGACATGTCGACATGATAAGGATGCTTGAAGATCTACAAATTGGTGGAAAAGACCTTAGACTTGTAAAACAAAAACATATATTGGAAACAACAAGCTGCCATAAGAATTGATAATGAAGTGGGTCAATATCAGCCTATTAAGAGAGGTGTGAGACAGGGATGTGTAATGTCTCCAGATCTGTTTTCCCTGTACAGTGAAAATATCTTCAGAAATATAGAAGATAATGGAAGGAATCAACATTGGGGAATGATACATCAATAACATTAGATTTGCAGATGATACATTCTTGATTGCAGACAATGAGCAGGACCTGCAACATTTAGTAGATGCAGTTATTGCACACAGTGAACAACTAGGGTTAGAATTGAATTGTAAGAAGACACAGATTATGGTCGTTACTGGGAAGAAGGAAATAACCACAATGTAATATACAAGTAAATGGGCATATTCTTAAACAAGTGAATCGGTACAGTTATCTCGGAACAGTCATAACATCTGATGGGAGATGCCTTAATTAAAGAAATGAGAACAAGAATAGCCATTGCGAAAGTAGCCTTTTGGAAGATGAACAACATACTGATCAATAAAACGATATCAATTGACACGAGAAAAAGAGATGAAATGCTACATAGAACCTATACTTTTGTATGGATGTAAAGCGTGGACAATGAGCAGACAAGCTGAAAAAAACATCTGATGGTTGTGGAAATGTTATTTCTGAGGAAAATGCAAAGAATACCATGGACAAACGGAAAAACAAATTAACAAGTTCTTCAAGAAACAAATGAAGATCGTAAACTGATTAGTGACATTAGACGTAGACAGTCAAAATTTTTTGGGCATGTTATGAGAAGAAATGAATTGGAGAACTTGGTGACAACTGGCAAGATCGAAGCGAAGAGACCAAGGGGAAGACGGAGAAGACCTGGGTGGCTTGGCCACGTGGTATGGCCGAGACAGGAATACGGAGCTGATCCACGACTCTGGTGATCGAATGAGATAGCAAAATACGAGTCCCCGCGCTTATCGGCATGGCACATGATGGATGGATGGATGGATGGATGGATAGATGGATAAAACATATTAATGTCTGTTACATATATATGGATGTTCTTTATGGCAATGTCTAGGCTACTTAACTGATAATTTATTTCTTTGCCACATACACTTTCATGCAACCATTCGAAGGGGAAATCACCAACGAGTCTGCGACATCTCAAGTTGTGTCCCATTACAGTAGGGATGTTTATTGTTTACTGTCAAAACATGTGAAATTAGGGAGGTGTGGCCCTAAACGCCATGGCGTCCGCATCTGACTTGTGTAGAACTGGTTCCCTTAAACGGGAAAGAAGATGGTTACCCCCGTCATTGTGTAAATTAGGCAATGAATGAATCACCCAAATAAACGAGAAGTAGATTGTGAGCTTTACTGAAACACGACTACAAGAGACAAATTGGACGTTGCGGCCAAAGCCTTCGTCAGCACAGGACAAACAAATACAAACCAACACAAAACTACATGAAACACACTATGACAATATTAAACTATTAAACTAATTAAAATTGAATGTACTCATCTGAATACCGTGTCCTAGCTTGGAAGGTCTGACACACGTAGGGCGCCAGTGGATCAATAGACCGGATGTATGGTACACGGGTCAAAGGTCAAGCGGGAAGGGAGTGGGGTGGAGACGCGCCCATGTGTGCGGAAAAGTGAAATTAGAGACCGGCAAAGATGTTACGGACGCAGATGACAATTAGCAATTATCGTTAAGCGCTCGAAACACCGCTGTGGAAACCTATATAGTGTTAGTACACACAGAGAGGCATGAGTGGCGGTCGTTCAGAAAATGATGGCAAAACACCGAACGTAAATCCGCCAAGAGAGTTGACTGTGATGTCATATAAAGGATCTGCACGTACCCAGATGGTGGACTGTAAGCTAGGGGTTGGACGGTGGGGTGGGAAGTTAAATGAAGCTGTGTTGGACATTAAGGCCGTGAGGGGAGAGTGTGCCCAACTGGAAGATGAGACGGTGTTCCAATGTCTTCCGATCCCGTTCGTGGGATGCGCATGATTTGATGGCCGTGACCTGTATGTCGGCTACGCCATGGTGGTCAGGACTGTTGAAATGTATGGATACTGGTTTCTGGGCGCCGCTGGTGATGTCAGAAAGATGTTGTCGAAATCTGTCCCCAAGACGTAATCCTGTCTCACCGACATATCTCATGTCGCAACGTGTGCAGGTAATCGCATAGATGACGTTGCGACTGATGCATGAGAAACCCTCACGGATGTGGAAGGTCGTCTTAGGGAATGTCAGACTCTGGGTTTGAAGTACGTATGGACAGGTCTTGCAAACCGATCGAAGACACGCCACCGTGCCAGGAGGAGACTGGTGAGGTTGGGGTAGCCTGCTATGGACCAGCACATCTCTGAGGTTACGATCCCGCTTATATGCCACTAGAGGAGCCTCTGAGAAGACATCACGAGTGGTCGATTCCGCCCGGAGAATGGATAGATGTTTTAAAAGGATATTCTTGGCAGCAATATTGTGGGGATGATAAGTAAGTGAGAGGACAGGTCTATTGTTTCGTGGTTTCGGCCTGGAGGAGAGAGCCTCAGTGCGACTGATAGACTGGCAGCGGTGAAGAGCTGTAGATAGAACATTATCAGGATAGCCACGAAGGCGAAAGAAATCAAGCATCTCGTGGGCTTTTTGATGGAAGTCGTTGTTATCCTGGCAAAGTCGTCGGAGACGTAACAGTTGGGAGAAAGGAATAGAACGTTTGCACGAGGGAGGGTGGGAGGAGGTATAGAGAAGGAATGAGTGCGAGTCAGTTGGTTTATAATAAACCGTCGTGCATAGACCAGCGGAACCTAAAGAGACTGTGAGGTCTAAGAAATTGACAGCCGACGAAGAAATGGTGGAGGTAAGTTTGATGCTGGGATGGAAGTCTGAAAAAAAGGCAATGAAGTTCTGTAGGTCAGGCAAGGGCATGTCCGAGACACCAAAGCAGTCGTCAATGTACCTCCTGTAGAGCTCCGGGAGCCTACCGGTGTACTGACTCCATACCTGGTGCTCCAGATAGCCCATGAAGAGGCAGGCATAACTGGGACCCATCTTAGTACCCATGGCCACACCGCTGATCTGGTCGAAGTAGTCCCCATTGAACTCAAACGAGTTGAGGTTGAGGACTAACTCCGCAAGACGCAGTAATGGTCCAGTGGCTATCGAGGGATTAAGCCTTTTCTCCAAGAAAAATTCTAAGGCTTTAAGGCCGTCAGAGTGAGGAATGGAAGTGTAGAGTGAAGTCACATCTAAAGTGAAGATGTGATACTGAGAAGGGTTAGTGAAACTGATGGAATCGAAGATGGAGATAGCGTGGTTGGTGTCTTTGATATACGAAGGGAGGCTGGCAACCAACGGCTGAAACATGCTGTCTAGAAACTCTGAAATCCGTTCTGTAGGGCAAGAGCAGGCCGAGACGATAGGTCTGCCTGGGTTACCAGGTTTGTGTGTCTTAGGCAGCATATTAAAGGCGGGTTTGCCCAAGCAGCTATCGTGGATGATCAACGAGGTGGCGGAGCTGGGTAAGAGACCTTGCTGGATAATGGCGTTAGTCACGCTTTTGACCTGGGTGTTGTTTCTGACTGTCCCATCTTGTATCCTTGGTCTGTAGAAGGTGGCATCGCCCAGTTGCTTGTTGCCTTCCTGTATATATAAGTCTTTCCTCCAAACCACTAGCGCCCCTCCCTTATCGGCAGGTTTGATAACTATGTCATCACGGCGTTTCAACTGTGTAAGTGCCCGTTGTTCATCCGCGGTGAGGTTGGAATATCGTAGTGGCTTAAATTTGAGTTTTTGGATGTCGTAAAGTGTTTTGTCGATGTATAAATCGAGGGCCTTAGATGCCCCTGGATTGGGAACCCAAGCAGACCTGCGTTTGGAGAGGTGAGAGAAATGGTCGGTAGGATCCGAAGAGTTATCGTTATGAGGTTGATTTCTGAAGTGATATTGTAGCCTGAGAGTGCGATGGAACCGATGGACGTCCTGCAGTAATGCGTATCTATCACCACAGGGACGTAGCGGTATGAACCTGAGCCCTTTGCTGAGGACCGATTTCTCAGATGCCGATAGTGGAAGGTCGGGAGGTATGCACACAACTAGGTTATCGGAGCCAGTGGTAAGTTGGGGTGGGAGAGGGGGCGAGGAGGGAGTGGAGGTAGGGGCACGGAGTTTGGCTAGCTTGGCGTTTTTGGCCGCGGAAAGATACTTGTATAGATGGTGGTTAGTGCTATTGATGATACACCGTATAACACAATACAAGAAATAATTCCTCGAGGTAAGTTGTCTAAGACGCTGATCGAGGATGGTTATATTCGAGCTGAAGTCAGACAGTTGTCGCGCGTGGTTGTCGGCAATGCATCGCATGCGAAGAGTAGCACATTTAAACTCAACTTTAGATAGACGTCTACGACAACTGTCATCGAGAGTGCCTGCCGATGGGTGAAATCTAGAGATGAAGCCACGTGGGGTGATATGAAGCCGTAGGCAGTTCTTGAGGAAATTAGCCAGTATGTGCATAAAGCGACTGCGTTGGCGTATTCGAGTAGCTTCTGGCCAAACGGTTAGAACGCCGGAATTCCATTCAGGAGGCCCGGTTTCGAATCCTCGGTAAAGGTAATGGATTTATTTATTATCTGTCGGGGAAAACAAACAATAAGAAATCCCTAACCTGAACTCGCGGCGACTGCGTTAGTCAGGCGGCCTTATTTCTCAGGCTCAAGACACCTCCTCCACCTTGCCCTACTCCGCAAGCTGCTATAGGCAGTACTGATAGGTGGTGTAATAATTTGATCGTTACACTAATAATGTCATCAGCACTCCGTCGGACCAGGGTTCGATACCTACGTTCGCTAAGAGAAGGAAAACCTGACCATCTATTCCACAAAAGGCGATGGTGCTAACACTTCACAGACCCATCGCAGATTAATGACTTAATGCTTCGCTGTTTGTTAAGCATGTGTGAAAATCTAACTATCGTCTAACTAGCTGAACCAATCGTGCACCTTACATCTTGACCTCTGATATCAGCTACATGTGTTCAATGCGAGCATTTAACCTATATTCACCAGCGTAAAATCCCCATTTCGTTAACGGATTAGACTACCATCATCATTCTTCGGGGATTACTCATCATGATGTGTTCAACTGTCGCAAACCAAGGAATATATACTGTAACCTGTAACAGTTGTCCCGGGGTAGAATGCTCAATTCATTTGTGATAGAACGGAGCCGCTTTAGCGCAGTAGCTAGCACACTTGCCAGTCGGCCCGGAGTTTTTAAATTAACCCGGCTACCAGGTGGCCCAGTCTAAAATGCTATTGACCACATCAGCCAAAGAGTGCCAGTTGGTCTATATATGATGATTGTCGACTTTTTTGGAGGCGGCTGCGTGGTCTCGAGGTATGGTGTCCGCCTCGAGTGCTGGAGGTCCCGTATTCAAGCCCCGGTGATGACGGTTTTTTTTTTTTTTTTCTCGTGGACCTCTAGTAATAAATTTCCCCTGGTCTCTGGGTAGTGAGATCGGGCGCCCGTGTGTAATGTTGCGCACGTAAAAAATCCCTTGGCAGTTGGAAATCGAAAAAGAGTAGCCTAACGGCGCTGCCCGGGCAAAATTTCGAGTTAAAAATCTACCCAAAGTATTTCAGGATCTCCGCCGGTGCTACGGAGTTCGTGCACTGAGATGAATTTCTCCAGAGTCAGGTTTGAGTTAGGAGGAGAACGGAGCACTTATGGATTGCGCCAGTGTGCCGTGATGTTGATCCGTCGACTAAACTAAACTAAACTAAACTGGTCTATACAATTGTGGGACTATCGCCATATGTCATTCTATCTTCTGCTAACGTTTACAGCTTTTTCCATGTCCGCCCCATATTCTGTCTCCAATTCTCTTCTCCTCGTGCTATATGGTTTCCCTCTATGTCATATGCGCTGTGATTTCCAGAGACAGGCATTTCTAGTTAAACTATTTTCAGGTTTCCTCAGCGTGTGTCCTAATTTGGCACCGGCATAATTATACTATGTTTAAAGATTGAGCACAAGCCACTACTGGCAACGCTGATCGTATTCCAGCATGAACCTTAAGCCTTGTCCACGTCGGATTGGAAGCACTAGACTCGAGTTTCGCTCTCGTTTGAGCTCGTCAATAGTGCATATCCGTGACTGGACAAGGGAACGAACTCCGGATCACTGGCTATAGCTCAAAGTTTGCCCGATCGCCGCGACCGACATCCGTCAATCGATGTGGCCCCAAACGATCAGGTCTGCTCGATCTGGCAGGGTACACCAGGCGCATAAAGTCCAGCCAGCAATAATCATATACATATGATAAACAATAAACATATACTATGTTTATTAGGTTTTCCCAGTGTGTGTCCTATTCAGCTAGGTCGTTTTATTCACCTCTTGGTTCACTGGAGCCTAGTTCTCTCCCTAGCAGCCCACTTATTCCGGTAGATACTTGACTCACATTATTTATGAGTACTATGAGTAATATCTGGAAGTTTTCCTTTATGAAACTGAGACGATGATAACATCTATTATACCCTAACCCCCAGTACTCGTGATTACTGTGTAAACATAACACGTGTAATTAAGCCGTATATTTCTTTCAGTGGTAAATTTCATGCGCCTTCGGAAAATAAACCCCAAAGTCCCGTGACACAAAAAATATGGACATAAACTGTTTGATTTATCGTGAGTCGTGAGATATAACATATAGGGTATGCTTAGTCCTCATTGATGAGATAGAAGGTAAGTAGATATTAAAGCAATAATTAAACTAACGCTCTTGGTAATATATGGTCTCAGAGACACGCACACCCGTCGTCAACAAATGAGGACAGGGCGTTGAAGTGCTTTTGTTCGTCTTGCCAGCAAGTCAGTTTCTGCCAGTTTTTACCTACTGTTGCCAACGCCTTGAAGCTCATTCATTCATTCATTCAGTAGCATGTCCTTTGCAGAACCTCGCTCCCATAACAACCTTCCGGAAAACCTCTCGATCATACGCAAGATGTCCCGCGTCTGATACACTCATCTGGAGATCATCCGCCACATCCTGCACCCATCTTCTCTTTGGCCTTCCTCTTCCTCTCTTCCCAGGCATATATCCTTCCATTATTGTTCTCTCCAAACTTTCATGACGTTTCAAGTAACCAAAATATATCAATTTTCTTTGTTTTATCGTCTTTAATAGCCAGCCTTCTTCAATATTCAACTCTTGAAGTATGGATGCATTTGT
Organism: Cepaea hortensis; assembly: GCA_963921405.1. Classification (NCBI taxonomy): domain Eukaryota; kingdom Metazoa; phylum Mollusca; class Gastropoda; order Stylommatophora; family Helicidae; genus Cepaea; species Cepaea hortensis. Next base: position 48,532,633 of record OY992885.1, on the reverse strand, counting down.
TCTTTTCTTTACCCAAGATATTCTTAGAACTCGTCTATAACATTTATATTCAAAGGCATTTATGTGCTGTTCAGCTTGTTTAGTAAGTGTCCAGGTCTCACAGGTGTATGTTGCAATGGGAAAGATGCATGCTCTTAAAAATCTAATTTTTGTAGTTGTCTGTCCCACTCCATAATTTATTCAGCTGTTTTAGTCTTTGAAGAGCAATGGATAGTCGCCGTTTAATTTCTTTCATTGTGTCACCGTTGTTGGTAATCAATGACCCAAGATATTCAAAATTTTCCATCACCTCCAATTTTCCACCATTAACTCTTTCACTACCAAACAAAAACTGGGCTGTGACCAAACAGACATTTATGGCAGAAAATTGGAACTAGGGGTGTGTTACAATAATGCTTTTAAAATGGTTAAGGTGGTAGAAGACCTATTGTATTACATATCAAATTAAAGAGGATTGCACAAGGAACATGACAGTGTTAATAATTAATTGATAGGTTACAAATATTATGACAATAATGAGAGGTTTAATAATAACAAATGAAATTAAAGAGGTAAAAATTATTTAAAAAACTGCACATATAAGGTGTTTTCTACACTCCTATACTGCTAATCATGTTTAATTTACTGAATAATCAAACAAACACCACTTGTCTTCAAGAATATAAACAGTATTGCGCATTAAAGTAACCCAAAAAGAAGTTTTGGTGCATATTCTGAACCATGTATTTTTCACAAATAATGACAAAAAATAATGGCTGAAATCTTGAAGGTGGGGTCTGTCACAGTAAAGTTATGAAAATGGTTACAATTGTAGCAGAAATGTTGTATTATATATCAAAATAAAGGGGATTGCACAAGGAATATGTTGGTAGGAGAATGTTTGCTTTAGATTGTAAATAAAATAAAAATAATAATATAATTTGTAAAATAATTGGACAAAAGTAGGTAAAAATAATGTAAACATTGCATTTAGAATGTGTTTTCTACACTCCTATACTGCTAATCATGTTTAATTTACTGAATAATCAAACAAACACCACTTGTCTTCAAGAATATAAACAGTATTGCTCATTTAAATCACCCAAAAGGAAGTTTTGGTGCATATTCTGAACCATGTCTTTTTCACACAAATGAAAAAAACTAATGGCCGAAATCTGGAAATTGGTGTATGTCGCAATAATGTTATGAAAATGGTTAACATTGTAGCAGAAATGTTGTATTATATATCAAAATAAAGGAGATAGCACAAGGAATATGTTGGTAGGAGAATTTTTGCTGTATGTTGTAAATAAAATACAAATAATAATATAACTTCTAAAATAATTTGTTAAAAAGAGGTAAAAATAATGTAAACATTGTACTTACCGAGGGGGCGTTGTTATCCAATATCCTGATCACTGCTAATCCAATTGAATTTACTGAACAAACAACACTATTCTAAACTATAAACACCATTGCTTCCAATCAACCATCCGAAAAGAAGTTTCGCCGCAGATTCTGAATCATGTATTTTTTTTTTGTCAGACAAAAATTAGGACAACACTTGGCAGATTTACATTTAATTGTCATGTCTGTTTGTTTTTATTTACTATATGTGGCAGTCTATTTGTGATAGACTGCAACGCAAACTTTGGCGCACAAGTCTGGTCTATTAGTGCAGCCGGAGCAAACAAAATATGATATGTGTCGTTTAGTTCGAGTGCTGCAAAAACACAGTCTCTATTGACACCGACAAATTCTATTAAATGCTTGGCTCATGTAAATCTTTCGGCATAATTTCCTGCAACAGACTGAAATTCTTCGGCAGGCAGAGTGTCAAACTTTCAGGAATACTCTGAGCTACTTCGCGATGTGCACTTTCCTTTACTTGAAATCCTTCTATAACAATTTTTTTTCCTCCTTTCTCTGTTTGCCATATGGAATGTAGGATGTGAGCATTGATCTGTGCAATTTCAAAGATCTAGTAGTAGATATTCTTCCACCACGTAATGGTTTTCCTATCATGGATATTATAATATCCAACCATTTGGTCCATTCTGTCGCAGCCATTCATCGCCGTGTTATTTTCATGGAGACCATCTTCAGCTTGCTTTGCGGTTTTCGCAATCCGCTCTCAACAGTTCTAACTACAGACTTGGTAGAGACAACAATGCATGGTTTTTTTAGCTTTGTTTAGCCCTTCCACCAAATAATCATATCATCAATGGACACATTTTCAAATGGGTAAAATGCTTCCTGGATATTCTTCAGAGTCAACAAGAGGATAAATTTTTTTTTTTTTGGGGTACCCTCAGGTTGACATACATGAAACATGGTGTGATAAATATATTATAATTTTCTAATTGATTACTGGGAAACGTAGTGGCAGTGCCACATACCAAGGAGTATATAAATGTGCACTTGTACACCGGTAGTCTTTGATACATGGTCTTGGATCAAGTCCCATAGCAATAATGACAGACGTAAACTTCAGCCATTCGTGCTTCATTGTCAAACACTCAGCTGTTGACGAACATTCACTGGTTTTTCTTTATCACCACGTGCTAAAACTTTAGACACAACTAAAACTACTTTCTAAATATTCACATTCACATATTATTATAAACAATAATCTAGCTTGATCTCAAGTCATACTACGTGGACGCAAACTGGTGGGCGTTTCCATTGTGAAAAACCAAAACAAACAAATTAACACTACCTTAAAACTGAAAATTCACAAGAATCCAAAATTAGAAAACGATTGACCGCTCCGAGATGGCGTAGAGATCTTTCGGCTGTACTACTTTTTAGTTTACTGTAACTTAAAATTCCGAAACGGAGCAGAAATATGTGAAATAAACCACTGATCATTTTGTGGGACGAAAAGGGCGGACTGCCATTACAGCAAATCCATTCTGTCCACAGATGGGCGCACGGTAGCGAAAGAGTTAATGTACATTTCTTTCTCCATAGTGGTTTTATCTGTATGCATTATCTTTGTTTTTGCTATGTTAAGATATAAGTTGTGATTTTCACTATTCAATTCTTGAAGCTGGATGGGAATTAATTAACGTTGGACACAACATGAAGTGTCGGGGTTGTGTGGGGTGAGGTGGGGGGGGGGGGTAGATCACAGATTTGGGCGTACGCTTCTGGCTCAGGCAGATCTGGCTCGTCTCGCGGTGTTCTTAGTTTGGAATTTCACACAGCTAATAACAAGCATAATTATACCCCTACACCCTGATCCTATGATACTTGACGGACGTCTTGTCCTCTCGACAAGGACGAAAAACTTAGATGTCCCGTGTGCATGTTGCGGACATTGCAAACCTCGCCCCCAACCCTTCCCCTCCCGGCAGTTGAATTCGAACAGAGCCGGCCTAAAATACCGCTACCCAGGCAAGATTTTTAAATTAGAAAAATCTACTCGTAAAAATATATGCTCGTGCAGCACGTGTGATTCCTCTAGACTCGCGTCTGGATTCTTACAGATGCTACGATGTTCGTGCACGATGCTAAAATTCTCCTTGTGGGATCTATGGGATGAGACTACATGACTTTTAGAGATATCCGTGTGCAATAAAAATGATTCTTTACTAACCAAACCAAAACAGCAGCATGTAACTGGAGCCGGGGGTGGTAAGCGGGAATTAGCTGAACCAAGCAATATAAGAGCTTCGGCGTGTATTATATATTATTATATAATAATGGCGACGTCGAAACGCTCATTCTTGGGGGGGGGGGGGGGTTGTTTTTAGTGTTTTTCTGTGTAGGATGTGTTGTTATTTCGTATTTGTTTTTGGAAGTTGTTCACACCGAAGACAGGTGGTGGATGAAATTTTGAGGGCAGCCGACAGATAGTTGTTGGTTATGGTCTAAAGTTTCGCGACGGTAGGCAGAGGATCTCTTTCACGAGACAATGGCTGCGGTCCCCGGCCAGTATGGTCACTGCCAGGAAGGAAAGCAACAGCAAACTACCTTCTTTAAAGTTGCCTAGTTTATCATGATTCGCCTACTTACAGATCATCACAAGAAATGGACAGGGGCGCTGAAATTAGCAACATGGAATGTTCGGACGTTAAGCGATGACGGGAAATTAGCTAACATCACGAAGACGGAAGCGACGACAGAAAATTAGCTAACATCACACAAGAAATGGAAAGAGAGAAGATTAATATATTAGGAATGTGCCAGACGATATGGAAAGGAGCTGGGATTAAGATAAATTAGGATTTTAAGATTATTTATTCTGGGGGTGAGTAACGACAAAGATGTGTAGCAATTATCTTAGATCGGCAAACATCAAATTCTGTTAAAGGATATTGGGCTGTGTTAGACAGGGTTCTATTGGTTAAATTAACCGGAAAATTTTTTAATATACACACCATTCAAATATATGCACCAACAGGAGAATCCAGTGAAGATAGTATACGGGAATTTTATAATGAAATGGAGTTTGCTTTGAAGAAATATAAAAATTCAGAAATGAATATCATAATGGGTGACTACTATGCAACAGTGGGAAATCAAGGTGATGGATTCACAGTAGGAAACCATAGTTTGGGAGAGCGAAACGAAAGAGGATACAGACGTGTAGAATGGGTAAAAGAGTAGGAAATGATTGTAGGAAACACCTGGTTTAAACAACACCCTAGAAGAGTATGGTCATGGAGGAGTCCTGACAGCAGGACTAGAAACCAGAAAGATTACATTCTGATTAGCAGAAGGTTTCGAAATGCGTTAACAATCGCAAAAACAGTTACAATGTTGATTGTTACACATATTTATTACAGGCACATTAAGGGGAAAGTTAAAGAAAGTCAAGTATATAAAAGGAAACTAAATATGACCTGTGTACATCGAAAAATGACAAGGAAATACAAAACAAATTCAACGCAGAAGTACAGAACAGATTTTATATATTGTCTGATCTAGTGATCCTATTTCAAGATGTGCATGATCAAAGGGAAATGTTGAAGAATTCAGCCAGTTTGGCTGCAGAAACAACTATTCCAAAATTAAAGAAGGTGGGTCTAAAGAAATGGATCACTGAAGACATTTTTCAACTAATGGAAACAAGAAGACTCAACAAAAACAACCTGACAAATATCAAGAAATTCACAGGCAAGTCAGAACATTATTTAAGGAGGTTAAAGAAGCATGCCTTGAGAAAAAGTGCATAGAAATTCAAAAGCTACACAATAGTAAAAATACCAAATTAATGCACACAAAAAAATAAAAGAACACGTACATCAGCAGGCTGTCTAAAAACAAAAGATGGCAAAATCATAATAGAAAAAGATCAGATTCTACATGTATGGTAAGATTATTTGAACAATTTTTATGATGATAACGGAGATGAACAGTATGATATTCGAATTAATAATGAAGGACCATCAATTTTGAAGATGGAGGTTCAGAATGTTCTTAACCACATGCTTGCTTGCGTTTGCTGGCAGTGAACTCCAGCGAGAAGTCCTGTATGTCGGATGAAGACACCTTGATGTTCAACATCAGTTTGATGTCATACCGGACTGAGGTTTGCGTGAGTATCCGTTGTCCCATGTCTGGCTTATTGGTGTTCAGACTGGTGGTTCCTCGCCGTGCAGGCAGATACTCTCCGACTTCGGAAGAATCAGCGATCCTACTACGTTAGCCAGGACCCCGAAGGGACCTGTTGCCCGGGACGCACGACTAGGACGTGTTAGTAGGTCTTGGCCAGCATAGAACCTGGCCCTGGTGCCTTGGAAACACCTCTGCGTCCCTCTTAACCATATAAAAACTGGCAAGAGCCTCGATTCAGATAACATCACAACAGAAATGATTAATGCTTTAGAAGAATATGGAATAGATTAGGTCACCAGACCGCAGAACACAATATATGATACTGGAGATATACCTCATGAATTATGCAATTCTATATTTATTGCAGTCCCAAAGAAATCAGGAGCCTTGGAATGTGACCAACATCAAACAAATAGTATGAGTCCTCCCGTGTGTTGCCGGGGCCCATAAGGGAAGCAAAGAATAGCAACACTGCAGCCTACCACGCATGTCGTAAGAGGCGACTAAGGAGGCTTGATGGTTCCGTCGCCCTGCTACTGAGTGAGTGCGTGGCGCGACACTGTGAGCTGTGAGTTTCGTGTGCAGTGCTTTTGAATCTGCCCAAGTTTTTATTTTTGGAACGTGACTGCATGTTTGGAGCGATGGCAGGTGGCTATGTCCCAGAGTTGACCAGTTTTTGCCTTATGCAGAAATGCGTGGCTGCTGGGCTTCTGGTTGACTGCCACTGCCGTCGGTGATGAACTGTATTTTCGTGGACTGTGTAGGTGAACATCTAGGAAACATCCAGATAGGAAAATGACTGCCGATTCCATCAGAGATGAATTGGGTGTTTCGTGGGGGACTGGTGTGTTGACATTCTGGCGGCGGCATTATGCACAGTGTATCTGTGCGGGCTGTTGTTTGTCGAGACTCCTGTCTTTTCCACTTTTCACATTGGGCAGTGGGGAGCGTTTTGTGTGATATTCACTGGCACAGGAATGGAGCATAATGGGGACGACTCGTTGCTGTGAAGTTTGAACTGCGACTAACTAACTAACAAACTAACTAACAGATATAGATTGTTGTTGTTGTTTTCGTCATCGGACCAACCTCGTCTACGCTCCCGTTCTTCATCCAATGGCTGTGGTACACGCAAATGTTCATCAACTGTTGCTGTTTCAGATAGCCTTTTTCTTTTACCTGGATTTAATGAAGTCCCATTTTGTGCACATCTGTGACTTGTACACTGTAAGCGGTGAAGTTTGTCTTGTAAATATTTGTATAAACACGCCAGGAGCCTAGGTGATGTGTGGCTGGACACTCGCCCCTTGGTCATGGGTTCGATCCGCAGCCGTACAGATTCGTACTTTTAAACTGACTTGGGTTACCAGGTCGACCTAGTCTAAAATGGGTAACAAGAACTGTCTTGGGAAGTAAAGGCGGTCGGTGAGATACTGACCACATCAGTTGGCCTATAAAATATGGGGCTAGCATTGTGTTCCTAGCACACCTAAATACTTAATATTTCTTGTACATCCGTATCGGCTGAATAATTCTTTTTTTTTTCTTTGTGATCCCTTGGGAAGTCTACGGTCAGTAGTTTGCCATGGCTTTCTGAACGACCGACACTCTTACCATTTTCGTAAAAAAAACAAACGCAAGGCGGTCTGCTGCCATATCGCCCGCAGCTATGTTTCGAATGCGGGCTTGTTTGATTACGTCCGTGACCGCATCGCCACGGAGCAGGCTGGTTGTGACAGCGCAGATGGGATTTTCGTTCTTATTTAAACGTAATTGTTGTCCAACAGCGGTTCTCCTTATCAGGAGAAGCTTTTACTCACGCAGGATGTCAATTTGAGGGTGGTTGTGGCCTTTCAAAGGCCATTGAAAAAAATAATTGATCGTCATTTATAGGCAATATAGTTTCAGTAAAAGAATAAACCAATTAATTTAATATCAAGGAGAAATAAAAACATGGGTTGTAATATTTTCCCACGTGCAAAATAAAGTCTTATTTTTACATAATCCTAGAAGATGACTTAAAATTATTATCTCATATCTAATGCTGCATTCAACCTGTGATTATTCCTATAAAACCTTTATACAAGATTAAGACAAATATTACAATTTCTTAAATCAAATAGCACACTTACGTTACTTTAAGTAATGTCCCTCGAAATGTGTGTTATGTTGCTATGTCTGCTCTTTAAAAACAACAAAATTTCAGTATTAAGCATCAACATGTATGCTGCTTGTGAAATAAGCTCATCAATGAAAAGTCTTTTAAAATGGCGCCACAAATTGCTAATCAAACGCCAATATTCATCACTGAAATACTCATAGATGAAAGAATCAGGATACAGATGAGAGAATCGGCTTCGTTGTGCCGGGTTTACCTCACCATGCTTGATCTATCTCCACAGAACATTAAACCGCCGAGAGCATTGGACAAAACACGAACTCCGAAGCTCCCGTCATGAGCCCTCGAAGGGTCTCTGGAAGAGGTGCACTTGTGGTCTCAATGACGCAGTCCGACAATGAACCCTTGATACTCAGGTCGCCGGGCGGACGGCTTCACTCCTTCTTCTTCTTCTTCTTCTTCTTCTTCTTCTTCTTCTTCTTCTTCTTCTTCTTCTTCTTCTTCTTCTTCTTCTTCTTCTTCTTCTTCTTCTTCTTCTTCTTCTGCTGCTGCTTCTTCTTCTTCTTCTTCTTCTTCTTCTTCTTCTTCTTCTTCTTCTTCTTCTTCTTCTTCTTCTTCTTCTTCTTCTTCTTCTTCTTCTGCTTCTTCTTCTGCTTCTGCTTCTTCTTCTTCTTCTTCTTCTTCTTCTTCTTCTTCTTCTTCTTCTTCTTCTTCTTCTTCTTCTTCTTCTTCTTCTTCTTCTTCTTCTTCTTCTGCTTCTTCTTCTTCTTCTTCTTCTTCTTCTTCTTCTTCTTCTTCTTCTTCTTCTTCTTCTTCTTCTTCTTCTTCGTCTTCTTCTTCTCTCTCTTTCTCTCACACACACAACCACACCCACACACACACACACACACAAAGTTAGATGCATATCATTTTAGGACGTCGCAGTGAACCCCAGCATTTTGGGACTGTTTGGGATTTCTTAGCAAGTTTACATTCAGTAGTTTGCCATTGCTTTCTGAACGACTGGCACTCATAGCGTTGTAAGAAAACCAACACAAGGCGGTCTACTTCCAAACCAACCGCTACTGGGGTTTGAACGCAGTATGCCAGGTTACGAATTGCGTTATTTACCCCATAGCCACAGCACCGTGTTTAACCTTTAACCTTTCCAATAATAAATTGTTGTTGTTTTCGTTACTGATCCAACCGTATCTAACCTCCCGTAATGGCCTTGGTACACGCAAATGTTCATCACCTTTTTCTGTTTCAGATAACCTGTTTCTTTTATCTGAATTTGATTAATTGATTGATTGATTTAGGAACTAACATTACAGCATGCGGGGCATTCCCAAAATACTCCGTCCCCATCCTCAGCAGGTAGCGAAGAGTTCCAACACCAATAGTTCCAGTAGCAATCTGATTATATGTCCATCTCGCCTTTCCTCTGAGCGTCGAGCGTCGGCCAGATCCCATTGTAACTCCTCGCTGACTTATTCTTGCCAGACTATGGTGATCCAATTGCTCCTCCGAGGTGTACACATGCTCCCACATAGCCGCAACCACGTCTGCCTTGTCATGCATCAATACTCCACCAAGTTTTGCCGAGCCAGCCAATCTGTCCGCCTGTTCATTCCCCAGCACACCAGCATGCTCCGGAGAAAAGATCCAGGTAATGTCTGCCACCCGTAACCTCCGAAGCGAAGCAAGCCACTCTGCACGAAGCCTGCCTGTCCTCACCCTCCTCAGTATGCTTTCGGGATTTAATGAAGTCACATTTTGTGCACATCTGTGACATGTACACTGTAAGCGGTGATGTTTCAGTCTTGTAAATATATGTATAAACACGCCGGGGGCCTAGGTGGCGTATGGCTAGACACTCGTTCCTTGGTCATGTGTTCGACCCGCAGCCGTGCAGATTTGTATTTGGGTTCCCAGGTCGACCCAATCTAAAATGGGTACCAATAACTGTCTTGGGAAGTCAAGGCGGCCGGCGAGATACTGTCCACATCAGCCACCTGGGGCCGCTTGGTCTCTAAAATATGAGACTAGCATTGTATTCCCAGGGCACCTAATGTGTGTAAAACAGTACTGTGCTTAATATTTGTTGTTTCCTCCGAAGTCGGAGAGTGTCTGCCTGTACGGCGAGGAACCACCAGTCTGCACACCAATAAGCCAGACATGGGACAACGGATACTCACGCAAACCTCAGGTCCTGTATGACATCACACTGATGTTGGACAACAGGATGCCTTCATCCGACATACAGGACTTCGCGTTGGAGCTCAAGCCAACGAACACAAGCAAGCAAGCAAGCAATATTTGTTGTACATCTGTAACGGCTAAATATTTTTTTTTATCATTCCTCGCTTTGAACTCAAGCGTAGTCCATACATGTGCTACTTCTAGTGCCATGAAATGATTAGCTCCCATATTACCAGTGGATAATGTCATCCGGTAAAATAGCGACGATGTAACGTTTCTTTCTTCAGAGGACGCAGTGTTTGTATATTTCTGGGAAGGATGTGTTGTTATTTCGTATTCGTTTACGGAAGTTGTTCACAAGAAACCACGGAAGGCAGGTGGTGGGTGAAATTTTGAGGGCAGCCGGCAGATAGTTGTTGGTTATTGTCTCAAGTTTCGCAACGGTAGGCAGACGATCTCTCTAACCAGACAATGGCTACTGTCGACCGGCCAGTATGGTCACTGCCAAGAAGGAAAGCAACGGCAAATTACCTTCTTTAAAGTTGCCTAGTTTATCATGATTCGCCTAATTACAGATCATCAGAAGAAAAGGACATGGACATTGAAATTAGCAACATGGAATGTTTGAAAGTTAAGCGACGATAGATAACACCAAACAACAAAAGGAAAAAGAGAAGACTAATATATTAGCAATGTGTGAGACGAGATGGAAAGGGGCAGGGATTATGGCAGCGGAAGATTATAAGATTATTTATTCTGCGGGAGAAGAATGACAAAGAGGTGTAGCAAATATCTTGGATCTGGAAACATCAAATTCTGTTCAAGGATATTGTATTGTGTCAGACAGGGTTCTGTTGGTAAAATTACTCGGCAGACATTTTAACATAAACATAATTCAAATATATGTCCCAATAGGAGAATGGGGCGAAGATAGTTAAGAGGAATTTTATAACGACATGGAAATTGCTTTGAAGAAATGTAAAAACTCATAAATAAATATCATAATGGGTGACTTCAATGCAAACTTTGGAAATCAAAGCAATGGATGCACACTAGGCAACCATGGTTTGGGAGAGCGAAACGAAAGAGGATACAGACTTGAAGAATGGGGAAAAGAGCAGGAAATGATTGTAGGAAAAACAATGGTGTAGACAACTTCCGCAAAGTTGCAGAGAAATTGAAAAACAACACAACAGTAAAAATGCGAACCTAATGCACAAAAGAATTCAGGAGCTTACTAATCAAAGAACACGTACATCAGCAGGCTGCCTAAAGACAAAAGATGGAAGAGTCATAATAGAAAAAGATCAGATCTTACATGTATGGTCAGATTACGTGAAAAACCTTTATGGCAACAACAGAGACGAACACTGCGATGTTCAAAATAATAATGAAGGACCAGCAATTTTGAAGATGGAGGTTCAGAATGCTCTTAACCATATGAAATCTGGCAAGACCGCCGGTTCAGACAGCGTCACAATAGAAATGATTAATGCTTTAAACGAATATGGAATAGATAAAGTTACCAGTCTGCTTAATAAAATATATGATACTGGAAATATACCTCATAAGTTATGTAATTCTGTATTCATTGCAATCCCAAAGAAATCAGGAGCCTTGGAATGTGATCAACATCGAACAATTAGTATAATGAATCACATCACGAAGATTTTGCTAAGAATTATCATGCAAAGAGTTAGGAGGAAAATACAACCTGAAATAGGAGAAGAACAATGTGGATTTGTAGAAGGCAAGGGTACAGTAAATGCTGTGCATATACTGAGAACCGTAATCGAACGTTCTATAGAAGTAAACAAAGATCTACACCTTTGCTTTATTGACTACACAAAGGCTTTCGATAAAGTGAGATATGTCAACATGATAAGGATGCTTGACGATCTACAAATTGATGGAAAAGACCTTAGACTTGTAAAAAACATATATTGGAAACAACAAGTTGCCATAAGAGTTGATAATGAAGTAAGCCAATATCAGCCTATTAAGAGAGGTGTGAAACAGGGATGTGTAATGTCTCCAGATCTGTTTTCCCTGTACAGTGAAAGTATTTCCAGAAATATTGAAGATATGGAAGGAATCAACATTGGGGGACGATGCATCAATAACATTAGATATTCAGATGATACAGTCTTGATTGCAGACAATGAACAGGACCTGCAAAATTTAGTAGATGCGGTTGTTACACACAGTGAACAGCTAGGGTTAGAATTAAATGGTAAAAAGACACAGATTATGGTCGTCACTAGGAAGAACGAAATACCACAATGTAATATACAAGTAAATGGGAATATTCTTCAACTAGTGAATAGGTACAATTATCTCGTAACAGTAATAACATCTGATGGGAGATACCTTGAAGAGATTAAAACAAGAATCGCCATGGCAAAAGTAGCCTTTAGCAAGATGAAAAACATACTGACCAATAAAAGGATGTCAATTGAAACGAGGAAAAGAGTGTTGGGGTTACCACATAGATCCTATACTTTTCTGTGGATGTAAAGTGTGGACGGTCTCCGTGATCCAAGGCTTGCGAAAGCGGTTCGTGAGCCGCTTACCAGGCGTTCGAAACGCAGCCGCGACCGATTTGTGCAGCAGACCGTGTCGCGTTGTGTTATCAAGAATAAGGGGAACTGCGGTACAACTTGAAAAGCAATGAATGAATCACTGAAAAACAAGAAGTAGATTGAGAGCTTTACCAAAGCACGACTACAAAAAACAATGGACGTTGCGGCCAAAGCCCTCGTCAGCACAGAACAAACAAACAAAAATAGATTAACAAATACATGATCGGCACTACATGAAAGTACAAATTTCAACTTTTCTGTGTCCCAGCTTGAAACGGCTATCCATGGGTGGAATAAAACAGATGTTGTGGTTAACGGGGTCAACAGACTAAAGGTCAGTTCAGCCAGAAACTCGGTGATTGGCTAAGTCAACCGGTGAGGGAACCCGCTCTGGGGGGATGCGGGTGTCAGGTTCTTACATATGACAATGAATACGGCTCGTATGACCTAACACATGTGAGACAAACACAGTCACGGAATTATTTGACGTGACACACTGCAACACTAAGTTAAACACTTTATTTACACTTCTCACGCAATACAATCAGATCAGGCATCTCGCCATTACAATATCGATATCACAATACAATTAGTCACTCACAGACCTATACCACAGCCGCACAGTCTCCTATTCTCTCACAAGAGTTACTATCAATCGGCATTCGGACACAGCAGTCACACAAGCTCTCTCAAAACCCGTCCGTACTGTCCGGCGATCCCAAGCCTGTCTGCCATTCCCGCTCTGAGCACTTGCCATGTGGGATCGAGTCCCTGCGGGAACTTCGTGCGTAACGCCTGTACTGGCTTGACGGCTGTCTGCTTAGTCCCGCTCACAGGTGAACCTGTGGACAGGTAAATGGTATTCGCCTGGCGCCCGTAATGACGCCGCGGCACAACTACAGGGGAGATTATGACACTCTCCCCGCCTTCCATTCATGAAAGGTAAAACCTTTCATGTGAGCTCTCTGTAAATTTGGGTTAATATTTTAACCCTGTCAGAATCTTCCCCTTAGTTGTCATCTGACTTGACTTAGGTTTCATTGCAATACGTAAGCATCGCAAGCTATATCTACACACTCTCACATGATGTCAAGAAGTAACACCTCTCAAGTACAATCCTCTCGATGGATTATCGCGCCAGTTGCAATGCGACACAGTCAGACCGGTAGCACCAGCGACCCACGCAGCTACCTCGCAACCAATAAACAAAAATGACAAAAAAGTCCGAAAACGTCAGGTGAAACTGCGAGCCGTCCATTATGAGACGACTCCAACATTTGAGTCCCACCCAGACTTGGTAGTAACATCTCATGTTGGTCTACAACTTCGGCAATCTCTTCCATACCTAGCTGATGTCATCTTAGAGTGTTGACAATCTGGCAACACGAAGGTGGTTTTTATATCTTACACATTACCACTTATTAGCATTTGTTTCCCTTTGGTGTAATCTGTGAAACAATTTAAAATTCATGGGAGATAATTTTAACATATTTTCAAAACAATAAATTACATTTGTTACTTTATTTCTAAGCGTCATAAATTGATGCTTCTTTATAATAGTGAACTAGATGCCGCTATTGTGAACAAGTTAATCAAGTTATGATTCTCAGATCACACTAAATGAAAAATCCTCACACACAATTCGTGTATTGTAATTTCGCGTTCACAAAGTGTCTTACATTCGTCAATTCTTTGTGACCATTTGTTTGTAGTCTGCTAACTTTTTGAATCAATTTCTAAATTAACGGAAGTACACACACAGCTGATGTAATCGGATGTTATTAACACACTGTTCTTCCGCACGGATGTTGTAACAATGGTCGGAATACACAGTTCTTAGAAACAGTTGGCGAGTTCAATATTTCGTTGGAAACTATGCATTAACATGTTCTGCAGGAATTTAAATGTCACAGTTTCTTTCACACGGATTAAAATATATCGGAACATCTCCGGTTGGCAGGTACCACGGATCAATCAGATCGTTAAAATGAAGTAAGTTCTGAACTCATGTGGCACTGTTTGTTCTTGTCCATAATATTTATAATAAATAATGTTCCCTTTCTACCACATTCTAACACATGTGTACGCCACAATTATTACACTTATTATAAAATAATAACTATATTTACAATGGGACTACGTCCCTATCACATATTTCACAACTTATCTGAAAAACTTTCATTAATGGCTGTGTGATTTGAGTGCTTTGATACATTGCACTCTGGCGTAGTTAGGCTACTGGGTGTTGTCGGGACAACGGGATAAAAGATCAGCTAGTGTATTCTGCTTGCCCGGAATATGTTTGACATCGAAACTGTAGTCTTGGAGAAGCAGCGACCAATGTGCAATCATGTGGTTGGTAGGAGCTCCCGATGTGATGATTGTTAACGGACTATTGTTGGTTTCAACTATAAAGTGCCTCCCAAGGAGGAATCTGGACAATTTTGTAATTGCATATACATGGGCAAGAGCCTCTTTTTGAGATGTGGACCAATTTCGTTCCATCTGTTTTAGTTTGCCTGTCAGGTAATATACAGGATGAAGAATCTTGTTATATTCCTGTAGTAACACTGCTCAATCGCCACGGAGCTCGCATCTGTACGTAATCTGAAAATAACATCCAAATTTGGCAACTTAAGAATGGGTTTATTTGAGAAATGAGATAGTACTTTTGCAAATGCAGGTCTTAGGCATTCGCTGTTCACAATTTTATTTGGCTGGTCTTTCGTTAATAGGTTAGTAAAACACTCAGTCAGCTCAGCAAAATTTGGTATGAACTGTCTGTAGTAATTCAACAGACCTAGGACACTTCTGACTTCTTTCTTTGTAGTCGGAAGTGATAGTTTTAGAATTTTTGACATGATATTGTCGTCAGTCGTGACAATGCCGTTAGAGATTTTATAGCCCAAAAAGGTGATTTCTTGGTAGGCTATGTCAACTTTAGCAGGTTAACTGTCAGTCCGTGCTCTCCGATACTGTCAAATGTCTGCTGTAGTGTCGTTATGTGGTCTGTCATTGTTTTTGTGTGTACACAAATGTCGTTCATGTAAGAGATGATATTAGTTATGTCTGTTAGCAGCAGTCTTGTCATACGTACGAATGTTGCGGGGGTATTTACAAGCCCAAATGGCAAGTTGCACCATTCGTACAGTCCCCAGGGTGTGGCAAATGCTGTCAGGTGTCTGCTCTGTTCGTCTACCGGTATATGCCAGTAACCTTTTGTCATGTCCAGTTTCGTAAAGTATCTAGAGTTTATCAGTTCAGTCAGTAGGTCTTCACAGTTGGTCATTGGTTCTAAATCCAACTGTGTGATCTTGTTCAGTTTCCTATAGTCCACACAGGGTCTTATTTTGTTGTCCTTTTTACGCACATTCACTATCGGAGAACAAAAATGTGACTGTGATCGTCTGATGATGTGGTCCTTTTCTAAGTCTATAATTTCCTGGTGTAGTTTTTTTTTTGTAATGTTATCAGTTATCAGTTATCAGTTGGGGTATCTTCGTTGCACTCCGGACATCTCCATAGGTGCTCAGATCCTCCCCCCAGCATATTCATCAGCGTCCGGTGGCTAATAGTGCCAGTTCTGTGTTGGTTGACGAGGCGCTTTGTTTTCCCCATGTACCTCTCGCGTCTGGCTGTGACGATTCTTACCCCCAGGTCTTTCATCCTGGACAGCGATGTGGAATCACTGACGTCAAAGTCCTCTGTTCTCGCCATGTCTTTAAGGACGTTAATAACATCGGCACGATCCATGGGCTGGTTATCTACAGGGGGCGCAGAGCCATCCAGTTTGTCAGCTCGTTCATTTCCCTCGACTTCCGCATGTCCCGGGACGAAGATGAAGGTGACTTTACGGACAACAGACTTTCGCAGCGATTCAGTCCACTGTCTACGTACAGATCCAGCTTCGACCTTCTGAATCATGCTCATTGAATCACTTAGTACACACACGTTGGTATAATGCTGTGATTCCAGCCATATGAAAGCCTGTGTAACTGCCATCACCTCCATCGTCATGCTGCTTGTGGTCATAGAGTGGGCACCACTGGATTCTTGAACAGTTCGGCCCGCTGAACGGGCTGTAAAAGCCCACGCACTTCTCTGCTGCTTTACAACAGATCCATCTGTATAGATTAGCACTTCGGGGCTATCTGAGTGTTCATAGATGAGCGCGTTAACCTCTGCATTGACAGCGGCAGGGTTCTGCTCTCTGCACCGTCTGTGGAGTGTGATAATGCAGGAGAAAGTGCACTTAAAAGCTGGAGGCACCGGCACCCATTCCTTGCCGGGGTTGATACTGGTAAGACTGCAGACCTGTCTGACGACATCTTCCGCCCGACCCATCCATGATTTGCCCCTCTTTAGCCTGTCACCCTTTTCTCTTAATATAGCGTCATGCAGAGGGTGCTGCTCATCTGCCCTTATTTTTAAGTATGCACGAGCTCTCCAGACCTATCCTGTGTTCCATTGTCGGGAAGTCAAGGAGGTATCTCATTGCTACACAGCTGGTGTCTCTCGTGCAGCCCAAAATGATGCGCATGGCTTCGTTTTGTACCTTTTCAAGTCTTCCAATCTGTGTAGGGCTGACAGTGAGGATGGCCAGGGCATACTCGATGCGTGAAAGCACAAGTCCTTGGAACAGAAGTATTAGCAGTCTTTGCTCGATATTGGCAGTCGCCATGACTCTCATTGCTGACAAACCTTTTCGAGCCTTCGTTATGACATAATCGACATGATCTCTGAAGGACAGGCTACGATCAAGCCTCACGCCAAGATATGTCATTGACTGGGTTCTACTCAAACTGCTCCCATCCATTCTTACTGCCGGCAGGTCTGTTTTCACAATATGGTTGTTTAGTGAGAACCATGTAACCGTTGCCTTTGCAGGGTTGACAAGGGCATCGGCATCAGCACACCATGAGGAAATTCGATCTAGTTCGCCCTGCATATCATTGGCAACCGCCTGTCTATCTCGACCCTGTCGATACACGAGGATGTCGTCAACGAATGACAGAGTCCTACCCCTCCCGTCCAACTGTTGTTCAGTGATCGGCACCGTATACACGTTGAATAGTACTGGTGACAGTGGTGAACCCTGCGGCAATCCTGGACATATCGTTATCGGCTCAGAAGACCAACTCCCGCATCTTAGCACCACCTTCCTTTGGAGCAGAACTGCAGCTATCCATCGTACAAGGTGAGGGTGCACTTTCAGTCTGAGGAGGGTTTGCATCAAGTGCTCGAAAGTTACTCTGTTATATGCGTCCTCTAAGTCTAAGGCGGCCGCACATGTCTCTTCTCTGACCTGAAATCCTTCGTAAACATCTTGAGCAAAGACCGCCGCATTCAGCCATGACTCTTTGTTGCGTCTGTATCCTCCAAGTGTGGGCGGGAAGCAGCCAAGCTGTTCCAAGTCACAAGCAAGTCTGTGTGCTACAATTTTCTCCAGTAGCTTGCCAACAGTATTCTGCATCGTTATGATTCTGTAGCCGCTTATCTTGGAATGGTCTTTGTTCGGTTTTGGCAGCGGCAGCAAGTAGCTGTATAGCCATTCTTCTTTGACCTGACCCCTCTGGATACTGGTGTTGAATTCTCTGGCCAGTTCTTCCATGTCATGATCTGATATCACCAGTAGGTCACCATATCGGATGCCATCTGGGCCTGGGGCGGTGTTAGGTGATTTCTTGAGCATCGCACGCAATGTCTCAGCTGTGATTGTCCATTCTTCGTCTGTCCCGACCCCCTCGCACAACTGAGAGAGTGTCGTTGTGGTCCTCTGTCTGGCGGGCTCGTCTTTCTGGTCAGTCTGTTCTATGTAGCGTGCAAGAAGGGCCTTACCTTTATCCGCATCCGACTTTTTCCATGCCAGGTCTGTGCCTTGAAAGTCTGGAATACCCCTACGTTGTGCAGCACCGTTCATGCTCTTGTGGAGGCGCCAGAATGTCGTAAGAGATCGCTCGGAGCACACCTTCCTGCAGAACTCGTCCCATTTCTCGGCCTTGGCATGTTAGGCGCAGGATTTGAATAAAGTCATCGTCCTATCGACCTCAGTCTTCAGGTTCGCTAACTCAACCTGTGGCATGTTAGCCTTTCTGGCCTTTTGCCAGTCTTTGACAGCCTGCCTCTTTCCCAGCCATGCCTTCTCAACCTCTCCATTCCACCATGGTGGCTGCAACCATCTTTCTTGTCTCCTGCGGGAGGAAGTTAGTTTCCTTCTTCTGATCTTGCTTATGGCGTATTGACCAGTGTTGTCGTACGGGAAGGCATTTGTCTTGTTTCTTTGACTCATGGCCCCGTCTTTCTTGATCAGGATGACACAAGGGTAGTGGTATCCCAGTGTGCCCCACCGGCACCTTGGTGCGATGGTGGGCAACACCAGAGCCAATTCAATGACGCTGTCCTTTGACTGCAATTTCATAGTCAACATTCAAGATCTGTCTTAGTACTTTGAATGGTCCTTGCCATCTTTGTAATGTATGGGAATGGAGTATGGTCTGCATTTTATTGGTGTGTTGGATGTCAAAGTAATGTGGTGATGCACTAAGTCTGTTTGTCCTGGGTGGTTAGAGAAGATGGTACTGTAGTTTTGTATCAGTTGTCTGCAACTGTCGGTCTCTGTTTGCGTCAGATGCGGGTTTATTTTAATATCTTGCAAACTATTTGTCGTGTCTAGTGCTGGGGTCGGTATTTCGTCGGTCTCATCGTCGTCTTCATGGTCAATTATCGTTGTGCTGGCTGATGTCTGGTCTTGGTCTTCGTCTCTGTTGTAGTATGGTTTTAGCATGTTGATGTGGAATATTTTATGTTTGTCTTTGACTGCAATTTCATAGTCAACAGTCGAGATCTGTCTTAGTACTTTGAATGGTCCTTGCCATCAGTCTGTTGGTAGATGTCGGTCACTAGGTAGAAGAAGTAGAACGTCCTGTCCAGGTGTGAGTGTTATCGTCCTATTTCCTCTGTGTGCGTACTGTCTGTAAATCGCACCAGATTGTTTAAGTGCTTCTTTGGCTATGATACAAGATCTCATTATCCTTTCACGCAATGATGTTACATGTTCATATGATGATATGGGTTTATGTACAGGTGTAGTTTCAGTTAACATGGAATGGTATATATACAATGGGCCACGTGGTTTGGCACCATACACAAGTTCAAATGGTGAGAAACCTGTGCTAGAATGAGGTACTTCGCTATATGCAAATAATATGGCAGGCAAATAGGTATCCCAGTCTTCAGGATGTTCCTGAGTGACTTTAGAAAGCATATGCTTGAGATCCCCATTAATTTTTTCTATGATTCCCGTTGAGTGAGGATGGTACGGGCTATTGAAACATTGCTTCATCCCTAACATTTTGGTAAAAGCTTGAGTGCTTGCAGCTATAAACTGACTTCCTCGGTCTGAGAGGTTAGTGTCAGGAAACACTACTCTCGAAAATATGTGGAAGAAAACTTCCATCAAATCTTTGGCAGTTATGTTCTTAAGTGGAATAGCTTCAGGCCAGCGGCTACATAGATCAATTATTGTAATTATGAATCTATTTCCTGTAGATGTTACATGGTTTAGAGGACCTACAATGTCGACAGAGATCTTCTCAAAGGTCTACTAGCTAAATCTGTAACCTGTAATTCAGCTTGTGGGTGTTTACCCTTTTTGACCAGTTTTTGGCAGATGTCACAAGTTCTGCAATATTGTTTAGTATCGTTACAGAATTTGGGCCAATAAAACTGGGTCAACAGGCTAGATCTAGTCTTCGAATACGCCATATGCCCTGCGAAAGGTATATCGTGTGCAAGATGTCAGGCTTGTTTGCGGTATTCGATTGGCAACACCGTTTGCTCTGTGGTGCTGGTACCTCTGGTATAGTACCTTGTAAGGATGCAATCTTTTGGAGCAAAATGCCATCTCGCATTCTTAGTCAACCTTGGCTTTTGGCCTATAAGATTAAAATATTTGTGCAATGATGGATCAGCCTTTTGTGCTGTTATAAAGTTCTCCCTCGTGGTTTTAGGAGGTGCTAACACTGGGCTTAGCATTTCTATTGCCTCAGTTTGATCGATTTGCTCTTGCACTCTCGTAGCAGATCTAGTTACTGCGTTAACATTTTCAATAACATGACAAGGTGGTGAAACATTTAGATCAATGGATTCATGTGATAATATTACTGAATTCGCAAACATGCATTCATTCGATGATAGCACATTCTCAACAATGCAATTGGTTGCAGATGATGTTACAATATCATCAGTACATTTGGCAACAGATGTTATGGTGTTATGAGGCATATCATTCACCTCAGGAAGGTTACCAACAATAATGTCGCAACATGGATTGGACAATGCTGCACATTTGACCTTTCCTGTGAGGAATGGGGTGCCAATATATGCCCATGCAAGTGGATATTTCTCGATGTTACCTGAGAAAGTTCTGCATGTTACATGTTTGCCTGTATAATCTGTAGGCAATATGAAGTCTCTTTTCAAACCGATAAGAGTGCTTCCGCTGTCTCGTAAGACTGTAGCAGACTTGCCATTCACATATCCTTGGTGGATGTTAATCTTGCCTTTAGAGTCTATCACCAAATTAGCTTCCTCATTGGCAATAGGTATTGAGTGGCCGCATGCCAATAGGCCATCTTCATGGAACTGATCACAGATGGTACACTTTTCGAGATTAAATACATCAATGGCCTGTGCTGAGTTCACGGGGTGATTTTCAACTTGTTCCTCATCTGAGGAAGAGCTATCAAACAAGGCTGCATTCGTCTTCCTGGTCATCTGTTTACCTTTACAAGAATGGCGCCAGTGGCCGTACGCTTTGCAAAGGAAGCATTTGGTGAGCCGTATATAGCTCTTTCGCTCCTTATCTTGTTTATCTATGTAGTTTTGTAAGTATGTAAGGTATGCTGGGTTTTTATCACACATCTCATTCTGATTGTGTGGCAGCTGGCAAAATCTACATTGATGGTACTTCTCAGTAGTAGGCTTAAATGATCTTTGCCTACATACTAACTAACTAACTAACTAACTATCTAACTTACTAACTAACTAACTAACCAATCAACCAACCAACCAACCTACCAACCAAGCAACCAACCAACCAACTAACCACCCATCCAACCAGCCAACCAACTAACTAACTAACTAACTAACTGCGTCATTCAGACCACGAGTGCACCTTTTCCAGAGACCCATAGGGGTCATCACGGGAGCTTCGGAGTTCGTGTTTTGTCCAATGCTCTCAGCAGTTTCATGTTCTGTGGAGAGAGATCAAGCATGGTGAGGTAAACCCGGCACAATGAAGCCGATTCTCTCATCTGTATCCTGATTCTCCCATCTATGAGTATTTCCACTGATGAATATTGGGGCTTCATTAGCAATTTGTGGCGCCATTTTGTATGACCTTGCACTTCTTTTCTTTTTTTTATTTAAGTTGCATATCCATTACAGGACGTTGCAGTCAACACCAACATTTTTCAGCTGCTGTTGTTTTTGGCAAGAATACGCTCAGTAGTTTACCATTGCTTTCTGCGCGACCGGCGCACATACCCCTAAGTAACCAACACGACGCGATCCGCTGCCGAATCTCGCGCAGCTGTGTTCCTCATGTGGATATACGGGATTACGGAAAAAAGTCGTTAACCACGTCGCCAGGGAGCCCGACTTACTTTTCATAGAAGAGCTTTTTTCACAAGCAGCATACATGTTGATGCTTGATGCTGAAATTTTGTTGATTTTAAAGAGCAGTCATAACAACATAACACTTATTTCAAGGGACATTACTAAAAGTAACATAAATGTGCTATTTGATTTTTAAGTAATTGTCATATTTGTCTTAATCATTTACAAAGTTTTTATAGAAATAAGCAGCGGTTGAATGCATAAAAGATGAGATAATAATTTTAAGTCATCTTTTAGGATTATGCAAAAGTAATGGCTCTATTTTACATATGGGAATATGTTAGAACCAATCTTTTTAGTTCTCCTTAATATTACGTTTATTGTTTTATTCTTTTATTTAATGACATAATGTGTACCCCATATATTAGTAAATTATTTTTGACTGGCCTCTAAAAGGTCACAACCACTCTCAAGTTATCATTTTGCGTGAGTAAATTCTTCTCCTGATAAAGGAGAACCGCTGGTGGACAACAATCACCCGTAAATAAGAACGCAAATCCCATGTGCACTGTCACAACCAGCCTTCTCCGTGGCGAAGCGGTCACGGACTAATCACCCTAGCCCGCGTTCGAAACACAGCTGCGGGCGATATGGCAGCAGACCGCCGTGCGTTTTTTTTCCGAAAATGGTATGGGTGCCGGTCGTTCAGAAAGCAATGGCAAACTAATGAACGTAAACTAACCCAAGAGATCACAACAGGAAAACAAAAAACAAAATAATAAAATAAAATAAATTAATTAAAAGAATTATTCAGCCATTACAGATGTACAACAAATATTCAGTATTTAGGTGAGCTGGGAACACAATGCTAGTCCCATATTTTATAGGCCAACCGGCCCCAGGTGGCTGATGTGGCAAGTATCTCACCGGCCGCCTTTACTTCCCAAGACAGTTCTTGGTACACATTTTAGCCTAGGTCGACCTGGGAACCCAAGTCAAATTAAAAATACGAATCTGTACGACTGCGGATAAAGGGACGAGTGTCTAGCCACACGCCACATTGGCTGCCGGCGTGTTTCTACATATATTTACACGACTGTAAAACATCACCGCTTACAGTGTACATGTCACAGATGTGCACAAAATGTGACTTCATTAAATTCAGGTAAAAGAAACAATTTATCTGAAACAGCAACAGGTGATGAACATGTGCCTGTATCGCAGCCACTGGGTGGAGAACGGGAGCGTAGACGCGGTTGGAAAGATGACGAAAACAACAACAAGAATCTAGTAATAAAAAGGTTAAAGGTTAAACACGGTGCTGTGGCTATGGGGTAAAGAACGCCATTCGTAATCCCGCATCCTGCGTTCAAAACACAGCAGCGGGCGATTTGGAAGCTGACCGCATTGTGTTGGTTTTCTTACAATGGTATGAGTGCTGGTCATTCAGAAAGTAATGGCAAACTACTGAACGTAAACTTGCTAAAAAAATCGCAAACTGCCAAAAATGCTGGGGTTCACTGCGAAGTCCTGAAAATGATATACAACTAACTTTGTGTGTGTGTGAGAGAGAGAGAGAGAGAGAGAGAGAGAGAGAGAGAGAGAGAGAGAGAGAGAGAGAGAGAGAGAGAGAGAGAGAGAAAGAGAGACAGGGAGAGAGAGAGAGACAGAAAGAGAGATAGAGAGAGAGAGAGAGAGAGAGAGAGAGAGGTGGGGGGAGAAGGAGTGAAGCCGTCCGCCCGAAACCGTGAGTATCGTGAGTTCATTGTGGGACTGCGTCATTGAGACCACAAGTGCACCTTTTCCAGAGACCCACCGAGGGGTTATCACGGGAGCTTCGGAGTTCGTGTTTTGTCCAATGCTCTCCGCAGTTTATTGTGAAGAGCGATCGAGCATGGTGAGGTAAACCCGACACAATGAAGCCGATTCTCTCATCTGTATCCTGATTCTGCCATCTATGAGTATTTCCAGTGATGAATATTGGGAGTTTGATTAGGGTTGCCAGACACGAGAGCACCAAAAGGAGAACATAGTATGACAAACAAGAGGACAAAGGAGGAGATATTAATTGTTTCATTTGAATCGTTCCAAATTAAACCTACAATCAGTACAATGGTATTACAATAGCTGCCACTAAGTGTATCTTACTCTTAGTGAATCGACTAAGAAACAATCATGTTAAAAAATAAATATAAATTCATTAAAAATCGTTAAAAAACATTATTTAAACAGCCGATTGTACAATTATTACCTTATATTCTTTATTAATTACACAACATATTTCTCGGAGGAGCCAACTTTTCGTAGAAGATCCTCGTTAGCAATCACATATGCTTAAAACTGTTCACAGGTACGATTCTTCAAATTGTACTTTGTGAGAATGATGTCTTTTACAGAGTCGAGTAAAAGTCTGTTCCTTTCTTTTGTCCTATGAGCATTAATCAAGGAGAACACTCCTTCCACATTGCCATTGTGTCCAGGGACAAAGAAGAATACTTCACAAATTTTAAGTAACTCTGAGAGGCAACATGCATTTGGGAAACTTTGGAAAAATAAACTTCACTGTTCATGCAAGAGTCTTTCTTCAAAAAACTGTTCATTCATGTCTTGCACAAATGATTTAAGATTGCAGTATTGGTCAAACAATTGCACATCATTAGGTTGCTATATCTCTCCCTGACAACATGGAGCTCCAATATATATAAGAGAAGCCGGACATTTTAAAGGTGTTTAGCTGTGTCTGCCGGACGGAGAATATTAGGCTAAAAAGGGGACATGTCCTATTTTTTCCGGACGCCTGGTAACCCTAGGCTTGATTAGCAATTTGTGGCGCCATATTTTTTTTTTTAATTTTTCATTTAAGAAAACAAAAATTTAACTTGCATATCCCTTATAGGACGTTGCAGTCAACACCATTTTTCAGATGCAGTTGATGTTCTTGGCAAGAATACGCTCAGTAGTTTGCCATTGCTAGTAGTTTGCACAGCCGAGCAGCTGTGTACCTCACAAGGATATACGGGATTACGGAGGAAGTCGTTAACTCTTCGCCAGGGAGCAGGCTGACTTTTCATAAATGAGCTTATTTCACAGGCAGCATACATGTTAATGCTTAATGCTGAATTTTTTTTATTTTTAAAGAGCAGACATAATATAAATGTTATAGACGAGTTCTAAGAATATCTTGGGTAAAGAAACGAACAAATGCATCCATACTTCAAGAGTTGAATATTGAGGAGGGATGGCTATTAAAGACGATAAAACAAAGAAAATTGAAGTATTTTGGTCACTTGAGACGTCACGAAAGTTTGGAGAGAACAATAATGGAAGGGAATATGCCTGGGAAGAGAGGAAGAGGAAGGCCAAAGAGAAGATGGGTGCAGGATGTGGTGGATGATCTCCAGATGGGTGTATCAGACGCGGGACATCTTGCTTGTGATCGAGAAGTTTTCCGGAAGGTTGTTATGGGAGCGAGGTTCTGCAAAGGACATGCTACTGAATGAATGAATGAATGAGACATAACAACTTAACACCACTTATTTCAAGGGACATCACTTAAAGTAACATAAATGTGCTATTTGATGTAAGAAATTGTAATATTTGTCTTAATCTTTTATAAAATTTTTTTTATAGAAATAAGCAATGGTTGAATGCAACATAAAAGATGAGATAATAAGTTGAAGTCAGCTTCTAAGATTATGTAAAAGTAATGGCTTTAATTTATTTATGGAAAAATGTAGGAACCCATCTTCTTGGTTCTCCTTGATATTACATTCATTGTTTTATATTTGTACTGGCAGGTAGTGCGTATGCCATTTCAATAAATTAATTTTGACTGGCCTTGAAAAGGTCACAACCACCCTCAAAATAATATCCTGCGGGAGTAAAGGCTTCTCCTGATAAAGAAGAACCGCTTGTGGACAACAATCACCTTTAAATAAGAACGCAAATCCCATGTGCACTGTCACAACCAGCCGCTCCGTGGTGAAGTGGTCACGGACTTAGTTCGTAATCATCCAAGCCCGCGTTCGAAACACAGCTGCGGGCGATATGGCAGCAGACCGCCTTGCGTTTGTTTTTTACGAAAATGGTATGGGTGCCGGTCGTTCAGAAGGCAATGGTAAACTTTTTTTTTTTTTGCATATCCTTTACAGGACATCGCTGTCAACACCAGCATCTTTCAGCTGTATGTTGATTTCTTGGCAAGATTACGCTCAGTAGTTTGCCATTGCTTTCTGGGCGTCCGGCTCACATACCCCGTAAGTTACCGATGCGATCCGGACCACTGCTGATTCTCACCGTCATCACGATACCGACGAGAGTATACGAGATTAAGGAGAAAAATCATAACCTCTAAGCCAGGAAGTCGGCAATGGTAAACTACTGAACGTAAACTTCCAAGGGATCACAACAGCAAAAAAAAAAGAATGATGTTGTTGACTGCGACGTCCTGTAAAGGATATGCAACTGACTAACAATCTGACACAAAGACGGGCTAAGATTTCATTTAGTCTTGATAAAGAGTTGACAAACTCTTTTGGCAACATTGTGAATCTGCATTGTTGCAAGCATATTTTCTGACGTGTCAATTTACGCTATTTAACATCCGGATTATTCACTATTTTTCAATAAATTTTCAAGGACACACACACACACACACACACACACACACACACACACACACACACACACACACACACACACACACACACACACACACACACAAATGAGTTTGTTTATTTGTTTGTTGTTGTTGCTTTCAGTGTTGTTAATTGTGATGAATGTATTGTAATTTGCAAGCTTAATGTAATAAAGTCACTGCAACTTCTTCTTTTCCTGGTTTTGTTACAGTAAATGATTCTTTAGTTAGTCATTAGTCGCAGTTCCAACTTCTCAGAAAAGGTCACCCTATAATGCTTCGTTCCTGTACCAGTGAATAACACACAAAATACTCCCCACCGTCACATGTGAAAAATAGAATAGAAGGTAGTCGTGACAAACTAACAGTACGCATAGGCATACATACCAATGGCCGCTGCCAGAATGCCAACACAGCAGACCGCCACTAAAATTACAGTTCATCGTCTATGGAAGCGACAGTCACTAGAAAACGATACATTACTGCATAAGGCAAAACCAGCTAGTTAAGCAACCGGCCGGTCTCCATTTTTCTGAACACGCAGTTCACAATACAAACCACCGCGGACATATGCAAAAGCATTCCACATTTTCATGTTTAAATGTTTAATAACTGTTAGTTGTCGTTTTAAGTGTACCAAATTAAGATACAATGTGAAAGTGTGTTGTTTTTGTATTTCTTTATACTGCGTCATATGGAGTCAGGGTGGGACATGAACAGAACTACTTAGGGTAGTTCAGGATATGACGGCTTGGGGAGAGCTGGTTGAGGGTCTATATCCTAGTGGGGGAAGGGGAGGGGGCATAGAAGGCGAAGTAAGAGGAGTTAATCAGTACAAAAAAGCACAGAAATAAATAGTAACCCCAGGGCGCATGGGACAACAGAACATTGAACGCTGTGGACAAACTTGGTTTGATTCGGTACGCTCTGAGTAACAGCGCCGCGCTGAAGGAATGCGAGTTCTGGCCACTTAAAACACGAGCAGTCATTGCCTATTCTACC
This sequence comes from Cepaea hortensis, assembly GCA_963921405.1. Lineage (NCBI taxonomy): Eukaryota > Metazoa > Mollusca > Gastropoda > Stylommatophora > Helicidae > Cepaea > Cepaea hortensis. The sequence goes on along the minus strand of OY992885.1, from coordinate 48,504,951 downwards.
ATTCACCTAATCCGAAGAATTTGAAATATCATCCTCATCATGTGCCGCGTCGGTAAACGTGGGTGGTCATGTTTTGCCACCTCACTCTATCACCAGAGTCGTTGATCAGCTCTGTGTTCTTGTCTCGACCATACAACGTGGCCAAGCCATCCAGGTATTTACTTCTCTGCCATCCCATTGTTCTATTCCTCTCGATCATGAAAGTTGTCACCAAGTTCTCTAATTTATTTCTTCTCATAATGTGACCAAAATTTGTGACTGTTTATGTCTGATTTCTCTAATCACTTTACGGTTTTCATTTGCTTCTTGTAGGACTTGGTCATTGGTTTTTCTGTCTGTCCTTGGTATTCTTTGCATTCTCCCCAGAAACCACATTTGCACAACCATCAGATGTTTTTCAGCTTGTCTGTTAATTGCCCACGCTTCACATCCATATAAAATCGTAGATTCTTTGTAGCACTCACTATTTTCCTCGTTTCAATTGACATCTTTTTATTTGTCAGTATTTTTTTCATGTTGCAAACAGCTACCTTCGCTATAGCAATTCTTGTTATAATCTCTTCAAGGCATCTTCCATCAGATGATATGACTGTCCCAGATAATTGTACCGATTCACTTGTTGAAGAATATTCAATTTACTTGTATATTACATTGTGGTATTTCGTTCTTCCTAGTGACGACCAAAATCTGTGTCTTCTTACAATTTAATTGTAACCCTAGTTGTTCACTATGTGTAACAAACGCATTTACTAAATGTTGCAGGTCATGCTCATTGTCTGCAATCAATACTGTAACATCTGTATATCTAATGTTATTGATGTTTCTTCCTCCAATGATGACTCCTTTCATCTATTGTACAGTTTTGAAAATAGTTTCACTATACATGGAAAACAGATCTGGAGACATTACACATCCCGGTCTCAAGCCTTTCTATTTAGGCTGATATTGATATACTTCATTATCAATCCTTATGACAGCATATTGTTTCCAATATATGTATTTTACAAGTCTAAGGTCTTTCCAATCAGTTTTTAGATCTACAAGCATCCCTATCATGTTCACATGTCCTACTACATCGGAAGCATTTGTGGAGTTAATAAAGCAAAGATGTATATCTTTCTTTACGTCTATAGAACGTTGAAATACTGCTCTCAGCATGTACACAGCATTTACAGTACCCTTCTTGCCTTCTACACACCTATTTCGGGTTGTATTTTCTTCCTAACTCTTTGCGTGATAATTCTTAGCAACATCTTCGTTTCGTGGCTCATTATACTAATTGTTCTATGTTGATCACATTCCAATGCTTCTGATTTCTTTGAGATTGCAATAAATACAGAATTACATAATTCATGAGGTATATCTCCAGTATCATGTATTGTGTTCAGCAGTCTGGTGACTTGATCTATTTCATATTCTTTTAAAGTATTATAAAGTATTAATCATTTCTGTTGTGATGTTGTCTGAGCCTGATGTCTTGCCAGTTTTCATATTGTTAAAAACAATCTGAACCTCCATCTTCAAAATTGACGGACCTTCATTACTATTTCGATTATCGTACTGTTCTTTTCTGTTATCATCATAAAGGTTTTTCACATAATTTGACCATACACGAAAAATATGATATTTTTCTATTATGAAATTTCCATCTTTTGTTTTTGGGCAGCCTGCTGATGTACGTGTTCTTGTATTAGTAAGTTATGAACTTTTTTGTGCAAAAATTTGGTATTATTTCTGTTGTGTTGATTGTCAATTTCTGTGCAATTTTTCTCAAACCATGCTTCTTTTACCTCTGTGCATAATATTCTAACTTTTCAGTGAATTTCTTCACATTTGGCAGGATTAATTTTGTTGTGTCTTCTTATTTCCATTAGTTGTAAAAATGTATACAGTCATCCATTTCTTACGACCCACTTTCTTTAATTTTGGAATAGTTGTTTCTCCAGCCAAACTGATTGAATTCTTCAATATTTCCCATTGATAATCTCATCTCATCTCATCTCATCATGTTCCTCTTGTACCTTGCGGTGTCGAGGTGAAGAATAAACTTCGTGAGAGTGTCCGATTATGGGATTCATATGTCGATATTCCATGGACTCTGCTATTCCCTCCGTCCAACGTTTACGTGGTCGGCCTCTTCCTATTTTTCCATCTGGTCTGTACATAATTGCTTGTTGTGGTATGCTGTTGACTGGTAACCTACTTGCATGGCCAAACCATTTGACTTGTTGCTTTCTGATAAAATCTAGTGCTGCTTTAACCCCCACTTTAGTCCTGATTTCTTCATTTCTGATCTTATCTCTTCTTGATACCATTGACCATCCACATCTTGAAATAGGATCTCTAGATCAGACAGAATATCAAATCTGTTCTTTACTTCTATGTTAAAATTGCCTTGTATTACCTTGTCATTTTGCAATGTACACAGATCATATTTAGTGTTTCCTGGTGAATACTTACTTTCTTTAAATTTACCCTCAATGTTCGTGTAATCAATCTGTGATCACTATAACAGTCAGCATTTGAAACTGTTTTTGCGATTGCAAACGCTTTTCGAAACCTTCTGCTAATCAGGATGTAATCAATCTGGTTTCTAATCCTGCTATCAGGACTCTTCCATGTCCATAATCTTCTAGGATTTCGTTTAAACCACGTCTTCCCCACATTGATTTCGCGCCCTTTTGCCCATTCCACAAGTCTGTATCCTCTTTCTTTTCGCTCTCCCAAACCATGGTTGCCTACTGTGCATCCATTGCTTTGATTTTCTACTTTTGCAATTAAGTCACCCATTATGATATTTATTTCTGAGTTTTTACATTCCTTCAAAGCTGACTCCGTGTAGTTTTACAATTCCTCTTAACTATCTTCACTGCGTTCTCCTCTCGGGGCATATATTTGAATGACGTTTATGTTAAAAGGTCTCCGCTTAATTTTACCAATAGAACCCTGTCTGACACAGTACAATATCCCTGATCAGATTGTGATGTTTCCCGATCCAAGATAATTACTACACCTCTTTGTCGTTCTTCTCCTCCAGAATTAATAATCTTATAATCTTTCCCTGACATAATCCCTGCCGCTTTCTATCTCGTCTCGCACGTTCCTAATATATTAATCTTCTCTCTTTCCATTTCTTGTTTGGTGTTACCTAATTTTCCGTCGTCGCTTAACGTTCGAATATTCCATGTTGCTAATTTCAGTGTCCAGGTCATTTTCTTGTGATGATCTGTAATTAGGCGAATCATGATAAACTAGGCAACTTTAAAGTAGGTAGTTTGCCGTTGCTTTCCTTCTTGGCAGTGACCATACTGGCCGGGTGACCGTAGCCACTATCTGGTTAGAGAGATCGTCTGCCAACCGTCGCAAAACTTGAGACCATAACAAACAACTATCTGTCGGCTGCCTTCAAAATTTCATCCACCCCCTGGCTTCCGTGGTTTCTTGTGAACAACTTCCGAAAACGAATACGAAATAACAACACATCCTTTCCAGAAATATACAAACACTGCGTCCTCTGAAGAAATAAACGTTACATCGTTGCCATTTTACCGAATGACATTATCCACTGGTAATATGGAGAGCTAATCCACACGCAAAAATCAGTTCATGGCACTACAAGTATGGACATGCACGGACTACGCTTGAGTTGAAATCGAGCGAATGCAAAAAAAAAAAAAAAAAAAAAATTCAGCCGTTACAGATGTACAACAAATATTAAGTAAAGTAACTCTTTACACACATTAGGTGCACAGGGAATACAATGATAGACTCATATTTTATAGGCCAACCGACCCCGGGTGGTTGGTGCTGCCGCCTTTACTTCCCAAGACAGTTCTTGGTTCCCATTTTAGACTGGGTCGACCTGGGAACCCAAGTCAATTTTAAAATACGAATCTGTACGGATGCGGATCGAACCCTTGACCAAGGTGCGAGTGTCTAGCCACACGCCACCTAGGCTCCCGGCGTCTTTATACATATATTCACTAGACTGTGAAACATCACCACTTACAGTGTACATGTCACAGATGTGCACGAAATGTGACTTCATTAAATCCTGATAAAAGAAACAGGTTATCTGAAACAGCAACATGTGAACATTTGCGTGTACCACAGCCATTGGGTGAAGAACTGGAGGTTAGACGCGGTTGGATCAGTGACGAAAACAACAACAATCTATTAATAGAAAGGTTAAAGGTTAAACACGGTGCTGGGGCTATAGTGCAAAGAACGCAATTCGTAATCCCGCATACTGCATTTAAACCTCATCAGCGGGCGGTTTGGAAGTAGATCGCCTTGTGTTGCCTGGTTTTCTTACAATGGTATGAGAAATGGTCTTTCAGAATGCAATTGCAGACTACTCAACTTAAAGTGCCAATAATGGTGGGGTAAACTGCGATGTCCTGAAAATAATATGCAACTAAATTTGATTGTTTGTGTGTGTGTGTGTGAGAGAGAGAGAGAGAGAGAGAGAGAGAGAGAGAGAGAGAGAGAGAGAGAGACAGACAGAGAGAGAGAGACAGACAGACAGACAGACAGACAGACAGACAGACAGACAGACAGACAGAAGAAGGTTAAAGCTGCCCGCCCGGCGCCCTGAGTATCAATGGTTCATTGTCGAACTCTGTCATTGCGACCACGAGTGCGCCTCTTCCAGAGACCCAGCCGAGTGGTCATCACGGGAGCTTTGGAGTTCGTGTTTTGTCCAATGCTCTTGGCAATTTATTGTTCTGTGGAGAGAGATCGGGCATGGTGAATTAAACCCGGCACAATGAAGCCGATTCTCTCATCTATATCCTGATTCTTTCATGAATGAGTATTTCCAGTGATGAATATTGGGGCTTGATTAGCGATTTGTGGCGCCATTTTTAGTAACTTTTCATTGAAGAGCTTATGTCACAAGCAGCATACATATTGACGCTTAATGCTGAAATATTGTTGTTTTTAACGAGCAGACATAGCAACATAACACACATTTCGAGGGACATTACTTAAAGTAACGTAAATGTGCTACTTGATTTAAGTAATTGAATATTTGTCTTAATCTAGTATAAAATTTTTAATAGATATAACTAAGGCTGAATGCAGCATAAAAGAGGAGATAATAATTGTAAGTCATCTTCGAGGATTGTGTAAAATCGATGGCCTTATTTTACATGTAAGAAAATATTTGAACCCATCTTTCTATTTTTTCTTGATATTACATTAATTGTTTTATTCTTTTAATGGACACTTTGTTCGAAATGCTCAGATATGAATTATTTTTGACTGGCCCGTAAAAGGCCACAACCACCCTCCAATTAACATCCTGCGTGAGTAAAGTCTTGTCTTGATAAAGGAAAACCGCTTTTGGACAACAATCACCTTTAAATAAGAACACAAATCCCATGTGCACTGTCACAACCAGCCGACTTCGTGGCGAAGCGGTCACGGAGTAATCACCCAAGCACGCGTTCGAAACACAGCTGCGGGCGATATGGCATCAGACCGCCATGTGTTTGTTTTTTTACGAAAATGGTATGGGTGCCGGTCGTTCAGAAGAGAATGGCAAACTACTGAATGTAAACTTCCAAGGGATCACAACAGCAAACACACACAAAATGTTTGTGTTAACTGCGACGTCCTGTAAAGGATATGCAACTGACTAACAATCTGTCACGATGACGGGCTAAGATTTCATATACTCTCGATAATGAGTTGGCAAACCCGTTTGGCAACATTGTGAATCCGCATTGTTGGAAGCATAGTTTCTGACGTGTCAATTTACGCTATTTAAAAACAATTTGCGCTATTTTAAAATAGGATTAGTCACTATTTGTCAATAAATTTTCAAGGACATACAAAAAAAAGTTGTTTGTTTGTTGTTGTTGTTGTTGTTGTTTTCAGTGTTGTTAATTGTGATGAATGTATTGTAATTTGCTAGCTTAATATAGTAAAGTCACTGCAACTTCTGTTCCTTGGTTGTTGTTTTTTTAATATACAGTAAGTGAGCTGTGGAGCGTCATGAACGCCTACTCCAGTCTGCACGGTACTTGATGGTGATGAAATGATCCTTTAGTTAGTCTTTCGTTGTGGTTCCAACTTCTCGGCAAATTGTCACCCCATAATGCTCTGTTCTTGTAGCAGTGAACATCACACAAAATGATCCCCACCGTCTCATGTGAAAAATAGAATAGACATTAGTCCTGACAAACTAACAGCATGCACAGGCATACATACCAATGGCCGCTGCCAGAATGCCAACACAGCAGTCCGCCACTAAAACTACAGTTCATCGTATATGGAAGCGGCAGTAACTAGAAAACGATACATTACTGCATAAGTCAAAACCAGCTAGTTAAGCAACCGGGCTGTCTCCATTACTGAACACGCAGTTCACAATACAAGTGCCATAGGCGAATTTATTGGCTCGTTAAAGGTGAGTTAGATTCATTGTTCATAATACTATCGCCTATGGGTGATATGCGTGTTTTTGACTGTCACTGGCAGACACACAGGAACAGACTGTCAGGTTCTTACTTTTAACAGTAATTAAGGCTCGTGTCACCTAACACATGTGAGACAAACACAGTCACGGAATGACTTGACGTGACACACTGCAACACTAAGTTAAACACTTTATTTACACTTCACACGCAACGCAATCAGATCAGGCATCTCGCCATTACAATGTCGATACAACAATACGATTAGTCAATGGATCAATACAATAGATGCACTCAAAGACCTATACCACAGCCGCACAGTCTCCTATCCTCTCACAAGGTTTACAAGCAATCGGCATTCAGACACCTCAGTCATACGAGCTTCTCTCAGACCCGTCCGTACTGTCCGACAATCCCAAGCCTGTCTGGCGTATCTCGCTGTGAGCACTTGCCAAGCGGGATCGTGTCTCTGCGTGGATTTCCTGCGTCACGCATGTACTGGCTTGACCGCTGCCTGGTTAGTCCCGCTCACCGGCGAACCCGTGGACAGGTAGATGGTATTCGCCTGGCGCCGATAACGACGCCGCGGTACAACTACAGGGGAGATTATGACACTCTCCCCGCCTTCCATTCATGAAAGGTGAAACCTTTCACGTGTTCTCTCTGTAAATTTGGGTTAATATCTTAACCCTGTCAGAATCTTCCCATTAGTTGTCATTTGACTTGACTTAGGTTTCATTGAAATACGTAGGCATTGCAAGTTATATCCACACACTCACACATGAAGTCAAGAAGTAACACCTCCCAAGTACAATCCTCTCGATGGATTATCACGTCAGTTGTAATATGACACAGTCAGACCGGTAGCAACAGCGACACACGCAACTACCTCGCAACAAATAAACAAAAATTACAAACACGTCCGAAGACGTCAGGTTAGACTGAGAGCCGTCCCGATGTGAGACGACTCCAACATTTGAGTCCCACCAAGACTTGGTAGGAACATCTCATGTTGGTCTACAACTTCGGCAATTTCTTCCATACCTAGCTGACGTCATCTTGGAGTGTTGACAATCTGGCAACATGAAGGTGGTTTTTATCTCTTATACATTACTATCTATTACAATTGTTTCCCTTTGATGTAATCTGTCAAACAATTCAAAATTCATGGGAGATAATTTCGACATACTTTCAAAATAATAAATTACACTTGTTGCTTTATTTCTAAGCGTCATAAATTGATGCTTCTTTACAATAGTGAACTAGATGTCGCTATTGTGAACAAGTTAATCAAGTTATGATTCTAAGATCACAATAATGAAAAATCCTCACACACACAATTCGTGTATTGTAAATTTGCGTTCACAAAGTGTCTTACATTAGTTATTTCATTGTGAACATTTGTTTGTCGTCTGCTAACTTTTTGAATAAATTTCTAACTACCGGAAGTACACACACAGCTGATGTAATCGGATGTTACTAACACAGTGTTGTTCCGCATGGATGTTGTACCAATGGTCGGAATACACAGTTCTTAGACACAGCTGGTGAGTTCACTATTTCGTTGGAAACTATGGATTACAGTGTTCTGTGGGAATTTAAATGTCACAGTTTCTTTCACACGGATTAAAATGCATCGGAACATCTCCGGTTGGCAGGTACCACGGATAAATCAGATCGTTCACAAGAAGTAAGTTTTGAACTCATGTGGCACTGTTTGTTATTGTTCATAATATTTACAATAAAAAATGTTTCCTTTCTAACACATTCTACACATGTATACACTACAATTATCACACTAATTTCTAAAATATTAACTATATTTGCAATGGGACCAGGTCCCTATCACATATTTCACAGCTTATCTGAAACACTTTCATTAATGGCTGTGTGATTTGAGTGCTCTGACACATTGCACTCAGACGTAGTTAGGCTACTGGGTGTCGTCAGGACATCGGGATAGAAGATAAGCTAACGTATTCTGATTTCCCGGAATATGTCTGACCTCGAAACTGTAATCTTGGAGCAACAGTGACCAACGTGCAATCATGTGGTTGGTCGGAGCTCCCGATGTGATGATAGTTAACGGTCGGTTTCAACTATAAAGTGCCTCCCAAGGAGGAATCTAGATAATTTAGTAATTGCATATACAAGAGCAAGGGCCTCAATTTGAGGGGTGGAACAATTTCGTTCTCTCTGTTTTAGTTTGCGGCTCAGGTAGTATACAGAATGAAGAATATGGTCATATTCCTGTAGTAATACTGTACCAATCGCCACGGAGCTCGCATCTGTACGTAATCTGAAAATAATATCCAAATTTAGCAACTTAAGAATGGGATTAGAAGAAAAATAAGATAATACTTTTGCAAATGCAGGTCTTAGGCATTCGCTGTTCACAATTTTATTTGGTTGGTCTTTGGTTAATAGGTTAGTAAAATATTCGGTCAGCTCCGCAAAATTTGGTATGAACTGTCTGTAGTAGTTCAATAGACCTAGGACACTTCGGACTTCTTTCTTTGTAGTCGGAAGCGACAGTTTTAGAATTTTTGACACGATGTTGTCGTCAGTCGTGACAAAGCCGTTAGACATTTTATTTCCCAAAAAGGAGATTTCTTGGTAGGCTATGTCAACTTTAGAAGGTTTAACTGTGAGTCCGTGCTATCTAATATGGTCAAATGTCTGCTGTAGTGTCGTTATATGATCTGTCAGTGTCTTTGTGTGTACACAAATGTCGTCCATGTAAGAGATAATATTAGATATGTCTGTCAACAGAAGTCTTGTCATACGTACGAATGTTGCGGGCGCATTTATTAGCCCGAATGGTAGTTTGCACCATTCGTACAGTCCCCAAGGTGTGGCAAATGCTGTCAGGTGTCTGCTCTGTTCGTCTACCGGTATTTGCCAGTAACCTTTTGTCATGTCCAGTTTCTTAAAGTATCTAGAGTCTGTCAGTTCAGTCAGTATGTCTTCACAGTTGGTCATCGGTTCTAAATTCAACTGTGTGATTTTGTTCAGTTTCCTATAGTCAACACAGAGTCTTATTGTGTTGTCCTTTTTCCTCACAATTACTATCAGAGAACAAAAATTTGACTGATCGTCTGATGATGTGGTTCTTTTCTAACTCTATAATTTCTTGGTGTAGTTTTTCTTTGTAATATATGGGAATGGAGTATGGTCTGCATTTTATTGGTGTGTTGGATGTTAAAGTAATGTGATGATGCACTAAGTCTGTTTGTCCTGGGTGGTTAGAGAAGATGGTCCTGTAGTCTTGTAACAGTTGTCTGCAACTGTCGGTCTCTGTTTGCGTCAGATGAGGGTTAATTTTAATGTCTTGCAAATTGTTTGTCGTGTCAAGTGATGGCGTCGGTATTTCGTCGGTCTCATCGTCATCTTCATGGTCAACTATGGTCGTGCTGGCTGCTGTTTCGTCTTGGTCTTCGTCTCTGTTGTAATATGGTTTTAGCATGTTAATGTGGAATATTTTATGTTTGTCTTTGACTGCAATCTCATAGTCAACAGTCGAGATCTGTCTGAGTACCTTGAATGGTCCTTGCCATGAGTCTGTCAGTAGATGTCGGTCGCTATGTAGAAGAAGTAGAACGTATTGTCCAGGTGTCAGTGTTATCGTCCTATTTCCTCTGTTTGCGTAATGTCTGTACATAGCACCAGATTGTTTAAGTGCTTCTTTAGCTATTATACAAGATCTCATTATCCTTTCAACCAATGATGTTACATGTTCAAATGATGATATGGGTTTATGTACAGGTACAGTTTCAGTTAACATGGAATGGTATATATACAATGGGCCACGTGGTTTGGCGCCATATACAAGTTCAAATGGTGAGAAACCTGTGCTGGAATGAGATACTTCGCGATAAGCAAATAATATGGCAGGCAAATAAGTATCCCAGTCTTCAGGATGTTCCTGGGTAACTTTAGAAAGCATATGCTTGAGATCCCCATTTATTATTTTTCTATAATTCCCGTCGAGTGAGGGTGATACGGGCTGTTGAAACATTGCTTTACACCTAACATTCTGGTAAAAGCTTGAGTGGCTGTAGCTATAAAGTGACTGCCTCGATCTGAGAGGATGGTATCAGGAAACCCTACCCTAGCAAATATGTGGAAGAAAACTTCCATAACATCTTTGGCAGTTATGTTCTTAAGTGGAATAGCTTCAGGCCAGCAGCTACAGAGATCAATAATAGTTATTATGAACTTATTTCCTCTTGATGTTACATGGTTTAGAGGGCCTACAATGTCGACAGAGATCTTTTCAAAGGGTCTACTAGCTAAATCTGTAATCTGTAATTCAGCTTGTGGGTGTTTGCCCTTTTTGACCAGTTTTTGGCAGATGTCACAAGTTCTGCAATATTGTTTGGTATCATTACAGAATGTTGGCCAATAAAACTGGCTCAACAATCTAGATCTAGTTTTCGCATAAGCCATATGCCCTGCAAAAGGTATATTGTGTGCCAGGTGTAAGGCTTGTTTGCTGTATTCGATTGGCAACACCGTTTGCTCTGTGGTGCTGGTCCCTTTGGTATAGTACCTTGTAAGGATGCCATCTCTTAGAGCAAAATGCCATCTCGCATTCTTTGTCAACCTTGGCTTTTGGCCTATAAGATTAAAATATTTGTGCAATGATGAATCAGCCTTTTGGGCTGTTATAAAGTTCTCCCTCGTGGTTTTCGGAGGTAATATGACTGGGCTTAGCATTTCTAGTGCCTCAGTTTGATTGATTTGCTCTTGCACTTTCGCAGCAGATCTGCATTAACATTTTCAATCCCATGAGATGATGGTGAAACATTTAAATCAATGGATTCATGTGATGATATTACTGAATTAGCAAACATACCTTCACTCGATGATACAACATTCTCAACAATACATTTGGTTGGAGATGATGTTACATTATCATCAGTACATTTGGCAACAGATGTTATGGTGTTATGAGGCACATCATTTACCTCAGGAAGGTTACCAACAATAATGTCGCAACATGGATTGGATAATGCTACACATTTAACCTTTCCTGTGAGGAATGGGGTGTCAATATATGCCCATGCAAGTGGGTATTTCTCGATGTTACCTGAGAAAGTTCTGCATGTCACATGTTTGCATGTATAATCTGTAGGCAATATGAAGTCTCTTTTTAAACCGATAAGAGTGCTTCCGCTGTCTCGTAAGACTGTAGCAGACTTGCCATTCACATATCCTTGGTGGATGTTAATCTTGCCTTTGGAGTCTATCACCAAATTAGCTTCTTCATTGGCAATCGGTATCGAGTGGCCGCATGTTAATAGGCCATCTTCATGGAAACGATCACAGACGGTACACTTTTCACGATTAAACACATCAATGGCTTGTGCTGGATTTACAGGATGATTTTCAACTTGTTCCTCATCTGAGGAAGGGCTATCAAACAAGGCTGCATTAGCCTTTCTGGTCATCTGTTTGCCTTTACAAGAATGACGCCAGTGGCTGTACGCTTTACAAAGGAAGCATTTTGTTAGCCGTTTGTGGCTCCTTCGCTCCTTATCTTGCTTGTCTATATAATTTTGCAAGTAAGTGAAGTACCCTGGGTTCTTATCACACATATCAGATTCATTGTGTGGCAGCCGGCAATATCTGCATTGGGAGTATTTCTCAGCAGATTCTCTAAATGATTTTTGCTTATTGCAGGTGGTAGAGATGAGATGATTTTATCTCTAAGAATGAGATCTTTAAGTTTATCAACATTGTTGTTTACTTTGGCTGCTGACAGCCATTTACTAAAAATATCCTGTACTACAGAAATGTAGTCAGAGAACGTTTGTGTAGGTTTTGGAGCTACTTTACTGAATTGTTCTCTGTAGCTTGCTTCATCTAACAGGAAATGTGACATAATTTTGGATTTAATGTAATGATAATCTTTCCTAAGATCTTTGGGGATGGTCTCTATCACTTTCAGAGGTTCCCCTGAAAGACTTCTCATATATATATATATATATATATATATGATGTTCCATTAAGTCTCTGGTATCTGATACTGCTCCATTAAGGTTTCAAAGTTCTGGGTGAAGGCTGCTATGCAGTCACCCGTAGTGAAATTTCTCACGATCTCTTTGTACTTCTTGTACTGATTCTCCTTTTCAAATCTTTCTGACTTCTTAGAATCTTTGTTTGCAGATGTCTCAGCTTCTAGCTGTTTAATTTTCAGTTGCATTTCGAGTTCTTCTCGTTTACTCTGAGCTAAGATCTCAGCCTTTTTTATCTCGGCGTCAGTCTCTGCCTTTTTAGCATCTAATTCTGCCTGTCTAGTTTTGGCAGTTCTTTCAGCAGCTCTCTCATCGCGTTCCATATCTTTTTTCTGTTTTAGGAGGTGTTATGAATATTTTGCCTCACTCCATTTCCTCAATTCTTCACCAGTTAAATTTAGTTTTAAACCCATATCGATGCACTCATTCAAAATAGACATATTACAATGATACTGATTGTTTACACAAAAAATTTAGTTATAAGTTGTTAGTAAATTGAACAATTTATACAGTACTTTTGAAATTACAGCGCGTGTCTAAAATTGCATACAAGTGTATATGAAAAAGATAATACTTAAGTGTTCTGGAGGCCTGAAGAATGGTGGAAAACTGGACCAGAGACTGTAGTGTCGTTACTGCCCGGAAAAATGACCTCTAATGCTAAAGGTTTCGGGTAGTACGCAAAAACCTGTTACTTTTGGAGGAAGAAAATATTAGGACCTGTTTGTTTATGATGTGTATGCGTGTCAACTAAGTTTCGTAGGTTTTTATGCTGTCAAGTATGATTGTTAGTCGTAATGTCGTCCGTTCAACAAATTCAACCACGCTCTTTCCAGAACTTTCTTTCCAGAACTTTCCGCTTACACACGCTTTCTCTGCTACTTCTAATTTAATGAGGACACGCTAGCCATGTTATCTATGGTTCACTCACTAAAGACTAGCTATCCACGTTCACACAAATGGTTCAAATTCAACACGGATGAGCTGTTCCCGTACAAATCACGTTCATACTTTTATATCAGTTGTTCAAATCCTATGAGGACGAGCTACCCACGTTCACACATATCAGGTTCTTACATTTAACAGTAATTAAGGCTCGTGTGACCTAACATATGTGAGACAAACACAGTCACGGAATGACTTGACGTGACACACTGCAACACTAAGTTAAACACTTTATTTACACTTCACACGCAACGCAATCAGATCAGGCATCTCGCCATTGCAATGTCGATACAACAATACAATTAGTCAATGGATCAATACAATAGATGCACTCACAGACCTATACCACAGGTCCTCCTATCCTCTCACAAGGTTTACAAGCAATCGGCATTCAGACACCTCAGTCATACGAGCTTCTCTCAGACCCGTCCGTACTGTCCGACAATCCCAAGCCTGTCTAGCGTATCTCGCTGTGAGCACTTGCCAAGCGTGATCGTGTCCCTGCGTGGATTTCCTGCGTCACGCATGTACTGGCTTGACCGCTGCCTGGTTAGTCCCGCTCACCGGCGAACCTGTGGACAGGTGGATGGTATTCGCCTGGCGCCGATAACGAAGCCACGGCACAACTACAGGGGAGATTATGACACAGACCATATCTGGGTTGATACAGATGATCACGACACAGCGCTTCAAGTCACTGGAGAAAACTCGCTGTGGCGCCAACCGTCAATTTATCTTTCTAACTGTTCCCGTTTCTGTGCATCATTTCTGGACTCACCCCTTTCTGACTGGCGGTGCTTAGGTCTTCTCATTGTGATTAATTCTCTCCTTGTCTTGAATTAAGTTTATGTTCTTTCACTACACTATTCACAACAACTAGTAATTTAGAACAGACTCAACATATCCGGAATAACTCAACACAAGTATGGTGTTATACTTCTTTTTGTCTCCAAATACTGTGCAACGTACATTAGCAATTACACCACATTTTACATAAACACAATATTTAGAGTAAAGGCACAATATATGGCCGTTCTACTAGACTGAGAACCAGCTCCGAAACTGACCGTGGCTCTCGTCTGACTTCCTGGAGGTGACGTTTTGTCCTCTCACAAAAACGTCCAGAGCGCTTGTCACGCTTTTGTGGCCAATGCCGTGGGAGGTCACTTCACACGATCTCCACATGTAGACCGCGCTTGTTACACATTCATGTCATGATCCAGGCCTGTATAAACTGGTCCATGGCATTATACTGTGGACCTGATAAATAATTGGGCACAGACCAATTTTGTTCTATGTTCTATACGTTATCTTGTACTTCACCGAATTTTATTCAAAATCACCTTAAATAGTCTATACAACTATTGACTCGATCTTTAATTAAGTCAATTTCATTATAACTACATAATACATCAATCCTTTAACTAGACTTTGTAAACTCAAGTACCAGATCCACATACCCATAACAATTTGACCACCACTTAACTTCATCTGACAACACTCAAAGACTATTTGTAAAAATCACTCGTCCCAGGTCTCCAAGGATTTAGATGGTCATCCATAGCAGTTTTAAACTTCTCCCACCGACCACGGCTAGACCCTGCTCAATACTTTGTCACTGCAAGCTATCGCTATGGGAAAAGTCTGGTATGCGACATCTCTCCCCTTGATCGATTTCGTTGCAGATTAAACTTGTAGTCAATATAATTGCAGTTACTAAGTTTGAGACAATTTCATGTCAATGACTGCTTCCCTCCACTTGGACAAAATCATTAAACTCAAAATGTAGTAGCTTTCATTGTATCTTCATTACCACACAATATGGTAGCATTATTTTTGTGCCATATTTTCTAACTATTATTTATTCAATCTATTTCTATTTCTATTTGTTATCTATATAATAATGAAATGAATGGTCATCATCATTCTTGATGGACAAACAACAAACATATAATAATCTAATAATAAACTAATTAATTAATAAAATAATAAATAACATATTATACATCTATATAATATACATTGGCACCTTGCCGTCTTGACAGACGATAGTTTGTGCTTTAAAAAGGCATAATAACTTTTAACTATGGCGGTAGCGAGTGTGACTGATAAGGCCAATTTGCGCTGTAAATGTCCGTTCACAGTGGGTGCATGTGAACACGTGGTCATTTCCACCATCATGCACCATCTTACGTCTCAAACGCTTGGTGTGTGACTTTTCTGCAATAATTTTCTCCTTTGACTTTATTCCATTTCTGATATTTGCCCTCCATGCAACACGTTCAGCGGTGACTTGCTCCCAATGTGCATTATCAATGCCTGTATCAATCATGTCCCGCTTACACACATCTTTGTATCGTAGTAGAGGCCGACCCTGAGATCT
Source organism: Cepaea hortensis (assembly GCA_963921405.1). NCBI lineage: Eukaryota > Metazoa > Mollusca > Gastropoda > Stylommatophora > Helicidae > Cepaea > Cepaea hortensis. The sequence continues at coordinate 48,489,181 of OY992885.1, read as the reverse complement.
CTTACCCATCTGTAATTCACCAAAAAAGATATCCTTTGGTATTCTACCATCATCCATCTGCCTAAGATGTCCTATCCATCTAAGTCTACGAAGACTGAGCATGGAATAAACTGTCACACAACCTGATCTTTCCAATACTTCAGTATTTGTGATTTTGTCTTGCCACTTAATACCAAGAATTCTTCGCAGACACCGCATATGAAAGCTGTTTAAATTGTTCTCTTGGTGTGAGTAAGTTGTCCAGGTTTCACTGCCATAGAGAAGAGTACTAAGGACACAGGCTTGATAGACAAGGACTTTTGTTTTGGCAGTAAGCTTCCTGTTCTCCCAGACTCTTTTTCTTAACCTGTTCATTGTTGTTGCTGCCTTACCAATCCGGATGTTGATTTCCTGATCTAGGGATAATTTGCTATTTACCACCGATCCTAGATATGTGATGCAGATAGTAGACATTGCAATTCTTCCTCAGAGTGGGTCGTAACTGCAGCATCATCTGCAAAAAGCAACTCTCTGATCAGTACCCTCCTAATTTTGGTCTTAGCCTTCAATCTCTGAGCATTGTAGAGGCCGCCATCTGAGCGTGAGTGAATGTATATACCACCATCCTGATCACGAAATGCATATTTCAGTAGAAGTAACAGTTGCCTCTCGCTTTGATTCCGAGACCAGTTAAGACCAGGGATGGAGTTATTGCCTCTCCATAGCACAAAGCCTGGGCTAAAATATAGAGATCATGTGTTGCCCATGCAGCATGATCCCTCTCTCGGCCTGCCTAGTTCACTCCAGAGGAAAGGTAACACCCCTACATCTGGAACAAGACAAGCTGCAGAAGCTGCCGGATCAGCAAAGCAATGCTCTAACTGTCCGCCTGTCGGAGCTTCGATCCTAGACCAGTCGCCAACCAAGGCTTAGGGCCTGGTCTGCCCTGCCATGACAATTTTGTCTTTAGCTTGCATTTCCTCGCACCAGGGTAAGGCTTGTACCCTCCCAATTGCGCTCTTCCGCCCGAAGCCGTTGGCACAATGTGGGGTGTCGGGTTTGGTAAGCGCCGCCCAACGTTCGGCGCTAACAGAAACCAGGTAGTACCGTCTACTGTTATACGGTAGCTCAGTCATATCTGACTAAGACCTGACATGACTATATAATATATCATTCAGTAAAATATATTTAACTTATTAATAATCTTTATAATCTATATCATTCAATCAAGTATATTCAATCAAGTATATTTAATGTATCACAGAATAAATAAACTTATTGTGTTAGTAAATAACAATAATTGATTAGAATTGTTATTGTTTTGAACATAGAATGAAATCATGCAAGCAACAGGTGCACAACATTAATATCTATGCCTACTATATAATAAAACTATCAAGTAATTGAGACTAGGTAAACATATATCCTAATCAGTCGACAGCTTCATCATAGTATACATTTATATTTATGGCTGCAATTTCATCTGCTAGTTTATAAATATGTTCCACAATTTTTTTGTAAAGTGATGTTTCTATCTGATTTCTGGCTTAGTAAATATACTATCATCATTACCTCTCTGACTGTCACCTGGGTTAGTCCCGAGTGCACCTACATATTCGTCTAGAGATTTATCTCCTATCTTGGTACACTTCTGGTGTACTGATCTATCCGTTTAGGGGAGTTATTTCTATTCCGGCACACGACATTGCACCCTCACATTGTGTCTAGTTCTCTGTGTACTCTTGCTACTTATAGCTGCAATTACACGTGATTAAAAAATGGCAATGTTATAATAGCAATTGATTTCACCATATGCAAGTAATTACGATGGCAATTGAACCAGAACATTGCGTGCATTAACCAAGTTCAGAAAAAAAAATATTCAAATACTCAATGGAAAATATGAACCAAAAACTTTGAAATGTGACAAATAATTGTTAGTTTGATTCCAATCATTAAATAAATACTTGCTTCTTTATATCAAACAATATTAGTACTATAAACAAAAATGTCAATGATTATCATGCAAGATTCAGACCAGTGCAGGATTTACGTATAAGCTAAACAAGCTATAGCTTAGGGCCCCCAAGAAAGTGGGGGGCCCAAAAAAATATTGTCCGAGTGAGCAATTGTCATATATGTATACTTAAATATACTGCAGTATTATTAGCGATTTCGTTGCTAACGGAGGACGCCTTTTTTCGGAAAGTTCAAGGTCATCGGATCCGCGGACCGTTTCCTGTGGCCCGTGAGTGCAGTATACGAAAATAACCCTGTCGTGTTTCCTATTGGATAAATACGAAACTTTTTATGAAAATCGCGAATGACAATTTTAACGAGGGGTCAAACGGTTATTCTTCAGTCCTGCATGCTTGAAAGCTATTGCAAGTGAATTGTTTGAAGAATATTTTCCACTGTTTGACAAAGTTAAGGAAGTTTATAGTTTGGCTTGTTTATTGTCGAAGGTAAGCTAATTTAACCTGCATTTTTGAACTGCGCATCCAATTTTACATATAAATGTTGAGTTTCAACAATATCCGTTATGCAGAAGACATAGAATAAAAAAATTTTGTGAGCACGGTCGTGGTATGTACTCTTATTAAATTCATAATGTCGAATCGCGGCATATTGGATTGGTGTCTGCTTTTTTTAATAAACAAGAAGATTTACAATCATCAAGTTAAACAAAATATCAATATACTTTTAAATTCTATTACATATTTATTTTGTTGCTTTATATTTATTGTATTTATTGTTCATCTTGCTACATGACTTAAAATTTATGAAAGTCAAGTCAGTTTTCAAACTTGTCCATCGTCCATTGCTGAAATTTAATTGACTGGTTCACAGTTTTATTTGTATTGATAAATGTTTTATCAAGAGAATTATACTTTATTGTGCATTTATGAATGTTGTGTCCATTTTTGCACACAACTATAGAGGTTCTAGCAAGATTCGTTATGCAGAGGTGTGGGGGAAAAAATATTTTTGGAGACCACCTGGTTACATCTTTACAATCGGGAAAATTCACAATGGCGGCATTCCAGCATATAATATCACACTAGTGTCTGTTTTTATTGAAACACTGGAGATGTAGAATCATAATATACAAAATATCAAATAATTTCTACAGATAATTTGTGTTGTTGATTTAATAATTTTTATTCATGTGACGTGGCGGAACCATTGTTGATTTGTCTGCCCACAGTTTGCAAGATGTCAACCAGAAGTTATAAAAGTGGAGCTCAAAAGTGGAAAAAGAAGCAGAGAGCTGAAGAAGAGCTTAGCAAGATAACAAAATTAGATAGTTTCTTAACAAAGATAGATAAGGGGCCTGATGAACCAAAAGCCTCCATCACAGTGAGTCAGTCACAGGATATTCACCCTATTCCTGATACAGAGCCTGGTACATCTAGTTGTATAGAATCTACTTCAACGAATGAAGCAACAAATATTAAGATTAATAAACCAGAGAGTAGTACAAGCACAGAAGATTCAGCATCAAAAAACAAACAGAATGATGTTGGAGTATGGGGTGATTTTAGTAAAGATGAGATTTTATACTGGGTAGAAAAAGGTCCGTCAGAATGTCAGCACCCAAATGGTTCATTTGAAAAATCAAAGAAGCTTTTTGCAAACCAAGACAGATATTGCCCGAAAAGCTTGTTCTATCCCAAACGGGCTAATGGTAAAAAAATATTACAGAGAATGGTTAGTATATTCGCCAGCAACTGGTCGTGTATACTGTTTCGTGTGTAAACTCTTTTCAAATTCTTCTACACCATTATCATCCGATGGATTTTGTGATTGGCGCAACACCTATTTAGTTCAAAGTCATGAAAACTCTGTAGACCATAGAACAGCTTCGGTAACATACCTTACAAGAAAACGTGGCTCAACAATTGACTGCCAGCTAGCAGAACAGATAAATAATAAACGGCAGTACTGGAAAAATGTTCTTGAACGAGTTGTGGCAGCCATAATTACTATTGCAGAGCGTGGTTTACCTTTCAGAGGAGATAAGGAAACATTTGGTTCTCCTCACAATGGCAATTTCCTTGGATTACTCGAACTTATAGCAAAATTTGATCATTTTCTAGCAAGCCATATAAAAAAATTTAGGAATAAAGGATCAGGTGTCACATCTTATCTTTCTAAAACAATATGTGATGAATTTATCCACATTATGGCACATAAAGTAAGAGACTCAATCTTGGATGATTTAAGAACTGCAGGGTACTTCAGTTTATCTGTAGATTCCACTCCAGACCAGGGGCGTCACTAGGGGGGTGCGGGGGTGCGGGCCGCACCGGGTGACACCATCAAGGGGTGACACCAAAATAAAAATATTGCAGATTTGACAAAGCAGACATAGCTCTGTCTAGTCGGGTTTCATAACCGTTCATTGTTAAATACATGATCAGGCACAGGGTACCACCATGCAGAGCGTCTGGTGCTTAAATGAATAAGACTCAGAGCTCAGAGCTGCTCGGAGCCTCGGAGTCGGAGTAGAATCGTGGGTCATTTGCAAACGCGCCAATTAATGACGTGTGGAGTCACGTGGTTGCAGAAAATGACAGACGTTGTTTACAGGTTCGTTTTTTATGTAAATAATTATTTTTTCGAAATTTTATAATGTTATCAATATCACTAAAATATAAATATTTTAAAGTAAATTAATTAGGACAGGGCATAAATTTTAAAGGAGAAAAACAGCGGCAGGCTTCCACTTTAAAAAGTTAGTATTACTATACTATAGTATACTAGTAGTTTACTACTACAATAAATTAATAATTACGGCATACACACGTTTTTCTATATGTCTGAAAAATATATATTTAAATTTTTTAATTTAATTTTTTAATTAAAAAGATGGAAATAGAAAAATAAATAACGGTTGTGTAATTTTTCGAACCAACGAGTCACTGTTGAGACTGCCACATGCAGATCCCCCCAATAATTGATGCGGTTACTGACATTCGCCAGCAATTCGCAATATAAAATAATAAAATATATGTCATGAAATGACAGTGGTGCATTGGCGACAAAACTTCCTGATAAAAGTTAAGAAGAAGTGTTGCAACGAATATTGTTGACCGCCGGTTACATTTGTATATGAATCCATTAATTGTGCCTTGCAGCATTTGTCATCCGCATCGTATGCAGGTTGGTATGTTCAATACCCCATTAGCCAGTAAAAACAGTTACAATCCACTCAAACTTGTAACAATGAAATAAAAAAGTTGTAACTTCCATGGACAATATTTTAAAAAATTTAATATTTTGTATGACAAGTTTTCTTTTTTAGACGGTTCTTTTTAGTGTACATAGGGCCTAATCATTTTTTAATTACATTTTAATTCAACGGTAAACAACGCAATTTAACCTAAATAACTATATTTATTAAATTATGAATAAATCATAAATGTTTGGATTATAATTATTTATACAGATTTTATATATTTATATTATATCTTTTTGTTTAGTTGTATATTTTTAAGTCCCTAATTTATTATAGATTTATTATTTTAGAATTTTCCATCATGCCACATGGAGTGCACAAATCAAAGAGGCATAGTGGATGCGAGCAGCGAAAAGCAAAGAAGAAAAGATGTGAATCACTAAAATCACTACCTGGATTCATGCTTCAATATGTCAAGAGACCAAGTGATGGACAAGATTCATCAAAAGACGTTCTTCCTCAATCTACAATTGATAAGGATTCCTCCCATGCTGACAGCATGCATTCTTCAAAAGAGCAACTAGAGCCAGAAATGGAAGAGAATCACGAGATTGATGCAGAAATACATAATGAAATAGCAGTGGATGAAGTTGAAACAGAAATGCATGCTGAAAATGATTCGCGTCATGATACTGTAAATGTGATGAGTCAAGTGGATGAGAAAAATTGGAATATTTTATCTGATGCTTCTTTCTGGAATGCACCAGTTCCAGATCATTTTCGAGTCGAAATTATCAAAAGAGGAAGTTGTTCTTTTCAGAACAAGGATGGGCCTTTCAGTACTGTGACAAGGCAAGGTGCAAAGACTAAAGGAGATGTGCGCCAGCTGTCAAAAGAATGGTTCTACAAGACGATGCCAAATGGTGAGAAAATACTGCGGTCATGGATGGTTTACTCGCTCGTCAGTGAGAAATTATACTGCTTTTGCTGCAGACTCTTTGCTGTTAATGTAACAGAACAAACATCAAAATTTGTCACTGGGTTTCAGCAGTGGTGGAAGCTGAGCCCAAAATTACATAATCATGAGATATCTGATGACCATCTAGGTTGCCTTGAAAAATGGAAAACATTGGCAGCAGGCCTTAAGCTGCACAAAACAATTGATGCCGACAGTGTTGCTGTAATGGATAGGGATAAAAATAAATGGAGGGATATCTTGCACAGGTTGCTTGATATCACATTGTTTCTTGCTAAGCAAAATCTGGCATTTCGTGGCCATAAGGAAGATGCATCTTCGTTGAATAAAGGAAACTTTCTTGAGATGGTTGAGATGCTTTCTAAATATGACCCTGTGTTGAAAGAGCACCTAATGAGATTAAAGCGAACTACATCTGTAACAGTAAAAGCATCCGTATCTTATCTTTCACCAGAAACTCAGAATGAATTTATAACTGTTCTGGCAAATCATGTGAAGGAAATTCTTGTAAATGACATAAAGGCTGCAAGGTATTTTGGAATTATGTTCGACAGCACACCTGACATATCACACACTGACCAGATGTCTGAGGTGATCAGATATGTGAAAATCCACAATGGGGAAGTTGAAGTGAGAGAAGTGTTTCTAGGATTTTTCCCTTTAAAGGGGAAAAAAGCTGATGACCTCAGTTCAGACATTTTAAAAAATCTAGAAAGTGATGGACTTGACATAATGATGTGCAGAGCTCAAGGTTATGATAATGCTGCCACAATGTCTGGAATTCATGGAGGTGTTCAAGCCATTCTGAAAAGAAAGAATAAGAAAGCTATTTTTAACGGATGCGTGGACCATCCGCTTAACTTGTGTGGTCAACACTCTTTTGCTGAAAATGCTTTATGTGTAAAATTTTTTGGAACTCTTGAGAGAATGTATTCCTTCTTTGCTGCTTCCACCCATCGATGGGATGTTTTAATTGAACACACTGCAATGTCGATTAAATGGCTGATAACAACACGCTGGAGTGCACATCATGCTGCTGTTAAACCGGTGAAAGATAAGTTTGATGAATGCTTGGCAGCGATTGAAGCTCTATGTGATCCTCGTGAAAATGTGGAAACAAGAGGTGCAGCACAAGGTTTTTTACCTGCTGTCTGTGATTTCACGTGTCTGTGCTACCTTTACTTTTGGGCTGCTGTACTTGAGGAAGTTAATTTGACACAGCAGTATCTGCAGACTAAAGGCTTAACTCTTGACAAAGTAGTGACCAAGTTAGAGGCATTAAGACTTTTTCTGCATGAGAAGCGCAGTCACTTAGTGGAGCATGCAATTGAACAGGCACTTTTAAAAGCAGACCAATTTGGAATAACAGTAGAGAGAAGATTACGGTTCAAGAAGAGAATGGCAGGGGAACAACTCAGAGATGCTTCAGATGCTGGACTCACTATGCAAGAAGAAAACAATAGGGCGATGCTGGAGTGTATTGATCGTTTTCATTCTGAACTCCAGACCAGATCAACAGCGATCAAGGAAGTAGCAAATATGATTGAGGCTGTTCAAGCCAAGAGTCTTCTATCAGCAACTGAAGAAGAGTTGCTGGTGTCAGTTCCAAAATTGACCACTTTCTATGATGAGCTATCCGAAGTAGAGCTTTTAAAAGAAATACCAAGGCTGAGAAGACACCTGAAGGCAGCAGATATTGATATCCACAAAGCCAAAGACTGGTCAATATTTGATATTTTAAAATTCATAGTTGACTGGGATTTCCTTGAATCTCTCCCAATACTCTCACTAAGCCTACAACTATTTCTTACGATCTGTGTGTCTGTGGCTTCATGTGAGAGGAGCTTTTCAAAACTGAAACTTATAAAGAACTATTTGCGATCAACCATGGGACAGTCAAGACTTTCTGATCTGGCTATATTATCAATTGAAAGTGGTATGGTGAAAGATATTGATTTTGATGATGTGATTGACAGGTTTGCAGCTTTGAAGACCAGGATGGGAAACTTTTAATTTTAAATAACAGAAATTTTAATGTTAAATAACAAAAATTTAACTTTGTCCGAGTTTGTCGAAGTTCTTTATTTATGTTTTACCTGAAGTATTGAAGTTATATTGTTCAATTTGTTTTCTTTCTTATGTCCTTATTAACTTTTTGACTTATTTTACAAACATTACTATATGCGATTATATATGGTACAGGAACACTCGGAAGAAGACCATGGTGAAAGTCTAGAGGGGTGACACCAAGAGTTTACCGCACTGGGTGACACCAACCCCAGTGACGCCACTGCTCCAGACCGGTCCCATATTGATCAGCTCACTGTTATTGTGAGGTATGTTTCACCAGATGATGGGCTCCCTATTGAACGTTTTCTAACTTTCCTAGAGATGGGTAACCACAGGGGAAAGTATGGCTAAGATGGTGCACAACTACCTTACAAAAGAGTGCAAAATAGATGTTAGTAAGTGTCGAGGCCAGTCATATGATAATGCTGCCAATATGTCTGGCAAATACAAGGGTATCCAAGAAATAATATTGAAGATTAACAAGTATGCTATGTATATTCCATGTGCTGGTCATTCCCTGAATCTTGTTGGTAGAGCAGCAGTAGACTGTTGTTTAGAGGCAGTAAACTTTTTTGGAATTGTTCAAGAAATATATAATTTCTTTTCATCATCTACACATAGATGGGCAGTACTGTTGTCATTCTTCAAAGATGATTCAAAAGTTCCAAAGTCTTTGTCAATGACTAGATGGGAAGCACATTCAATGGCCACAAGTGCAATACTTGATAGTTATGATGGAATAATTTCTGCATTGCATCAGCTGCATATTGATACTACAGAGAAAGGCGAAACAAGAAATCAAGCCATAAACATTTTGAATAAAATAGAGGAGTTTGAATTTATGGTATTGTTATGTTTGTGGAGTTACTTGCTAGATGAATTTCACAAGACTAGTCAATCACTGCAAGACCCCCAAATTAGTCTAGATGTATGTAGGAAATTGTATGCTTCACTTTCAGATTTTGTTAAAGGTTCCATGGATCTTTTCGATCATTTTGAAGAAGAAGCAAAGAAAAAATTGCCTGATGTTGATTACAAGAAAAGAAGATATAGAAGAAGGCATATCAATGATGATGAAGATGATGCTTTAGAGAACCTTGAGCTAAGAGACAAGTTCAGAATCAAAACATTTATACCTGTGATGGATGCATTAGAGTCAAGTCTGGCACAGAGGGCCTCAATATACAATGATGCTGCAAAAGTTTTTATTCTTAACAAAACTAGAAGCTACAGAAGAAGATATTCATGAAGGAGTTAGTGCTTTATGCCAAACATATCCTGAAGATGTGGACATGAATCTAGTAGGAGAAGTCAAGCATTTTCATCAATATGTTAGACATAGTCAAGCCCATAGTTCAGCGGAACAAGATAGTCTGACACATCAGGATCTGTATAGGGTAATATTTAACGATCGTGTCCAATCAGCATTCCCTAATGTAGAAGCAATTTTGAGATTGTTTCTTAGTATGATGGTTGCAAATTGCTCTGGAGAAAGATCTTTTTCTCAGCTGAAGAGGATAAAAAATGAATTTAGAACAATGACTCAAGATAAATTATGTTCCCTCAGTCTCATGTGCATAGAAATTAGAACAACAATGACTCAAGATAAATTATGTTCCCTCAGTCTCATGTGCATAGAAAGCGACAAACTACGCAGTTTATCATTTGATGATGTCATCAGTGACTTTGCTCTGGCAAAGGCAAGAAAGAAAATATTTTAGTTTAATATAATTCCTTAATTCTTATAACATGTTTCAAGAGATTAGATAATAAGCCTTTGTAAATTGTGCCTTTTAAAAGAACTTTTGTTTCTTTTTACCAGAGCTTGCATTTTTAAGTTTGTTATGAATAAAAATGATTTTAAGTTAAAGATTTATTATTTCACTATCAATATACTTCTTAATTGTATTTCAGTTTAACCCTCTAGGTATCCGAAAATCATATTTGTCACTGACATAGAATATCTGGACTTATAAAGGGCCCCATATTTCAAATAGCTTAGGGCCTTATTAAGTCTAAATCCGGCCCTGGGCTTATTTAAAGCAATGAAATGGCCCCTGACCTATTACCAGTAAGATCGTGTAACTTACCACTTAATGCTTCTCACGAAAAAGAAATATCTGACTGCATGCATGGCGGCTGTTTGTGACGCAGAAGTGACCGGTTTTTTGCTAATGACTGCCGTTTCCATCGATGATGAACTGTATTTTCGTGGAGGACTTTTTTGTTGGCATTCAGGAGACGGCATTATGTACAGTGAAATGTTTTTTGTTTTTTTTTTATCTGTTCGAGGTTGTTTTGTTGCGTTAACTAAATTCGGAGGACAAATGGCGTGGCTGGCTAGAAAACATCTAGAAACGGAACAAAATCTAGAAATATCGAGACTTTGTAGGCAAACATCTGGTTGGGATGGTGACTGCCGCTTCCATCAAGGATGAACTGCATGTTTCGTAAAGTACTTTTATGTTGGCATTCTGGCGAAGGCCTTATGTACAGTGAAAGTTTTCATATCTGTCTGAGGTTGTTTTGTTGCGTGAACTGCATTTCGGAGATAAAATGGCGTGGCTGGCTAGAAAACAGCTAGAAACGGAACACCAACATCTGGAAACATCGAGACTTTGTAGGTGAACATCTGGTTGGGAAAGTTACTGCCACTTCCATCAAGGATGAATGTTGTGCCTGAGCTGACTGTCGTTTGTCGAGACTCCTGTCTTTTCCACTTTTCACATGGGGCATTGAGGGACATTTTATGTGATAGTCACTGGCACAGGAACGGAGCATAATGGGGGACGACCCATTGCTGTGATGTTGGAACCGCGACTGAACTGAACGAAACGGACTTAACGTTCCTGAAGTTGCTAACAAACAAAATCGAGTCACTCGTCGACGAATTTACTATATGTTTACTATCAGAGTTCACAATTTCGTCTGAAATATGTCCACATTATTTTTTATGCTTGGGAAGTACTTTTTTTCAGCGACCAACGTTTGTTTGCTGTTCCGAATAGTACTATTCGCTTTAGGTTTTTACTGGTTCCCCAATTTGTTTCCAAAGGTCGCTCCGGTGGGTCAGATTTTCTGTCTCAATCTGGCGAAGTCAGAGAAGCCTTATAGTCATGGGAAGAACTCACAACCCTAAATTTCTATGTTTGTCCAGCTCGTTTTTTTTTTTTTATCTCCCCCTTTGTCTTTTTTTTTGTCTAAGCAATGTCATTTACTGCCAATATAACAGTAGTCTTGACGACTGCCTTGTGTCCAGTACTGTGCTTTGGCCAGAACCACTACTACACACAGCAGTGTGGTTCTGGCCATAGCACAGTACTGGACACAAGGCAGTTGTCAAGACTAGTGGAGGATTGATAGGGGTGTCAGCTTGTCTGATGGCAAGTGGGCCTTGTGATCTCAGAAGGAGGACCCTTAAACATTAGACAATATGTTAACAATTATGATAACCTTGTAATCCTGGCAACCGCTATTATTAGATCCAGACCGTCATTGGACAAGACTTTAACTTACCATTATATTTTGTGTTTGTGTATGTTTTTTTAATTGTTACGAGTCTTGTGTATGCCCCGTTCATTGCATGATTCTGTTCTGTACACGTTGACATTTGAGATTTACTTTCTATACTTTATTTCTCCTTGAGAATACACATGAAACATCTTGTCTCCACTAACCGGATTTGTCCCCCCCCCCCCCAGACAAGTAAAATGGGGGATACTTTTGTATTCGTTGCACAGCAGATGGTGTCTTAATTCTTCATCTACTTGTCTACACGCATTTAAGCATTAAAATAACAACACTTTACTACATATTTAGAATACATTTACATACTTAGTACGTCGGTTTAGGATGGCAACGACGGTTTGGCTCACACAAACGCTTAGTAAACACATATATATGCGCATACATGCGCATTCACACAGATGAAGAAAGCATTATAAGTGTCCATTCCGAAGTCTTCCTCTTTCTATTTATTATTATTATTATTATTATTATTATTATTATTATTATTATACCTCTTCTTCTCCTTAATTTTCTATTGTTTTTCATTCTCTTCTTTTTCTTCCTTTCTTCTATGTCACAGAGTACCCTATGCTAAACGACTCATAAACTGAATGTTCTATTTCGTTGTTCCTTTGTTATGCTGTTGTGTGAGGATTGATATGCGAGTGTTTTAGGGAATCTCTCTGGTGTCTCCATCTTATTAGGGATCTTAATTTCCTCTCTGTTGTATAGGCATATCATACATTTCTGCAGGAATATTTTCCGGCGTAGAAGTCTTGCCATGTTTCATTCATTGGCACCTTTCCGTCTTGACAGACGATAGTTTGGTACATTGTGCTTCAAAAAGGCTTAATAACTGTCATATAGCAATAACTACGATCCATGGTGGTGGCGAGTGTGGCTGGTAAGGCCAATTCTTGCTGCAAATGTTTGCCCACAGTTGGTGCATGTGAAAACATGGTCATTTCCACCATTTTGCACCATCTTACGTCTCTCACGCTCTGTGTGTGCTTTATCTGCAATCATTTTCTCCTTTGTCTTTATTCCATTTCTGATAGTTGCCCTCCATGCAACACGTTCAGCGGCGACGTGCTCCCATTGTGCATTATCAATGCCTGTATCAATCATGTCCCGCTTACACACATCTTTGTATCGTAGTAGAGGCCGACCCTGAGATCTCCTACCCGTCTGTAATTCACCAAAAAAGATGTCCTTTGGTATTCTACCATCATCCATCCTCCTAACGTGTCCTATCCATCTAAGTCTACGAAGACTGAGCATGGAATACACCGTCACACAACCTGATCTTTCCAATACTTCAGTATTTGTGATTTTGTCTTGCCACTTAATACCAAGTATTCTTCGCAGACACCGCATATGAAAGCTGTTTAAACGTTTCTCTTGGCGTGAGTAAGTTGTCCAGGTTTCACTGCCATATAGAAGAGTACTAAGGACACAGGCTTGGTAGACGAGGACTTTTGTTTTGGCAGTAAGCTTCCTGTTCTCCCAGACTCTTTTTGCTAACATGTTCATTGTTGTTGCTGCCTTGCCAATCCTGATGTTGATTTCCTGATCGAGGGATAATTTGCTATTTACCTCTGATCCTAGATATGTAAAATGGTCTACTATCTCCAGTTCGGCGTCGTCAATAAAGATTGATGGTACACAATGTGCACCTTGTGACATAATCTGTGTCTTCTTTTTGTTAATTGTTAAACCAAATTCAGAACAAGCATTCGAGAATGCAGATAGTAGATGGTGTAATTCTTCCTCAGAGTGGGTCGTAATCGCAGCATCATCCGCAAAAAGCAACTCTCTGATTAGTACCCTGCTACATTTGGTCTTGGCCTTCAATCTCTGAGCATTATAGAGGCCACCATCTGAGCGTGAGTGAATGTATATACCGTCATCCTGATCACGAAAGGCATATTTCAGTAGAAGTGAAAAGTATATCCCAAAGAGGGTGGGGGATAGTACACAACCTTGCTTAACTCCACTCTTAATTTCAAACTCTTCTGAAGTTGAGCCATCAAACTTGATTATACCCTTCATGCCTGTGTGGAACGATTCCACAATGGACAGAAGAGTTGGTGGGCAGCCAATCTTCTTTAGTGCTTTGAACAGACCGTCACGACTGACCAAATCGAATGCCTTTGTGAGGTCGATGAAGGCAATAAACAGTGGCTGATTTTGTTCCCGGCATTTTTCTTGCATCTGTCGCAATGAGAATATCATATCAATGGTAGACCGGTTCTGACGGAAGCCGCACTGTGATTCGGGGTAGACTTGATCTCCCAGGACTTGAAGTCTGGGCAGAACAATTCTGGCAAATACTTTCCCAACAATACACTGAAGTGAGATACCCCTATAGTTGTTGCAGTCGCTCCGATCTCCCTTGTTCTTGTACAGCGTTATGTTTGAATCTTTGAAATCCTGTGGGACTTGTCCTTCTCGCCAGCATAGCTCTATTAGCTGGTGGATCTGTAGAGCGAGGGTGTCTTGCCCACTCCTGATTACCTCTATTGGAATCCCATCCTTACCTGGAGCCTTGCCAGATGCAAGCTCATTTATAGCACACTTAACTTCTGTTATAGTGGGAAGTGTGTCCAGGTGGTCAAGAGTTGGCAGCGCCTCTATGGCGTTGAGGGCATCATCCGCTAGCTTGGTCTCACTTGAGTAAAGCTCTAAATAGTGCTCGACCCATCTATCCATCTGCTGCTTCTTATCAGTGATGATTTCTCCAGTCAAGGTTTTCAATGGTGCACTTCTTTTGATCATTGGACCACAGGCTTTCTTTATCCCTTCATACATGCTTCTGATGTTTCCCTTATCACTTGCGATTTGAATGGACTCACATAACTTGATCCAATAGTCATTCGCACACTGCCTGGCAGCCTTTTGTACATCCTTCCTCGCTTGCTTCAGCTCACTCAGAGTGTTACGCGTTGGTCTTTCCTTGTTTCTTAAGAGAGCTATCCTCTTTTTATCAATCAAGGGCTGCAGTATCTGGCTGTTTGCCGCAAACCAGTCCTGCCTCTTATGATCCACAGTGCCGTAAACCCCTACCGCTGTTTTATAAATAGTTTCCTTAAGTTTACTCCATTTATCATTTACTATACAATTTTCTGATGTATCATTGAAAGCGTCTTCAAGTTGCTGTTGAAATTCAAAGCACTTTCCAGGATCGTGAGTGTTAATAATATTAATCCTGGGGCTAGACTTGTGTTTAGCTGTGTAGATTCTCTTTGGTCTCAGTCTAACCCTTGCAACAACCAAAGAATGATCTGTATCACAGTCAGCACTGTGGTAACTTAGAGTTAATGATGTATGGTTCAGATGTTGTCTCCGTGTGATAATGAAGTCCTTTTTTTCCATAGCACATCAGTGAGCCATCAAACTATGTGTGCTTCAAACTATATCTGTGCATCAAACTATATTGTGCTATGCCATGTTTAATTTTCCTGAAATCATGTTCTGTCCCATCTTTAAGTACGGGCAGGCCTTCCATATGTTTGTTTGTATTTGGTTTATCACCTTTGATTTCATCAAATAATTCTTCCATATACTCTTACAAGTGCATAAGATACACAGTTTGTCAATTAGAATATTTACGACTTGACATACCCAGTTTGTGCCCAATATGTTTTCCTGATATGCCCCATGTTTTCTTTAGCAAATATTGTTATCACTGTTCTTGATGTCAATTTCTCTGTATTGCTCCCTAAATCAAGTTATCACTAGTCAACAATTCTTCATGTCGTACAAAAATGATCAAATGACACAAATGGGATTCTAGAAACAACAACAATAACCCCAACAATAACAATAATAAATTATCCCAACGTTTATCACTTAGAAGTAGTGTTGCTTTGGATAGAACAAGTTAAAATAGTTCTTCTTAGGACTGAAATAGCTACTCGAGCAATACATGTTTGACTCATTAATGTTACCATAATTACAGCTGAATGTGAAATTCTGCAATATTATCCCTATAAAACATTTCCCCGTTGTTACAATGTCCTGATCTCTCAACTGGGACACACACACAAAAGTTCTGGAATATTATCCCTACAGAACATTTTGCTGTTGTTACAACGACCTGATCTGTCAACTGGGACCAAATACACAGTTCTGCAATATTATCCTTATAGAACATTTTGCCGTTGTTACAACATCCTGATCTGTCAACTGGGACAAAAAGACAGTTCTGCAATATTATCCTTATAGAACATTTCCCCGTTGTTACAACGTCCTGATCTGTCAGCTGAGACACAAAGTTCTGCAATATTATCCTTATAGAACATTTTGCCGTTGTTACAACGACCTGATCTGTCAAGTGGGACAAAAAGACAGTTCTGCAATATTATCCTTATAGAACAGAGGTTCCCAAACCACGGCCCGCGGGCCACTTGTGGCCCGCCAGCTGCCAGAAAGTGGCACGCGAGGTCTCGTTATATATTTTAATAATTTCAAAAATGCACTCGGTTCGCCCCGTCAGCGTTTCGCAACGAAACGTTATGAAGTTCCCATATCTCAGCCTTGTCGACCAACCAGATGCGCAATGCGCCATGTTGTCGTCTGTTACAACTGTTTAGCAGAGTCGGTAGTATTGTGTTGAAATTAGATTTTTTCACATAAACATTTTCCGTTGAAGCCTATAAATATGAGTGTAAAATTTAAAATCAAACAATGGTAAAGCGAAAATGTGAAGACGTTGCTTGTCGTGAATTCTTTGGAAGACTTTGGACACGAAAGATTTATGCCAAGACATTGATAAACTGGCGTCTGGACTTTAAGTAACTGATTATGAAGAACCGTTACAGCTGTAAATTAATTATATTAATAGCGATTTTCGAAACTGATTTAAAATTTATTGTTAAATGAACTTTTGAGTTTAAACCAAAAAATACCACAGTGTAGTACTGACACTGACTGCCTTTAAAGTTTTAGAATGTTGTTGACAAAAGTTAAGAAAGGTAGAAATAATATTGCACGACTTTTATAATTTTATAACCTTGTGACCCGCTTAACTACCGAAAATAGTAGATATGGCCCTCTGCTTGAAAAGCTTGGGAACCACTGTTATAGAACATTTCCCCGTTGTTACAACGTCCTGATCTGTCAGCTGAGACAAAAAATGTTCTGCAATATTATCCCTACATAACATTTTGTCGTTGTTACAACGTCCTGATCTTTCAACTGGGACAAAAAACACACGAACAACAGTGTTAATGCTAAATTTTTCTTATTACCGCGTAAAGTATATTTGAATAAAGAAATATGATACCCGTAAAGAGTTTTATAATTCCAGGATGTGGTATTTCTTTCTTCTAAGTAATGACCTGTCTTCTTACAATTTAATTCTAACCCTAGTTGTTCACTGTGAAAAAATAACTGTACCTACTAAATGTTGAGATCCCGTTCATAGTTTGCAATAAATACAGCATCATCCACATATCTAGTGTTATTGATGTTATGTGCCCCAATTTTGTTTCTAAATTTAGAAGGAAGAAATGTCATGTTCAGAAACTCCATATCAGAGCTTGGGTTGACACATGACACATTTTGATCTATGGAAAGGAAAGATAGAATATGAATACATTCTGTTGGAGAGCGGCTGCATCCAGGCCCAAGCTAGTTGGATGAGTGCTTATGATGATTATATACTAGGTCATACCTGCATTACTGAACGTAAAACTGTCTAGAAAATCACAAACAGTAAAAACATAATGTTGGGTTGATTGCGACGTCCTGTAAAGAACATGCAACCAATTAACATAGTCTTAGCATGCCAGTTGAACAAATCTGTTCATTGACACTGCCCTTGAGAGATCTTTGGTAGAAATACGAGAAATGCCCATCTACAAGTAAAGAATAAACTCAGATTTGTTTTGTTTGTATTCATTTGATATTTTAGTGCGCCATGTTAATTATAATTCACGGCACTTGCTATTTTCTTCTTTCATTCGATATTTTTGTTTTGTTTTGGATGTAACTGAATCACATTGTGGCTGTTTACAGTAGCGACGTGACATTTACGTCTTTCGGCCGATACATCCGTCTTCTTCCCTGCATGTTGACCGCGTAAGCCTTTCTGGGTTATTTGGTAAGAAACTCCACAGCCTCAGAGTGGTGATGTCACATTTACCCCCTATCTACAGGCGGTACCCAGCAACAGGCCTGCCCAGAAATGCTGCATCCATGCGAGTCAGCCTTCAGGGTAAGGTAGGGGCAGAACATGGGCATTCCCTACCATACAAGGAAGCTTTCATAATGCTAAGCTGATGCATGGTGCTCTGTTACTGGGTTCACCCAAGGAATAGTCGTGTCCTACACAGGGCACTTGACTGATTTTTAGTTAGTCTGCTTGAACTTCACTGGTTGTTATTGTCAAGGTTTGGTTTGTGAAGGATCACTTTTGTTACACACAAATGACTCGAAATGTGATCCAGTCTCCTCCCATATATCACGTACATAAGGAGTGTCTCAGCACACTGCTTCAACTCTGCAGCATCAACGAGAACTAAACACATGTACATACCGGATTCATATGTGCTATAAATAGTCTTGTAAAGACAGGTTGTCTTGTTTGTGGCCTATTCTGTCCCATTTCCAATTGGCGAGGGATTTTCAAAGTGCACAACAGGCACACAGGTCCTCCTAGTCTTTTGCCCCTATGAGACAAGGCTGGTTGTCCAATTCACTACTCCTGGACCAGGGGAGTTAATCATCCTTTTCTCATTTTCTGAACACTTATACAGACCACAACATAAATCACATCAGGTCTGCTGAGGTTAGAAGCAAACATTGTACCTCTAAGCCATAAACATGCTTGATCCGAAAATCAGACTAAACAAAGGGTTCAAAGACAAGAGGATTTACTTCATTGCACTAGATTTTATTCCGTCTAGCTCAGTCTCTCTCAGCAGAGCAGCTAATACCCACTGAAATTATTGCACAGAGCACAAACTCTGTAGCCCTGGCAGCAACCTCTAGGGGTCCCCTAAAAAGTTCACTCGTGAACTGACGGTCGGAGTCAGAAAATGAACTCACGACCTTCTGGAACACAAGGCAGATAGTTCTACTTTGCAAAAGAAACCCAAATTTTAGACTGAGGATACCCAACGTATATGCTTGATTTAA
Source organism: Cepaea hortensis (assembly GCA_963921405.1). Classification (NCBI taxonomy): domain Eukaryota; kingdom Metazoa; phylum Mollusca; class Gastropoda; order Stylommatophora; family Helicidae; genus Cepaea; species Cepaea hortensis. The sequence continues at coordinate 48,470,324 of OY992885.1, read as the reverse complement.
TGCAATGATTTTCAAATTATTCACAACAAACATTCTTTATACTACAAACAAAAGTACCATTCAGAAACGGCAAAGACAGAATGAGCATATTATTCACAACTTTTATTCACAAAAGATACAGGAAATTTCAATGAACATGGTTCTAATGAACAGACTCCGTGCAACTGCTAGATTACAATCTCTAGTTCACATACACAGATTTCTAAACATACACACAGAACCCACACTTAAATTAGCTAGTCTCAGCTACCAGGTATTTCTGTCTCTAGCCTAATGAAAAACAAACACGTGTAGTCAGTATTGTGAAATGTTATTTCTCTACTTGTTATGACATGTCTGCCACTAATTATGTAGCACTGCAGGGCTGATAATTAAAACGTACCATAAAGCAAAAGCTGATAATTAACTGAATTTCAAAAACTGGTTTAAATTGCTTCCTAGTAAAGGAAACTGTCCAATTATTTAGAAAAACAAAAACTGTCCTGTCAGTATATCTACAGGCAAAAACAATGGCTGCTCATAGTTTACTCTCGATACAAGAGAGCTTTCCTTGACTTGAATCCACGGTCACAGAAATCTGTCGGGTCCTTTTCTGGTACAGCCTGTGCTTTCTTTTCAAAACAGATAACAAAAATTAATGAAGCAATTAATTATAAACAGTGAAAACATAAACTAAACCGTGTAGACGAAATATGGAAAAATATGGAACATCATCAACATGTGTCATGGCAATAAGTGAGCGGCCATGATTTGCCATCACCACAGTCACCAGTTTTTGGTCAGGTCTGTTTTCTTGTTCTGATTATGCCATGTGACCAGGCCATCCAGGCATGTATCGTTGCCTTCCCTTTAATCCCCTCGCATCAATTTTGTCAATTGTCATTAAGTTTTACAGTTTATTTTTCCTCATAATGGGCCAAACAATCTTGACTGCCTACATCTCATTTCTCTAATCACTTTACTGTTTTCATTTGTTTCATGTTTCAAGGAGGACTGTCCTATTCGTGTACTGCCTGTCGATGATATTTTTGGCATTTCCCACAGAAATTACATTTCCACCGCTGTTAGATGTTTCTCAGCTGGCCTGCTTTTTGTCCTTATTTCACATGCACACAATAGTATAGCTTTTATATAGCACGAAACCACACTTTTTCTCAATACAATGACAGCTTTTAACTAACGAATATGTTTTCCATGTTGCAAAAGGCTACCTTTGCCATTGCGATTCTATATAATTATGGGTACAGACAATTCTACTGATATAGAGTTGGCTCCCTGAGAGGATGCTTCCATCAATGATGGTACCATGCTCCTGAAGGGGCAGAATTTGTGCTGGCAACATTATTAACTCATTTTGTAGCAAGCAGCTCACTACCATTTTAATGGCCCCTCCAAACATGATATCCTTAACTGTTCATGTTCAAGATAGATAAATACTACATTAATCTTTTCACCCAGATATCCACAAAGCTATGGAGATCCCAATTTTTTTTTTATCTGAGCATTTCTCTATTATGCCGTAGCTTGCTTTTGAAAGTTATGGAGATCTCAAATTTTTTATCCAAACATTTCTCTATTATACTGTAACTTGTTTTTGCAAGCTATAGAGAAACTCCACATTTTCTAATAATAAAAGGCTTTACATATTTGAGCCACCAACTTTTCTTTTAATGGGGTAACAGAAAAACGGTAAGTAAAGATTTTTCCTTCAAGTAACAGAAACAAATTAAATGCTGAGGTAGATTTTCTCAGTGATTGCAGAATGGATGAGATACTCCTAGCATTAGCCATGGAAAACAACAGATCTGGCCCGGTAACTTCATGAGAAGTATTGCAAGTGCTGGAAAACAAGGATGACAACACTTTGTTCAACTGGATTACTCATGAGAAGACATTATAGATGACAGATATTAATACAGAAATGGTATGATGACTGCAACTTGTCACCTCAGGAGCTCCAGTACAAGGTATCTGAAGGTCACGGGGATCAGGGTTCAAAGGGCTAATCCAATCTATTTGAATCATACATGGGTATATGAGGGGGTTTCAAATGAAAACCTTAAATGTTTTGAGTGTGTGTGTGAATATATTCTGAAAAAGTAAAGAACAAATGTATGAGTTTTCGATGTAGTCACCACTGCATTCAATGCAAGTCCCAGTACCCATAAAGTGATTGGATTCGTGTAGAAACATTTTTCTGGGGTCACCACTCAGTGTGCCTGACTCGGTGTGAACAATCTGTCACAGAAGTCACGCCATTCTGAAACTCCTACTCCACTGTTATTAGTTTTTCTATACCATTCTGTGATCTGGATAGTAATACTGTATCAGCATATCCTGTCTCTGGTATTTCATGATCACCGACATTTATGGCATCATCTCTGACATTTCTCATTATATTTTTGGCGAACAGGTTAAACAAATAGGGGGAACAGCACACAGCTCTGATGAACTCTTTGCTTGATGTCAAACTAGTCTGATGTCTCACCACCTAATCTAACTGCTGCTTGTTGGTCTAGATAGAGCATTTTTATGAGTTGCACATGTGATGGAAAGCCCATTTTCCTCATGATTTCCTAAAGTTTCTGATGTTGTACAGTCAAATGCCTTTGAATAATCCACAAAACATGAGAATAGGTTTACAATAAATCCTCTACACTTCTCTATTATTAAATGAATGCTAAGTATGTGATCTCTTGTTCCTATATATCCTCTCCCTCTCCCTCTCAAACACTCCGTCTCTTCTCCAAACAGAGTTATATCACATTCAGAACAAGTATACTCTGCACTAAAAGACCATTAACCAAGGCAACATAGAGTTACTGACCTGTCCCAAGAGCATTGGTTTTGAAGTGAATGTATATACTCGTCCAGTCTGGGTCCAGATCTTCAAAACCAATTAAAATAAACATACAAATATAAAGAACACAGCTGTTAGAAATAAAACATCACAGGGAATTTTAGATGCATTGTAAAATTTCTCAATGGAATTCACGGTTACACTATTGTAACATCAAATTTATTATCTGCTGACTTCTCCAATCTTACCCAAATCATCTTAAATTCACTTCTTTGTTTCTTCTCCAAATTCTATTTAGTGACAGATATCAGCGATGTGAGCGGGATACATTTCTGAGTGCTTTATGTTTTATAATCACTCTGCAGGGCATACCCCCTTGTTACAGGACACATGCGCTTCCCACACCTTTCAGATATGGCCAGGAGTGGCAAAGAAGTTATGACATCCACCTCTGACTCATGCAGACCTGTCATGGTCATTTTTGTTTCATGGTCAAGACTGCTGATTTTTTATATCTATCATTCATTCACTCACTCACTCACACTCACTCACTCACTCATTCATTCACTCACTCACTCTCTCTCTCTCTCTCACACACACACACAAAGGATGGTGTACTCTCTTCCTCCTCCTGATCTTAGGGTAGTGGATCAAACATCTAGCCTTCTCAGACAAGAGCAGAAAACTGGTATGCCCTGACAGTACATTTAAATGCCCCTGGCAGCTGGAGATCGAAAGGAGCAAGCCAAACAGACTGCTGCCCCAGCAACATTTCACAATCATAACACCTACCCACAAAAAAACAATGTTTATAATACATGTGATTCTGATATACACACATTTATTCCACCTCTGGTGCTACAGAGTTTGCACACTGCTTAAATCCTCCATGTGTGTAATTGTAAAAGGTACAGGTAATCCCATAGAACATACTGTTGTGAGGGTGTGAAATGTTAGGCCTTCACATACAGCCATGACATATGAGGTGGTGTGGCCAACTCCCTTCCTCACCACCTCTCCTTCCCAGCAAATTTTGAAATTTGTCTGGCACCAATTTTTTGTGAGGTTGGGTAAACCTCAGAGCCATAATGTTGGTACTGGGGACTGAAGCCAGACTACTACTGTCTTGGCAGGCATAAGCACTAACCATGATGCCACTGTGGATCCATGTGAAATGAGATTCTCAACTAAAACCAACAAATCAAACTTTCAACTGCTATGCACTGTGTTACAGAAAATAAGACTGCTCCTGCTTCAATATCTAAAACCCGACACCCCACCTTGTGCCAACGGCCCCAGGCGGAGAAATGCAATTGAGAGGGTACAAGTCTGATCCTGGTGTGAGGAAATGCAGCCTGAAGACTAAATGTCATGGCAGGGCCAATGTTATGTTTAATATGGCCAAAGTATTTCAGTTTCTGCAACATGATGCTAGTTATGAGTCAACTTTCTTCAATGTTTCTATCTTGTAAAATTTAACTATTTTTCTTCTTCTTCCATGATATTCTCTAAGAATGTTTCTGTAACATTTAAGTTCTTCTTCTTCTTCTTCTGCGTTCATCCGGAGTTTTTTTTCAGACATGATTGCGTTGTGCCTGTTTACAGCAGAGCTGCGTTCTTGCGCCGTTAGGCAGACACATCCGACTTCTGCAGGCATTTGTTGACCGGGTTAACCTTCCCAGTAACATTTAAGTTCAAAAGCCTAAATTTACCTTTTTAGTGATAGTGAAATGGCCCATGTCTCATAGGAAAAATGAACACTCTCAAAGCTGCAATACCAAATTATGACATCAAGGTCACAAAGAGCTGGCATTCAGTGACAGAGGTTGAGGATGAAGAAAATGGAAAAACATCTGTCAGCAACCTAATTTCATGACCTCTGGAAAGGTCTGGAGAGATCCATAAGGTGGGAGTGTACATGTATAAGGTGAGAGATCCATAACGTGGGAGTGTATAAGGTGAGAGATCCATAATGTGAGAGTGTATAAGGTGACAGATCCATAATGTGGGAGTGTATAAGGTGACAGATCCATAATGTGGGAGTGTATAAGGTGAGAGATCCATAATGTGAGAGTGTATAAGTGAGAGATCCATAATGTGAGAGTGTATAAGGTGAGATATCCATAATGTGGGAGTGTATAAGGTGAGAGATCCATAATGTGAGAGTGTATAAGTGAGAGATCCATAATGTGAGAGTGTATAAGGTGAGAGATCCATAATGTGAGAGTGTATAAGGTGAGAGATCCATAATGTGGGAGTGTATAAAGTGACAGATCCATAATGTGAGAGTGTATAAGGTGACAGATCCATAATGTGGGAGTGTATAAGGTGAGAGATCCATAATGTGAGAGTGTATAAGTGAGAGATCCATAATGTGAGAGTGTATAAGGTGAGAGATCCATAATGTGAGAGTGTATAAGGTGAGAGATCCATAATGTGAGAGTGTATAAGGTGAGAGATCCATAATGTGGGAGTGTATAAGGTGAGAGATCCATAATGTGAAAGTGTATAAGTGAGAGATCCATAATGTGAGAGTGTATAAGGTGACAGATCCATAATGTGAGAGTGTATAAGGTGAGAGATCCATAATGTGGGAGTGTATAAGGTGACAGATCCATAATGTGGGAGTGTATAAGGCGAGAGATCCATAATGTGGGAGTGTATAAGGTGAGATATCCATAATGTGGGAGTGTATAAAGTGACAGATCCATAATGTGAGAGTGTATAAGGTGAGAGATCCATAATGTGAGAGTGTATAAGGTGAGAGATCCATAATGTGGGAGTGTATAAAGTGACAGATCCATAATGTGAGAGTGTATAAGGTGAGAGATCCATAATGTGGGAGTGTATAAAGTGACAGATCCATAATGTGAGAGTGTATAAGTGAGAGATCCATAATGTGGGAGTGTATAAGGTGACAGATCCATAATGTGAGAGTGTATAAGTGAGAGATCCATAATGTGAGAGTGTATAAGGTGACAGATCCATAATGTGGGAGTGTATAAGGTGAGAGATCCATAATGTGAGAGTGTATAAGTGAGAGATCCATAATGTGAGAGTGTATAAGGTGACAGATCCATAATGTGGGAGTGTATAAGGTGAGAGATCCATAATGTGGGAGTGTATAAGGTGACAGATCCATAATGTGGGAGTGTATAAGGTGACAGATCCATAATGTGGGAGTGTATAAGGTGAGAGATCCATAATGTGGGAGTGTATAAGGTGACAGATCCATAATGTGGGAGTGTATAAGGTGAGAGATCCATAATGTGGGAGTGTATAAGGTGACAGATCCATAATGTGGGAGTGTATAAGGTGACAGATCCATAATGTGAGAGTGTATAAGTGAGAGATCCATAATGTGGGAGTGTATAAGGTGAGAGATCCATAATGTGGGAGTGTATAAGGTGACAGATCCATAATGTGGGAGTGTATAAGGTGAGAGATCCATAATGTGGGAGTGTATAAGGTGACAGATCCATAATGTGGGAGTGTATAAGGTGAGAGATCCATAATGTGGGAGTGTATAAGGTGACAGATCCATAATGTGGGAGTGTATAAGGCGAGAGATCCATAATGTGGGAGTGTATAAGGTGAGAGATCCATAATGTGGGAGTGTACATGTATAAAGTGAGAGATCCATAATGTGGGAGTGTATAAGGTGAGAGATCCATAATGTGGGAGTGTATAAGGTGAGAGATCCATAATGTGGGAGTGTATAAGGTGAGAGATCCATAATGTGAGAGTGTATAAGGTGAGAGATCCATAATGTGAGAGTGTATAAGGTGAGAGATCCATAATGTGGGAGTGTATAAGGTGAGAGATCCATAATGTGGGAGTGTATAAGGTGAGAGATCCATAATGTGGGAGTGTATAAGGTGAGAGATCCATAATGTGGGAGTGTATAAGGTGAGAGATCCATAATGTGGGAGTGTATAAGGTGAGAGATCCATAATGTGGGAGTGTATAAGGTGAGAGATCCATAATGTGGGAGTGTATAAGGTGAGAGATCCATAATGTGGGAGTGTATAAGGTGAGAGATCCATAATGTGGGAGTGTATAAGGTGAGAGATCCATAATGTGGGAGTGTATAAGGTGACAGATCCATAATGTGAGAGTGTATAAGTGAGAGATCCATAATGTGAGAGTGTATAAGGTGACAGATCCATAATGTGGGAGTGTATAAGGTGAGAGATCCATAATGTGAGAGTGTATAAGTGAGAGATCCATAATGTGAGAGTGTATAAGGTGACAGATCCATAATGTGGGAGTGTATAAGGTGAGAGATCCATAATGTGAGAGTGTATAAGTGAGAGATCCATAATGTGAGAGTGTATAAGGTGACAGATCCATAATGTGGGAGTGTATAAGGTGACAGATCCATAACGTGGGAGTGTATAAGGCGAGAGATCCATAATGTGAGAGTGTATAAGGTGACAGATCCATAATGTGGGAGTGTATAAGGCGAGAGATCCATAACGTGGGAGTGTATAAGGTGAGAGATCCATAATGTGGGAGTGTATAAGGTGAGAGATCCATAATGTGGGAGTGTATAAGGTGACAGATCCATAATGTGGGAGTGTATAAGGTGAGAGATCCATAACGTGGGAGTGTATAAGGTGAGAGATCCATAATGTGGGAGTGTATAAGGTGAGAGATCCATAATGTGAGAGTGTATAAGGTGACAGATCCATAATGTGGGAGTGTATAAGGTGAGAGATCCATAATGTGAGAGTGTATAAGTGAGAGATCCATAATGTGAGAGTGTATAAGGTGACAGATCCATAATGTGGGAGTGTATAAGGTGAGAGATCCATAATGTGAGAGTGTATAAGTGAGAGATCCATAATGTGAGAGTGTATAAGGTGACAGATCCATAATGTGGGAGTGTATAAGGTGAGAGATCCATAATGTGAGAGTGTATAAGTGAGAGATCCATAATGTGAGAGTGTATAAGGTGACAGATCCATAATGTGGGAGTGTATAAGGCGAGAGATCCATAACGTGGGAGTGTATAAGGTGAGAGATCCATAATGTGGGAGTGTATAAGGTGAGAGATCCATAATGTGGGAGTGTATAAGGTGAGAGATCCATAACGTGGGAGTGTATAAGGTGACAGATCCATAATGTGGGAGTGTATAAGGTGAGAGATCCATAATGTGAGAGTGTATAAGGTGACAGATCCATAATGTGGGAGTGTATAAGGCGAGAGATCCATAAGGTGGGAGTTTCAGGCAAAGAGTTCAGTTTCTCCGCCATCATGGCATACAGGTGATGTGGTGCTAGGCATACATTTTGTTGACTAAACAAAAACAAGTTAGTTGTACATCCTTTACAGGATGCCGCAGTCAACCCCAGCATTTTTTGACTGTTTGTGATTTCTCGGCAAGCTTACGTTCAGAAGTTTGCCATTGCTTTCTGAATGACTGACACTCATACCATTTAATGAAAACCAACACAAGGCAGTCTTGTTGATTAAACAGCCCTCAATTAAGTGATATGGCCAATGCCTTATTAGCCACCTTACCTCCCTGAACATTTCCTGGTACCCATTTTATGAGAAAAGGTCAATCCCAGCACATGAACAGATCTCGTCTGATTTGAACTCAGGACCACCAGGCCAGCATCTTAGTACACCTATCATTCTGAATTTTTTTTTTTTTTTTGCATATTCTATTTACAGAACATCACTGTCAACACCAGCATTTTACTGCTGCTGATGTCTTGGCAAGTTTACATTCAGTAGTTTGCCAGTGCTTTCTGAATGACCGGCTCCCATCACTACACATTAAAACTCAGCGCGACGCAGTCTGCTGCCAAATCGGTCGCAGCTGTGTTTCGAACGCTAGTAAGCAGGCTTACGAATCGCATCTGTAAGCCCTTCGCCACGGAGACAAGCTATCATTATGTTACCACTATATAATAGCAAACTAAATCTTGTTTGTTCTTGTAGAGTAAAAGGTAAAGGATCCCTTATCACACCATGAGGCATTTTAAATATATGGGAGTTTTTTTCTGTTGGGGGGAAAAAGAAAACTTTAACATGTACAGTTCACGGTAACTGCAATAGCCAGGTGGCCTTAATTCCTCAGGCTCAAGACCCCCTGCCATACACCACAATGTACTATATTGGCAGTAAATGACAGACAGTTGACGGTGCTAGCATCACAATTTTAGACCAATTACCGCGAGGTGGTCAATATCACACCTGGCCACATTTACTTGCCAGGAAATTTTCTGCTACCCATGTTTGACTGGGTTGAAATGGGGGTCGAAGTCAATGGGAAAAAATCCTGCCTTGAAGATTTGAACACACATAACCCACCTCTGTCACTATAACCAAGATTAGACTACACAGATGACAACCTGCTCATTAAAATGCCATCAAATTGCACTAAATATCAATCGGAGGTCAGCGGATAAGAACAGGTGTTGTTAAACATCTGGTGTGATGCCGAGGTAAGGGGGTTCGACCCTTACACTGGACAGTTGGGACTAAAATGTTGACTTCTTGTCCTTAACTTTGGGACATAAATTACAAGTACCTCTGAAGTTGGAGTGGGTTCGCGTGATGGCGAGGGTCACTGATAATAAGGAAAGTTAATCCAGATGCAAAATTCAGTTCAGTGCTACTAGAAGTAGTGTATATGAACTACGCTTGAGTTCAAAGCCAGCAAGCGCCCAAAAAAAAAAAAACACTAACAGATTCAAATTTATCTTTAAAGAAGGGGGGAAAAAAAAAAATATACTCACACTCTGGTGGTACTTAAGCTGGTACCAAACAAAATATGATCCCAAGACAGCCATGATGACTTTTGGGATGGTGTACCTCAGAAGATCTGCTCTTTTGGCACCCTGAAGAAAAACAAAACCAGCACCACAATATAAAACAATGGCATTTGACTATCCATCTTCTTATGTAATGGTTAATATACAGGAAAACACATCACTTCAGGCAAACATAGATACTAAAATGTCAGAGGATGCAGATGCCGATCTTATGAGGACAAGAGGTTTATAAGAAGCAGCTCTAGAACCAAGTAGGAATCTGAGCATCTATACCACTAGATAAATTATACACCAAAGTGAACAGTGCAATCTGACTCTGCAAAGAATGTAACAGGCTGAGATATCATTTGCACAACAAGATGGGAGATACTGATGAATGTAAATGCAAATTAGTAAAATGATGGTCAAACATTTTCTTCAAACAGTCTAAAAAAAAAGCAGAACAAAAAGCATTATTTTGGCCTACACTTGCTTTATCTAGCGTGTCCATCTTGATAACTGGCAAGAGGGGAAGAGAACGAGAAGGCAGAGAAGTAAATACCTGGATGGTTTGGCCATGTGGCATGGTTGAGACAAGAACACTGAGCTGATCCACGATTGGTGATCGAGTGAGATAGCGAAACATGACCGCCCACGCTTATCAGCATGGCACATGATGAATGAATGAAGCTTCATCTGAAGACAAACTGGAAATGTCAGTCAGTCCATGTTGACTGTGCCTTCCTTATGCATATTCAGGTTGAAGTGTAAGGTGTTAGAAAATGATGATGAAATGACAACAAAGAAGAAGCAGCAGAAGAAGATGAAGGAGGTGGAAGAAAAAGATGTTGATCATACCAGTTATACTCTAGATTTAACCCTCATACTTCTCAGCCGGAACCAAACTGTCTCCAAAATTAAGTATTTTTTCACCAAGTATTTGTAAATTGTTTCATTTATTACCATGTCACCTCTTAAGCTGCCATTTAATATAAATAAATTTAAAAACAAGTGTCATCTGCTATGGCAAACTACTGAACGTAAACTTGCCAAGAAATAAACAGCCAATCAAAATGCTGGGGTTGAATGCAACGTTCTGTAAAGGATGTGCAACTAACTTTAACTTATCTGCTATACTTGTGTTAAAACAATGAACTTAGCAAATCAAATTTCTTTGTTAACGTGACAGCGAATGAAATTATCACAACCTCCATTTTCGTAAAACCACTGGCTGACTGTGACATGCCTTTTATCTGCCAGCGCACATTGACTGACTATGTACAAAATAAGCAGTGTGACCTCTACAGCAAGATTCTAACCTCAATTACTGTATAATATGACAGAACGGAAAACTCTGAACAGTTTTGCATCACAATGGATGGTTTAATTCATACTTCTATAGGTACAAGCTCGCGCATTGATGTAATGATTAGGAAGCTACGCTGACAGTGGTGTGCTTAATGTCAGATGAGAGTTTGATGATTTCAGTCGCCAATTGCTGTAGAAGGAAAAGACTGGCCACCTATTTTCCTGTCCACTCTGGCCTAAAAATTATGAAGGTCCTAATACTTCAATATTTACAGCTGGTTCTTGCTATGGGTTTTTTTTTCTTTCTTTTGTAAATGTTTTGTTTTTCATAAGATAGGTACATGTTCTTTCTAGGACATTGCAATTAACCCCAGCATTTATTGAATGTCAGTTATTTACTATTCAATTTTACACTCAGTAATCTGTGATTGCTTTCTGAACGATCAAACCCTCATACCATCAAAATCAATGCAAAGCGATCTGCTTCCAAATTGCTTTCGGCTGATTTCCAATTCTGGATCCGGTATGTTGAGGAGTTATGAAAGTGTGTTGCACTAAATCTAAGCCACAGACACAGAGATATATATATGTATATATAAATATAGATCAGATCCATAGTGTCCCCAAAAATGGCTGCTGTAAAGACCATTCATGCTTCCTAGTTATTCATTCATTTAAATATCATGTGACAATAACAGATGCCATCTTAGCTTCTGCAGAAAAGGTTAGTCTAACATTCGGCGTACAGCGATTGGTTAAAATTATCATGGCTTTTTAATAAATTTAATTATTTGCTGTAAAGTAAGTAATTTTATTTTTAATTTTATTAGTAATTATTGTGTATTTATATTGAACAATATTTTTAGATGTATATTCAAATTCTGCACCCATTTTTACATTTATGTGGAAAGTTTCATCGTTATGGTCAACTATGGTGGTAGAAAAAAAATATTTCTGCTCACATGTTTCGTCTTTGTGAATGGAAAGCCAAGATCGCAGCCGACGCGAATTATCGATCAAACAGGCTCAAAATGGGCAATTTGAACTACTAAAGTTATAGAGAATACAAGTTTAATGATTATTAATAATTTATTTGTATACGTTACTTTATTTTTATCATTTAACATGACAGAACATATATTTGAGGTCAGTTTCCATATGTCTATGACCCGTTTGAGATAACCTCACAAGGACTGGTAGTGTGGAGGTAATGGCCACACTGAGGAGTTCCAAAGTCACCGCAAATATATCAATATTTTGGCCGGAGGCACCTTCACACAAATGTGAATTTCTCCACTTAGATTTAACATACAGGCATCATTGAAATACCATTAGATTTGGTTTTTCAAGGCCAATCTATCTGTGGTGGTCTCATTAGTAAATACTCAATTTTAAAATCATGATCATTATTGCTAGGCAGTGTTAACTTTTTAACCCTTTTACTTCGGACAAAATGATCGGCCCCGATGTAAGAACTGCTTTAATTGGTTTGCTTTTAATATTACTTCTTCTTCTTCTTCTTCAGCGTTCCGAGCCATTGAGGTTCTTTGCTGCAAATACAATCCGTCTCCATTCGTCTCTCTGGTGGACCTTCTCTTGCCAGTCGTTGATTCCAAGTGCTTGTAGGTCTGTACATGTATTATCTCTCCACCGCCTTCTTGGTCTACCTCGGGGTCTACGGTCATTTATTTCCTGAGTGTAAGCGAGTTTTGTTTCCCTATTATCTTCCATTCTTTCTATATGCCCCAGCCATTGTAGTCTATTAGCCTTCATGGGGTAATGTCTTTTAATATTACAGACCAATCAAATGCTTTCTTGTAATCCCTGGCCATTCTTGTTTGCAAATGGCTGCTTACAGAACGCATTTCTAACAAAAGGATATAATTTTGTGAGTTTTTAACGCAGTAACCCAGTTTTTGGTTAATTTTGGATGTTTAATAATGGCCAGCTTTGAACCCGAAGACGTGCTAGCATTGACTAGCTATGATAGTGGCAATTTTGACAGTCCAGGACTGTAGTGATGCAGAAAGTGCCCATGAGGATTTCGACCTCATGTCCCCATGGTTTTAAGTGTATTGGGAATGAAAAGGATCGTGTTGATCTATATCCATTCATGGAGATGTCCGGACCAAAACACATGCCACCAGATGATAGCCCACCTATTACAAATGTCAAAAGGGACTTCATGGCGGTTGTTTTTTTAACCATAAGTGTTTAAAATTATTCTAAAGTGGTGTAGGTATTCAATTAGGAAATTTTAGGCGAGTACCATTTTTTTAGAAATATGGGAACCGCTATTCATAAAATTTTGTGAATAGTACGAGCCGCTATACAAAAAAATTTGTGGCTGGTCACGTGATTATTCGGCAAAAAATTTTGTGAATAGTACCTGCCGCTATTCACAAAAATTTGAAGAAGACTCTATTATTCTCTCTTCTTGTCTGTCTTTTGTTTTTGCAAGTTCTTTTTCTTCAAACCTCACAAACACAATATTTGTCAACAGGGACACACTCTACATACAGTGATATTTTAATTGGCAAATAAAATTCACGTTAAACAAAAACATCTATTGGATTCATCCGACACTCGATCACTCCGTCGCTGCCTGGGGGATGCACCCTCCAGCAGCTACCGCAGATCCATAGAGCACACTTTATTCAGATGCTTCAATTTTCTCAGTTCTACATTTTAGTTCCTAAAACAAGCAACTAGAAAGTCGCTTAGAAGCCCTGGAGATGTGGATATACGGACGAATAGGTCGTATTTCATGGAAACAAAAACAATCAAATGTAGAGGTTCTATAAAACCTGGGAAGGAAGAGAGAGTTGATGGAAGAAATAAAGAGGCAAGTGAAATATTTCGGTCATGTTATTGTAAAAGACATGATACTCTTATAAAAACCATACTGGAGGGCAAGGTTCAGGGAAAGCGAGCAAGAGGTAGACGATACAAGTGGGAAGATATCATCAAGAGATGGATGAATATCAATCTGACAGAATGTACAGTCAAGGTGAGAGACAGACAGTGTTAGAGATCCATTGCAGCCAACCTTCATTGTGGAGACGGCACCTGATTGATTGATTCAAAATTTTAAAAAATAAAAATTTTTTAAAAAATTGCAACGCGGAGAATCGAACCCCAGTCTCCCGCATGACAGGCGAAGATACTAACCACTACACTAGCGAGAACACAATGATAGTTCCACAAACATTAATTTGATTAATAATGTAGTCAAAAGGAAGTAGACATCACGTGACCAGCCACACATTTTTGTGTATAGCGGCTCATACTGTTCACAAAATTTTTTGTATAGTCACTCCATTTAAATATTTAGTACCAATTCATACATCTTCTTCTTCTTCTTCTTCTTCAGCGTTCCGAGCCATTGAGGTTCTTTGCTGCAGACACAATCCGTCTCCATTCGTCTATCTGGTGGACCTTCTCTTGCCAGTCGCTGATTCCAAGTGCTTGTAGGTCTGTATATGTATTATCTCTCCACCGCCTTCTTAGTCTACCTCAGGGTCTACGGTCATTTATTTCCTGAGTGTAAGCGAGTTTTGTTTCCCTATTATCTTCCATTCTTTCTATATGCCCCAGCCATTGTAGTCTATTAGCCTTCATGATACCAGTAATTAGCGGGGACTTAAACAGATCATAAATGTCTTTGTTACTTCTTCTTTTCCACTCTCCACTTTGTGTATCCCTAATGGGTCCAAAGATGCGTCTTAAAATTTTGTTCTCAAAGGTTTGTAACAAGGCTTCGTCAATTCATACATAGTGGTATGAAATATTTTATTTTTCCAAAATGCAAATGAGGTCACCAAATTTGCATAACCATGAACAAAACAACTGCAATCATACACAGAAATAAACTTTATATATCCTCTTTAAGAATATATAATACTTTTATATATACATATATAGGGTTCTAATATTTTTTTTTTTTTTTTTTTTTTTTTTTGAATTGTCAAAATTGTCACTTTAGTCATTTCTGTACTCCAAAAATAATGACTTCGTCTTCTTCAGAGGGAAAGCTAAATTTGGCCCAATGTTGTTCCGTCCTAAAAGGGTTAAACCCACCAGCACAGCAGATGTGGTGTGAGTGTGACTGTGTTGTAGTTTGTACGACGTGACACAAATGTTTCAACCGGCCCGAAGTGCTAGGTATACTAATACTTACAAGAAACTTCTTTGCGGGTTTATAAATAAAGGTGTCTGCTGGCCATCTATAGATTCTCCGAAAGATATTGTACGGTTGAACTTCAGGAATTTCTCGAGCTTCGTGGTGAAGAATTTGGTCACTCAGCCACTGTTTACGCAAAGCCCTCTGCTCTGGCGTCATGCCGCCGTTAGCCAATCTGCTTCTCTCGAAAGGCATAGGCTCTAGCACCATCGGTGGATATGCCGATTTACAATAATAATCGTACTTCTCAAACCGCTGTGCCCGCTGCCATGGTTTTTCCATAACAGGGTCAATTTTTAATTCGTCCGCTTTCTTGGAGTAGCTCGCCATTTTCGCTTGAGGTGACCTTAGTCAAGGGAGGTCACTATAATATAATTATTTCAGAACGATGCACTTCTTTCCCTTGCTATGTCCGTTATGACATAAAGTAGTGCAGCTTTACATAACAGAGTTAAGACACATACAGGACGTTCACTTTCACAGCTTTACCGCAGTTCCATCAAATTTTATGTCCGTTATGGGACGTCACAATCATCATCATCATCATGTGGCATGCAGATAAGAGTGGATAGTCATGTTTCGCCAGCTCACACGATCACCAGAGTCGTAGATCAGCTCTGTGTTCTTGTCTCGACCATACCAAGCCATTCAGATATTGCACATCATGAGCACAGTTGGCGTGGGTTTGACGCCTAGGCTCATCACCTGCTAAAGTGAGGGAAAGATTGGCCACCTATGCCTGATGCCTCCTAGCTGCCAGGCCTATCAAACGTGATGACCCTATCACATCACATACCCATAGCAGGAAACTACTTACTTCAGTACAAACGATTTATTATTGTATACATCTTCTAGCAGACGCTGGCAGAAAAACTACCTATTTTTATGACTAATTCCTTCTCTGAGTGACAGTCTTTTGATGTACACAATGTCTTAACGTTTCATGACTATAGTAATAGTATGTCCACAAACGAATGCCGTCATTCACGATCAATTATTTTGAAAACTGTCTGTTGCATAGTTATGAAATTTTTCCTGCCGTCTTATATTTACCCCCACCCAAGGAATATGTCTTTGATAAGTCCAAAAGCATCTTAAATCATCGAAAGCGGCGACATTTCTTTGATATTTTGCTGAAAAACTAGTGATTTCTCGCTAACACACTTGGTTTTACAGTAAGGAACGCCCCGCCAATTAATTCACATGACGACACAAAGCGTATCTGGATTCGTATGGGAGTGGGTGCAATAAAAGAAGTAGCTTAAAAGTCAACAGGGTCAGCTGCATTGCACCGGGTTTTTATCCCATATGACTCCGTTTCTTTCCGCAGCACGGAAAGCGTCGCACAAAGCACGAACTCCGTAACTCCAGCGACGACCCTCGGGAGTCTCCGAAAAAATGCACTCGTGAAATGAAGGACGCGGCCCAGAATCGAACATACAACCTTCGGAGCCCGAGTCAGACGGCTTGACCACTTCACCACGGAGAATCCCGAGAGGGGTGCAATGTGTAATATTAGTAAGACAGAGAATTTACAGAGGCATGGGGTAAATAATTTGTAAATTGACAGGAAAGTAGAAGGAATATATTTCTTACCTTATGTTTCATTTCCTTCTTGTTTCTTCAGCTGCTGGTTAATAATGTGTACACAAGTATTCATGTTAGCTTTTTATATTGAGTTCGTGAAAGCTTCCAAATAGCTGTGCGTTAAAGTGCGTATGGAGTGACCAGAAATGATACCGCAATTTAGTCATCATGCTTCCATTTTTAAGGATCTGTTCAGCTACCGGTGTAGTTTGTTCACACGTACACATGGGTGACAGACCCGCTTTGAGTCTTCGTGAAAGATTGTCTACTCTGCTGTTTACCGTTCAGAGATGGAAAATGATTACCTGTTTTGCACTATGAAAATAGTTGTCAGTGTCTCTGTAGTGGGCTTTCTTCCGACCAAGATGTTGGTCCTCTTTTCATTGAAGTTTATAGATTGATTCGTATGCACATGTGAATGTCCCCTAATTTGACGTGTTTGCTCTCACGTTTCTTGTTATGCCACAATATGTCAGTTTCCACCACAATATTACTCTCCTGTTGGTATTCAATGCGTTAGTGTGTGTGTGTGTGTGTGTGTGTGTGTGTGTGTGTGTGTGTGTGTGTGTGTGTGTGTGTGTGTGCGTGCTTTTTTTTTTTTTTTTTTTTTTTTTTTTTTAAATTTAAATACAGTTGTTTGTCACCGCTGAGGGCTTGCGAAATTGAAAATTCATCACTGTGGAATACAAACTGTTGCCATTGACATTATGCTGATGCTGTAATGTTTAGGGCCTGCAATTCTTCTGAATATTTGTAGCAAAATATCCCAGTTGGTGTGCACGTGGATTAAGTTCTGAGATCGGCTCAGTCCTTAATCTGTGTCGGACGATTCCAGTAGGTTGTTGACTGCTCTCGGTTGCATAAAATTCAATCCATCCTTTCTCCAATAATCCTCTTCCTCTTTCAACACATGGTCCTCACATTTTTCCAGTAACATTTATCAATATTTAATAGAGCAGACTGGATTAGTATCTTGACGTCAGACAATTTGAATATAGTATTGTCAGCGGCCACCTGCCATTTAATTTTAGCCCACACAAGTTCTATAGGGTTAAAATGAGAATGGTACGGCGGAAGTCTCAAGCACTCATGACGATGCTCTTCTATCAACTTGTCGATGTGATATTTCTTGCTTTTTGGCGTTTGTTTTACAAGGGACAACAATTCTAGCTAGAAATACGTTTCTGGAAATGGTCTGTTTTCCATTCGGAGTCATATCTTTATTGCTCCTTTTGTGCTCGATGCTGTAAGTATTTTGTCTTCTTGGGCAACAACATTGATTTCATGCATTGTCCATAACTGGACACGACGGTTTATCTAGGGACGGAAGCACAGTATTCTCGAGCCAATCTCTAAATACATTACCATTCATCTTATTATGATAATCCCTATTGTCTGTATGCTTTGATACGAACACGAGCCCAGCATTCTGTTGTAAGCCATTATGCGTATTACCAGCATGGGTCATGACCAAAAGCTGTCCTATACTACTGGGCACATATCGCTTTATCTGTCCATCCACTGATTGCCATTCCTTATCACTTGTGTGGTGCGCATTGATCCACATTTCATCCAAACACACTATGCCATAATTTTCTTTGCGCATTTCCCTTATTTCACGTAGGTATCTGATATCTGCTTTTCATGGCTCCTAAAAGCGGTTGCTCGCAAAGAATATTTCTACCGCCCTTGTACTTTCAAAAAGTTAAGATAATGTCCATAAATTTTCCACAAAGTTGTTTTAGATAGCTCTATGTTATTGTTCTTTCTCAACCAAACCCTAAGTTTTCTTACAGTCACTGTTTCTTTGGCATCCAGCATTTTTATAATGCTGGATAATCCTGGATATAAAATCCAAAATTTTTATAATTTTAGGAGTCTCCGTGGCGAAGTGGTCAAGCCTTTTGACTCGGGCTCCAAAGTCGTGGGTTCGATTCCGGGCCGCATCCTTCGGTTCACGAGTTAAATTTTTCGGAGACTTCTGTGGGTCGTCGCTAGAGCTGCGGAGTTCGTGCTTTGTGCGATGCTTTCCGCGCTGCGGAAAAAGGCCGAGCCATATGGGATAGAACCCAGTGCAATGAAGTCGACCCTGTCAAATTTTAAGCGACTTTTTAAAGCATTTTTATAATAGCTCGCCTTATGACACCTTTGTCAAAGCTGTCTACAATAATCTTTCTACCTACCGTTTGGTTATTGCGTGGTGGTTTAATTCCATATTCTTGCACCCATCGACGAAATGACCGTTTACTCAAACCCAATGCATAACTGTTCTTTTTTCGGAATTTGCAATAGTATAAAACAGTTTCCTGCGATCAGCTTCTTGACAAAAATATGTGTACAACTTCATAGCGATTCTTTGAAGGGTATACACAATTTCGCTTTCAATCCCATTGAAAAATATTCACACATTTCAATGTTAGCGATAAGTGGTAAGATTTTTTTTTTTTTTAAAAACATATTAATCAGGTTTCATGAAATAACCCACATTTTGAGACACATCTGAACAGTCCTAGTTTAAACAACGCGGGGAGTTGGCATAAGGCCAATCCCTTGAAAATATTCAACATTGAGCGCTGATTGTCTGGCTACGCTGTAATACATTTAAAATTATGAAATTCATCTCAGACTCGTAAATTATATATCGCATATAAACAAACTTTGAAATATGCTGTAAAATCTCCAGAACAAAAATTTTTTTGTTGGGTGGACATTCATTGGCACCTTTCCGTCTTGACAGACGATAGTTTGGTACATTGTGCTTCAAAAAGGCTTAATAACTACGAATCATGGCGGTGGCGAGTGTGGCTGGTAAGACCAATTCTTGCTGTAAATGTTTGCCCACAGTAGATGCATGTGAAAACATGGTCATTTCCACCATTGTGCACCATCTTACGTCTCTCACGTTCTGTGTGTGCTTTATCTGCAATAATTTTCTCTTTTGTCTTTATTCCATTTCTGATGTTTGCCCTCCATGCAACACGTTCAGCGGCGACTTGCTCCCAATGTGCATTATCTATGCCTGTATCAATCATGTCTCGCTTACACACAGGCCGACCTTTAGATCTCCTACCCGTCTGTAATTCACCAAATAAATATGGTATTCTACAATCATCCATCCTCCTAACATGTCCTATCCATCTAAGTCTACGAAGACTGAGCATGGAATACACCGTCACACAACCTGATCTTTCCAATACTTCAGTATTTGTGATTTTGTCTTGCCATTTAATACCAAGTATTCTTCGCAGACACCGCATATGAAAGCTGTTTAAACGTTTCTCTTGGCGTGAGTAAGTTGTCCAGGTTTCACTGCCACAAAGAAGAGTACTAAGGACACAGGCTTGGTAGACGAGGACTTTTGTTTTGGCAGTAAGCTTCCTGTTCTCCCAGACTCTTTTTGCTAACATGTTCATTGTTGTTGCTGCCTTGCCAATCCTGATGTTGATTTCCTGATCGAGGGATAATTTGCTATTTACCTCTGATCCTAGATATGTAAAATGGTCTACTATCTCCAGTTCGGCGTCGTCAATAAAGATTGATGGTACCATATGCACCTTGTGACATAATCTGTGTCTTCGTTTTGTTAATTGTTAAACCAAATTCAGAACAAGCATTCGAGAATGCAGATAGTAGATGTTGTAATTCTTCCTCAGAGTGGGTCATAATCGCAGCATCATCCGCAAAAAGCAACTCTCTGATTAGTACCCTCCTAATTGTGGTCTTGGCCTTCAATCTCTGAGCATTATAGAGGCCACCATCTGAGCGTGAGTGAATGTATATACCGTCATCCAGATCACGAAAAGCATATTTCAGTAGAAGGGAAAAGTATATCCCAAAGAGGGTGGGGGATAGTACACAACCTTGCTTAACTCCACTCTTGATTTCAAACTCTTCTGAAGTTGAGCCATCAAACTTGATTATACCCTTCATGCCTGTGTGGAACGATTCCACAATGGACAGAAAAGTTTGTGGGCAGCCAATCTTCTTTAGTGCTTTGAACAGACCCTCACGACTGACCAAATCGAATGCCTTTGTGGGGTCGATGAAGGCAATAAACAGTGGCTGACTTTGTTCCCGGGATTTTTCTTGCATCTGTCGCAATGAGAATATCATATCAATGGTAGACCGGTTCTGACGGAAGCCGCACTGTGATTCGGGGTAGACTTGGTCTCCCAGGACTTGAAGTCTGTGCAGGACAATTCTGGCAAATACTTTCCCAACAATACACAGAAGTGAGATACCCCTATAATTGTTACAGTCGCTCCGGTCGCCCTTGTTCTTGTACAGCGTTATGATGTTTGAATCTTTGAAATCCTGTGGGACTTGTCCTTCTCGCCAGCATAGCTCTATTAGCTGATGGATCTGTAGAGCGAGTGTGTCTTGCCCACTCCTGATTACCTCTATTGGAATCCCATCCTTACCTGGAGCCTTGCCAGATGCAAGCTCATTTATAGCACACTTAACTTCTGCTATAGTGGGAAGTGTGTCCAGGTGGTCAAGAGTTGGCAGGGCCTCTATGGCGTTGAGGGCATCATCCGCTAGCTTGGTCTCACTTGAGTAAAGCTCTAAATAGTGCTCGACCCATCTATCCATCTGCTGTTTCTTATCAGTGATGATTTCTCCAGTCAAGGTTTTCAGTGGTGCACTTCTTTTGATCATTGGAACACAGGCTTTCTTTATCCCTTCATACATGCTTCTGATAATTCCCTTATCACTTGCGATTTGAATGGACTCACATAACTTGATCCAATAATCATTTGCACACTGCCTGGCAGCTTTTAGCACATCCTTCCTAGCTTGCCTTAGCTCACTCAGAGTGTTACGCATTGGTCTTTCCTTGTTTCTTAAGAGAGCTTTCTTCTTCTTATCAATCAAGGGCTGCAGAATCTCGCTGTTTGCCGCAAACCAGTCCTGCCTCTTATGATCCACAGTGCCGTAAACCCCTACCGCTGTTTTATAAATAGTTTCCTTAAGTTTACTCAATTTATCATTTACTATACAATTTTCTGATGTATCATTGAAAGCGTCTTCAAGTTGCTGTTGAAATTCAAAGCACTTTCCAGGATCGTGAGTGTTAATAATATTAATCCTGGGGCTAGACTTGTGTTTAGCTGTGTAGATTCTCTTTGGTCTCAGTCTAACCCTTGCAAAAACCAAAGAATGATCTGTATCACAGTCAGCACTGTGGTAACTTCGAGTTAATGATGTATGGTTCAGATGTTGTCTCCGTGTGATAATGAAGTCCAGCTGATGCCAATGGCCGGATCTTGGATGTTTCCATGTGACCTTATGCAGCTCTTTTGTTTTAAAAAAGGAGTTTGTAATACATAGGTCATTTCTAGTGCAATGCTCCAGCAGCCTTTGCCCATTATCATTCATGTGTGTCAAAGACTGCCTCATGATAGAACACCACCAGGACGTGGGGTCAACCTCAGATAGAGTGGAGAGAACAGGGTGCCCGGGATCGGGGCAGGATGGATGATAGAAAGAGGGGGACTGTTGACTAGTCCTCACACGGAGGCGTTGACCAGATAGTTAGCACTACTGGTCACGACAGAGTCACGCCTGCGTGATCGCTACGATCGCCACTCAAGCCAAAGCCAGCTAATAGAAGCGTGCTAACTGATCTAGCACGCAAAGGGCCGAAGGGCGTATGAAGGTCCTTCCGCGAGGCGTGTAGCGACGCGAGTGAAGCAAGTCAGACTGGGGACTGACTCTGTAGTGTTCACATCGTGTAGAATAGATTTGTTTTCATATAGCCTAGTAGATAGAGAATAGCTATAGGGGTTAGGAAAACTATTGATAGAGAATATTGTGACTTTATGTGTGATTAGATAGCGACTGTTTTGCAATTGTAAAGAGCCAACGGCAATAAAATGTACCATTTCATTCCTCGCACACGACTGCAAGTGTCTTGTATGGTGTGGGAGAAGTAATCCGATGATGCCTGAAACATGAGTTGTTGACAGGCAATAGGATTAAATGTGGTGTCAGAAGTGCTGCTTGAACCTGAGTTCAAGCTATATACACTTACCCACGGCTCTAGACTAGGGTTACAGATAGGATATTACAAAGATTAAATTGTTTAATTTGTGTCAGTACGATGACGTGTGCAGACTAGATCGAGTTGCCGGCAGAAGTGTGCCTATCGTGATAAAATAATGTTTAGTTGTGCTTATTAGAATGTTATATATTTAAATAATGTGTTTTTCAAAGTTGTAAGTATGCATATTATGTTCTTCTTTCATTTATTTATGTAATTTATTTATTTGTTTTTGAATAATCGTCAAAAATGATTCATGGCGGAGCAATACAAAGGTCAGCGACAGTATTGATTTTTGCAAGCTAAAAATAGCGCTGCGCCTGTGACGTGGCACGATTGACAAACAGTTGGGCCTCGCCATTTGCAATAAGCATATCAGTGTTTACATACTGGCAAGCTGCTGCCTGCCTGAATCTTTACGATATATTAACTATTATTTGTTTATCTAAGTTAGAGAATGAATATATTTATTTATTTACACATTATTATTATATTTATATTTATTTAAAAGCAGTTATTGAATTTTTTTTTTCGTACTTTTCTATTTGTTTACCGTCAGGAGGGCACTACTTTCGGCTATGCAAATTAGATTTGGCCTGCACCATCCTTACTTCCATAGATTAAACTAGGTTAGTAACGAAAGACATATTACGGTAGAACGAAGACAGGACAGTGACATTAAATATTAAGTAATCGATGTTCTGTTTGTTCGTGGGCATGTTTGTGTCATTGTACCAATTTGTCAAAAATCTATTTGTCGTTTACAAGTTGGTAATTTTTGCTGCTCTGTAAAACAGGGCGAACAACAGCTGAGTAAGAACGTGAGTGTGTGCCGATGTGCCAAACAAGGTGACCTGAGTAAAAAAAACTTGTGTGTATTCCGGGGTGCCAAACAACGGGACCGGTGTTGCTGACGTGTTGTTCCTTGTTCTGGGGAACATTAAGTTGAGTAAAACCTACGTTTTTGGCATGCATTGTGATTAATAGTGCATCTCTTTTTCAGCGTGTATTGTATGAACAGACTTTGTGCTCTAATTTTTTGGAGAATACAATTTCCCAAATTGTAAACAAAGAACACAATTTGTAGTGCTCAGATATTAAATAACATAGCATATTAAAGAAAAATAACTAATTAAAGCAGTCAGTTAAAGTCAACGCGAGCCAATTCCCCAACAACATGGCTACTCTAGCTGACTTCATTAAAGCAGGCAAAGAATTGCAATACACAGGTAAAGAGCTAGAAGAATATGCTGATAAGAAATTTAAAGAAGCAAAGGATGCAGAAAGAGATGAACGCACTCGAGAAAGAGAGCATCAAAAAGAATTAACACAACTAGCTGAGATAACAAAACAAAAACAACTAGAACATGATAAGGAAATTAAGCAACAACAGTTACAACAAGATAGAGAAATAAAGCAAAGAGAATTAGATCTAAAGCAAAAGGAGATAGATGAAATGGCAAGAGTTAAGGAAAAACAAATACAAGTAGAATCAGAGACACAGTTAAAGATGAAAGAGATGGATGTAGACTCACATGCAGAGATCTCTGCCACTAAACTTAAAAGTCAACAAGAAGAAAATAAGTTCAACAAGTACAAAAATATTATCAAAGCATATTGTAAAGAAGATTCAATTTCTGCCTGGACAGAGAATGTCGAGTATCAGTTTAAATATCACCAAGTTCCTTTAGAGATGTGGGCTATGATTTATATGAAGAACCTGAGTGGTGAGCCCCTTAAAGTAATAGAATCTATACCAACCGATCTTAGATCTGACTACCAATACATCCGTGATAGGATTATGCAACACTTTTTACTTGATGCCCCTGGGTATCAGGTTCAGTTCTCAACTTTAAAACCTAAACCTACTGAGACTTTCATTGACTACGTCTCAAATGTTCAAAGTGTACTAAATAGGTGGCTTAAAGCAGCTAACATAGGAAAAGACTTTGATAAATTAAAAAACTTAATAACTATGGATAAAGTAATATCCACGATACCATCCTCTTTTGCTAAATTTTTGCAGCAGTCAGACATTGAAACCATAGAACAGTTTGAAAAGAAAGGGTCAGCATATTTTTCTTCAAACAGAAATATTTTTAAAACTTCAAATGACTCTGAAATAGTTTCCTTTGTAAAAGATCAATCTAAAAACTATCAGGGCAATAGGAAACCTTATAATAAATTTGACAAGAAAGATAGAAAAGTTTCAAAATGTATCCACTGTCAACTTTTACATGACACTGATTCAATGTGTGACAAATCGCCGAGTTATCCGGCACATCTTGAAAATGTGATTAAGAAGCAACAGAACAAAAGATCTGCATACCGGCGTGCCATTAAATGTTTTTTTTGTTCCAGCTACGGCCATTATTCAAATAAGTGCCTTGGCCGCCAACGTATGAAAGCCAACAATGCTATTTTACTTGATACATCTTCTGATAGTGGTAGTGAGACTGAGTGTGATGTTGAGAATGTATTACCTTTCAAGCAATTTGAAGATGTGTGTTGTGTGAGCGATGTATTAAGCTTTGACAATTGTGTCCAATGTCACCAATTTCATGCTGACGGAAAATTAGAATGTGGGCATTTTGTAACATCCTCCTTAGAGAATGCAAACACAGCTATAGCCTCCAGAGGCAATCTATTGTTTCACTCTGCGTTGGTCAATGAGAAGCCATGCCGATGTTTGCTAGACAGTGGGAGCTCTATTATTGGTGTGAAAAAGGAACTTGTTAATCCAAAGTATTATACTGGTGACTCTGTAAAATGCCGTACTTTTTCTGGTAATATAGAAACCTATCCTCTGGCAAGAGCCCGTATAAACACCCCGTTCCTTGTGGGTACCTTTACTTGTGCAATACTAGACAACCCTTGTGCTGAGTTAATTCTTGGGTGTCTACCCCAGCTAAAGCACTGTACAGATGAAGAAATATCTGTCTGGGAGGAGAAGAATGGTTTCACTCCAGTAAACAGTGAAGATATCCTAGGACATCACAG
This sequence comes from Cepaea hortensis, assembly GCA_963921405.1. Lineage (NCBI taxonomy): Eukaryota > Metazoa > Mollusca > Gastropoda > Stylommatophora > Helicidae > Cepaea > Cepaea hortensis. The sequence goes on along the minus strand of OY992885.1, from coordinate 48,444,635 downwards.
TCCTAACAAAGGTACTAGACCTGTAACACTTGAAACTGGTCAGTACATAATGGTGCTACTACCAGACAAGCATAATAACAGGTTAACTTCATGGCAAGGGCCTTTCAAAGTGATACAACAACTTTCAGATGTTGACTATGAAATATCAATAAACGGAAACTTAAAGATATTCCATGTCAACATGTTGAAACCTTACTATTCACGACAAGAGACAGAAGTAGAGACAGACGAACACAGTGCACCCACACCAAGTGATCAGACGACAGACATACACAACGCAACTACACTAGTTAGCGAGACTGGCATATCCGACCAGGGTACAAACCATCAACCCGTTTTTCTTACATGTAAATATGTTGTAAATGCTTGACGTGTGCAACGGGTGATGCACAGTCATTAGGCTCAACTCTGTCAAACTGAGCCAAACTTGTACAGTGTCACTCCAAGGTTTTTAAATAACTATGAGAGTGAAAGTTATGTGACAGAAATGAAGGTAAAAGATGTGTGACAAAGGTGAGGGTGAAAGATGTGTGACAGAAATGAGGGTAAAAGATGTGTGACAAAGGTGAGGATGAAAGAAGTGTGACAAAAATGAGGATGAAAAATGTGTGACAGAAATGAGGGTAAAAGATGTGTGCCAATAGTGAGAGTAAAAGAAGTGTGACATAAAGGAAGGTGAAAGATGTGTGACAGAAGTGTGAAAGTGATAGCAACTGTAAAATATACAGGAGAGAGTGAGAACAGTGAGCGGATTTTTTCTGCCGCTCAACAGGACTTTTTATTTTTGTTGCCGTCAAATGTTGGTTTCAATGTTGGAAGTGTGGTGTAATGAATGTATTTTGTGTAATTTGAGTTTAGAATCTTAGTGAAAGTATTTTGAGTCTCATAAGACGGAAACGTAGTCACATATTTGTATTATACACATGTTTGTGACCACAGTTAAATGAATTATGGCACTTGAAAAACTAACTTACATACACATGATAGTTAGATACACATGTTAGAGGGTAGATTATACTGTTAATTACATCCAAACACACAAACAACCAGAAAAACAAACATATAAATTGCATACACTTTTATTAGATCAAAGGGAGATAACTCCGGGTCAGGGGACATAATAGACAACGAAACACTAACTTAACAGTGAAATGTGACTTTACACGCGGAAGCGAGATAGGTAAAGCCTGTCGCTCACAGCTTGTGTAATGGTTGTTTAATATTATATGGGGGACATGAAGCAATTCATGTGTTGACCTTCAGAAAGTCAACTTTGTATGGGTAGTGAGTTAATTTACTATTTGAGGGCAGGTCTTATAAGACAACGGTCCGGTTCAGACATACCTCTAATTAATATAATATTGCGATTGAGAATAGGGCTCACGCCAACCAGACAAGTTTGTGGCGATTGCCAGTAGCCAAGTAAAGTGATGCTACATTGTGACATTAGTCAGTAGGTCTATTAAATAGCCCAAAGCCAGGTTATCTACAGTCTTTGACAAAAATTAGACACACTAATTTTTTTTTAGAAACCTCTTGCGTCACAACCAATGAGTCGAAGTTGATGACGCAACACAGGAGGGGTGGGTGTGTGTCAAAGACTGCCTCATGATAGAACACCACCAGGACGTGGGGTCAACCTCAGATAGAGTGGAGAGAACAGGGTGCCCGGGATCGGGGCAGGATGGATGATAGAAAGAGGGGGACTGTTGACTAGTCCTCACACGGAGGCGTTGACCAGATAGTTAGCACTACTGGTCACGACAGAGTCACGCCTGCGTGATCGCTACGATCGCCACTCAAGCCAAAGCCAGCTAATAGAAGCGTGCTAACTGATCTAGCACGCAAAGGGCCGAAGGGCGTATGAAGGTCCTTCCGCGAGGCGTGTAGCGACGCGAGTGAAGCAAGTCAGACTGGGGACTGACTCTGTAGTGTTCACATCGTGTAGAATAGATTTGTTTTCATATAGCCTAGTAGATAGAGAATAGCTATAGGGGTTAGGAAAACTATTGATAGAGAATATTGTGACTTTATGTGTGATTAGATAGCGACTGTTTTGCAATTGTAAAGAGCCAACGGCAATAAAATGTACCATTTCATTCCTCGCACACGACTGCAAGTTTCTTGTATGGTGTGGGAGAAGTAATCCGATGATGCCTGAAACATGAGTTGTTGACAATGTGACGATGTTGTATTTTCCAAGGCACACTGGCCATGAACTCGAGTCCTTGCCCACACGAGCATTGAAATCACCGAGCATATAAATGTAGTCGGATTTTGGAACTGCCTTGATCACAGAGTCTAGCTGCTCATAGAACGTATCCTTCACATCATCAGAGGCAGCGAGTGTCGGTCCATATGCAGTGAGAATGTTGGCAAATCCACAAGAGGTTGCCAAGCGCAGTGATAATAATCTTTCATTACCTCCAGCTGGGATATCAATCATTCTGTCAGCGACTTGTGCGCTGCAGCTTTCAAGACTCCGCTACTTTCGCACTGCACGAAATAACAATTCATGACATTTGCGAAAGGAATGCAATTTATTCAGAGCCGACATGTGAATGGCTCTACAAGCGTTAGGTTTCATCATTGTTACACAATATGAATACATCAACGTGATGATAGATGATGCTAGCATTACACAATCTAAATGATATAGCCCTATGTTTGCCTATGGCCTAGAAAGCTATCGTATTAGTCAAGGATACGTCTGCCCTCTCTACCGTCTCCAGTCAGTCTGACCCGCTACACATAGCGTGGACAAGCACGGACACTTTTACCCTCCATGCAGTCGCTATTATTGCGTGCCTGGTCTTGCCAGCACGCCGGCTGGTGAGTTTGAGTAACCTGGCATATCACGGTTACTCGTAAGGACCAGCAACCCAATTGCTTGGGGAAAGCCCTCGCTCATCTGTACTCCTTGCCCTCTGGTCTGACATAAATGTGTCTCCCTGTGAGGTTATTAATAGTAGTCGGTGTCTTCCCTGTCTGGGTGTCTCTCTACTAGCCTAGTGTTAACTCCTTACTCCTGTAAGGTCTTATTGGGGATGCTGACAGGGTCCCCTCCTCTCCGCGAAGTGTTACTTCCCCTTTCTCATCTTTGTAACACTTCTTGGTCACAAAAGAAAAATTGGTTGTCCCAATTTTGTCAGATCTCCAATAAGTATAGAACTTTCTAGTTTGGGGATAGAACAATATCTTCTACCTTCATTCACAGTGTTCTATCTTTTCACTTGGCTGATTTAGTAGCCCATGTCTCAGTATAGTTGGATCTCTAGATATCTCAAGGATTGGTAGTGAACCGGAAACCGTTGTCTTATGACTTACGTCCTGGCTTCTGTCGTTTGACCCTATGTCTTTTGACTTCCACCCATTGACTTCCGTCTTGACGTGTTCCTCATATTGCCCAAAATGACACCCACACACTAGTTGACTCTGTTATGAGTACAACACATGAGCACCAAGTGTTCATGTTCCCATCAATATCCCCTCCAACTCTATACACATAGCTCTACTGTTCACCTTCTTGCTTCCGCATGTGAAAAAGCTATATTCACTGTTACCTTTAGGTTTCTGATTATTTATTGTGTCCCCTGATTTTAGAGTTATTGTTCTTTGACTTAATTGGTGTGTGCAACTTTTATGTGTTCGTTTTCCTGTTTGTTTGCGTGTTTTCTAATAACTACAGTGTACTTAACTCTCTAACATGTGTATGCGTTAGTGTACTAAATGTGTGTGTTCCTTCGAGCGCCGCAAATCGGTTTATTGTGGTTACAAACGTTTGTTATTTTTATTTGTGACCACAACTCCGTTTTCTGAAGCTCAAAGTACGTTCTCTCTATACTCTGCTAAAGTGTGGCTGTAACACATATAAAAACCTTGACAACACACTGGAAACACACATGACACAGACAAGTCAAATAAGACCTTTCCAGCGGTGGAAAAAAAAATTTTCCGCTGTCTTTCTCTCTCGCTCTCTTCCTTTCAATGTTTACTAAGTTTTGCATTCTCTCCTCGCATTTTCTCTTCTTTCATTCATCTTTCATACCCTTTCATACTGTTCTTTCACTCAATCATTCTCTCGTCATTAAAATATGTTTCATAGTATTACATACATAAACAATATATATATACATTAAATGATTGGCTGAATTATAACAGTAATCACGCCAAATGACTGTGCGTTTTGTTTGCACGCGTCATGTCTATACAACAAATATACATCGTTATAAGGATGGTTTGTTACCGATCCTGACATAGTAACTTCCATAATTTGGTGTGCTGAACTAAATTACCTTCAAGGGAAATAATTTACTACTACTTTCATTTAAGCGAAATGGGTTAATTACCTTAAATGTTACTTGTGAAAAAGATGACATTAATTCCTAAATGATTGGCATTAGTTTTGAAATGATATATTAGCTAAATGGATGTATAAATGATTATGATTATAAGTTAATTAACTAATATAAGATCTAATAATTGTATTTCTATAATGGATATTTTAATAAATGGGTTATTAATTAAATGATGGTGATTTCTAACTACGCAAATAAGAAAATAAAGTTATATCTGCGTTTACACAATTTGCGATAGAATAAATAATAGAAAATGAAGTTATAGATACTGTAAATAAAATAATAATGTACATATATCACAGTTACATTTCTATATCTAATTACACTAAGTTGACGTCCTCCTCTGCGTTGTGAAGCTAGAGCAAATCTCTTTGTAGACTATTCTAACATAGTTCATTCCGCCAAAGTCTTTAATGCTCTTCTTGAAGGATAGTGTATTAATATAGTTGCCTACCACATTATGTGGGTCCGTAGCTAACCCTGTACTGTTATTCGGGGTCTAAGCGTTGGTTCAATAAGTTCTAGATTCGGGGTCTAAGCTGGGTTCGCTGTCCTCTTGGCGTTAGTTCCCATAATCTAAATTACGTGTGTCTCAGCGCATGTTAATTCTGCGTCTGTTCGTTACAGTTTTCATAGCACTGTTCTATTCACACAAGTCACGTATCAGGCGATAGTAACGCACTTACGATATGTCTTACTCACCACACATGGCACTTGGTTATTTCACATTACCGTGTCACTGTTTCTGGTGGTGTATGGTCGCTTCCTTCCTGTAACTCAGGTATTTGAATGGATGAAGGACGACTTAAAATGTCTGCAATCGTATTTAATCTCCCTTTTAAATGCTGGATGGTAAACGTATAATTTTGGAGAATTAAAGCCCACATGTAAATTCTATTGTTGGTAGGGTGTCCAGATTGCATCACAGACAATGGAGAGTTATCGGATTGGATTACAAACTGTGCTCCTGCCAAAAATCGATGAAACTTTCTGACACAATAAATCAAACTAAGGCCTTCCAATTCTGATGCTGAGTATCTTCCTTCAGCCGGAATGATCTTGTGACTTACGTACATTACGGGATGGAACGTCCCGTCGTAGAACTGTCCTAGTATCCCAGATATGGATATGGCACTCGCGTCTGTGCGTAAGAAATAAGTGAGTTTTGGATTAGGCATACGGAGAATAGGTGGAACGCTGAAACAATGTTTTAATTTCGATAACGCACTAATTAATCGTGCATCTTTTACAGATAACTTAGCCGAAGCTTTTAAGATGTTAGAAAAAACACTGGTGATTTCCGCCAGGTTAGGGATGAATTTACTATAATAGTTTACAAGACCAAGTAAACTTCGGACCTGTTTCTTGGTCGTTGGCATTGTCAAATTCAGAATCTTGGTAACGATTCTGTCATCAGTTTTCAATTGGCCCCGGCAGATGGTGTGACCAAGGAAGTCAATTTGTTCCATGCCCAACTCTACTTTGGACGGCTTCGCTGTGAGTCCAAACAATCTTAACCTGTCGAAGACTTGTCTAAGTTTCAGTAGGTGTGTTGTCCAGTCTTCTGTATGGATGCAAATGTCATCTATATACGTCGAAATATTTGTCATCCCGTGGAGAAGATCCCTAGTTAGACGGACGAAAGTCGCTGGAGCGTTACGCAGGCCGAAAGGAAGAAAGCGCCACTCATATAGTCCAAGAGGAGTGGAGAAAGCTGTTAGATGGATGGAATTTACTTCCATCGGGAGTTGCCAGTAACCTTTCGTGGGGTCAATCTTGCTAAATATGCGGGATGTAGACACATCCAAGATTAGATCCTCGCATGATGGAATCGGTTCAGCGTCACTTTTAGTTATCTTATTTAGGCGGCGATAATCGACGCATAGTCGAATAGAAGAGTCCTTTTTGGCGACAAGGACAATCGGAAAAGAATACTCTGACTGAGATTTTTGGATGATTCCGCTCGACTCGAGAGATAGAATTTCTTTGTCGAGGTTCGACCTATAGTTTAATGCAATAGAATAAGGTCGACACTTGATAGGTGTGGTGTCAGTCAGAACGATAGAATGTTCTATTCTATCTGTCTTTCCAGGGATGTCGGAGAAAATGTCTCTGTATTCCGTCACTAGCTCTAAGATTTGTCGTCGTTGGTCATCTGTCAGTTTCGTTTCTATCTTTATGCTGTCAATGGTCGCAGTCGAGTCTACAGTAGGAAAGGGGATTTCCATGTCGTCTTCGTCTGTCTCGTTCAATACTGTTGTGGTACTAGCTGCGTGTACTGTTATCTGGCTAAGTGTGTTTGCGCTGTCGCTGTCGTGTGTCGCCCTATCTAGTGAAGTTGTGTTGTGTTCGTTTGTCGTCTCATTGCTTGGTGATGGTGCAATTTGTTCGTCTGTCTGCTGTTCTTGTCGTGAAAAATATGGTTTCAGCATGTTGATATGGAATATCTTTAAGTGTCCTTTTATTGATATTTCATAATCAACATCTGATATCTTACGTTCGACGTTGAAAGGCCCTTGCCAAGATGTTAGCAACAAATTACGTTTGTCGGGTAGTAGCAGCAAAACCTTTTGGTTTGGTTCGAGGTGAATCGTTTTTGCACCCTTGTTTGCATAATCGCGGTACATCTGTCCTTTCCTCTCCAAAGATGCTTTGGCCAGTACACACGCTTTCATTATCCTATCGCGTGTTTCGGTTACCATCTCATATGGTGTTACTGCGGTTGGATTGTCTGGTAAGCTAGTGATTAGCTGATGGTATATTGTTAGGGGTCCTCGAGGGTTCGCCCCATACACTAATTCAAAAGGTGAGAAACCCGTACTTGTGTGCGGTATCTCTCTATGGGCAAATAGCACTGCTGGCAATAGTGTGTCCCAATCAGCTGGGTTTTCTGCTGTTACTTTAGCCAGCATGTGTTTGAGATCGCCGTTAATTTTTTCTATAATCCCGTTGCTCATTGGGTGATACGGGGTACAGAAATGTTGCTCTACTCCTAACAATTTGTTTAAGGCTTGCGTAGCAGCCGAAATAAACTGCGTTCCCCGATCTGATAAGATAGATCGTGGGAAGCCAAAGCGAGAAAATATATGCAAAAATACATTTGCCACATCTTTGGAGGTGATGTATTTTAGTGGAATTGCTTCGATCCACCTGGTACATAGGTCCACGAGAGTTAGTATAAAACGGTTTCCTTTGCTTGACACCTGATTCAGGGGTCCGACAATATCGACCGCTACACACTCAAATGGTCTGGTTGCTAATAATGACCGTTGAACTTCGGCCGTCACATGCTTTCCCTTTCGTACAAGATGTTGACAAATAGTACAAGAACGACAGAAAGATTTTATGTCCGAACAGAATCTCGGCCAGTAAAAATGTGATAGAACTCTGGCTCGCGTTTTATCATACGCCAAATGTCCAGCAAACGGTGACTCATGTGCGATTTTAAGCACATTTTGTCGGTATGTTACAGGTAACACCGTTTGCTGAATTTCGTGGTTATTACTTGTATAATAACGCATGAGAATTCCATTAAATTTTCTAAAGTACCAAGATGCATTCTTAGTCACTTTCGCTCTTTCACCCAAAAGTTTAAAATATGGTGTAATTGTATGGTCGGTGCTTTGTAACTCGATGAACTTCTGTCGAGTAGTGGTGGTATCTGCACCAATTGGTGTTAATAGCTGTAGCATTTCATTTTGTAAGTCAGTATAGTTTGTTTCTGTATCTGACCTTGTTACAGCGTTAGCTATATGTGTATCTTTCCAGGCTTTTATGTCGTCGTCTGTACATTCTTTCAATGCATCTAGACATCCCAAAATAAGGTCCGTACACGGATCTTGAAGGATAGCGCACGTAAATGTGCCGGTAAGGAACGGGGTATTGATATGCGCTTTTGCCAGTGGATATTTCTCGATGGTTCCCGAGAAAGTACGGCATTTGACAAATTCACCCGTATAATCTTCAGGTCTAGCAAGTTCTCTCCTTAGTCCCAGTAGAGTGCTGCCGCTATCAACTAAGCATTGGCATGGTTGTCCATTGACCAGTGCATCGTAGAACTTAAGTTTACCTCTGGAGGCACACGCTGCGTTAGCATCTTCATTTGAACATGGTATTATATGCCCACATTCTAATTTCCCATCCACATGAAATTTATGGCATACTTTACATTTAAAGTCTAAAATATCAGTTACTGATGATACACTCTGACATTCATTCGTTGGCAATACATTGACAAGTTCGGGATCTATGTCACTCTCATCGTCTGATAATGTATCGATGAGGGCTGCGTTGTTTGCCTTCATTTTCTGTCTCCCAAGACACCTATTGCTATAATGGCCATAACTAGAACAAAAATAGCATTTTACAGCACGTTTAAACGATGATCTTCTGCTTTCTTGCTTCTTTAACACTTGTTCTAGGTGTGACGGATATGTGGGGTTCTTATCACACATCGAATAAGTTGGGTGAAAAAGATTGCAATAATTACATCGAGGTGGTTTCTGATATGGTTTGTCCTTCTTACTATAGTCTTTCTGTTTGTAGGATCTATCAGGGACTCTGTTTGCAAAAGCTGTAATTTCTGTGTCATATGATGTAGTTTTAAATATGTCCCGATTAGAGGAAAAATAAGCTGACCCCCGTTTCTCTAATTGTTGAATGGAATCAATATCTGACTGTTGTAAGAATTTAGCAAAAGGGGTAGGCACTGTAGAAACAACTTTGTCCATTACCATTAGCTCTTCTAGTTTTTCATAGCTGTTACCTACTTTAGCCGCCTTAGTCCATTTTTTAAATGTGCTCTGCACGTTAGAAATGTAGTCTAAGAACGTTTCAGTTGCTTTTGGTTTAATCTGTGAGCATTGAATTTGGTAACCAGTAGCGTCCAAAAGAAAATGTTGCATTATCCTATCGTGTATGTACTGGTAATTGTTTCTAAGATCAGTAGGTATGGATTCTATTACTTTTAAAGGCTCCCCACTCAGGTTCCTCATGTAAATCATTGCCCAATCCTCTAAAGGTATTTTCTGTGTTTATAATTGGAACTCTATATTTTCAGTCCATGCGCTGATTGAATCACCTACAGTGTATGGTTTAATGAGGCCTTTGTACTTACTGAATTTGTTCTGTTCTTCTTGGCTCTTTTGTTTGCTAGAGGCTATTTGTATGTTAGAATCTACCTCCATTTCTTTCATCTTTAGTTTAGTTTCTGAATCTACCTGTATCTGCTTTTCTTTGGTGGCATGTTCTAAGTCTAACTGTTTCTGTTTGATAATTTGATCTAATTCTAATTGTTTCTGTTTGGTAGCCTGATCGAAATCTAATTGTTTCTGTTTGGTAGCCTCCTCGATCTCTTTCATTTCTTTTTGATGTTGCCTTTCTAATGCTCTTTCATCTCTGTCAAGAGCAGCTTTTCTTTCTGTTTCTTCTCTTTGTAGAGCAATTTTCCTTTCTGTTTCTTCTCTCTGTAGAGCTCTTTCTTCTTTATGCTTTTGGTCCGCCCATTTTTCTAGCTTATCTCCAGTGTGGCCCATGGCGATGCCCGCCTGGATACATTCATTTAGTGACGCCATTTTGTGGCGTAATGTTAGTTCAAATGATAATCTAATAATATGCACAGGATAGTTTACAATAATGTGTTAGTAATTGTACATCTTTCGCTGGAAAAAGAAGATGCATGATTAAGTTAGAGCATACCAAAATATTCGGAAAATATACTCATCTAATTTGTTGGACAGTGCGGTACTTGGGATGTTCCACCGCAGTCTTTCACACTACACACTGGTTTGATTTGCTGACACACGGCTGCGTTCTGGTTAGTAGAGCAGCAAAAATTAGACACACGCTTAAGTTGTAAATACAAGCTCACAATTCATCATATTCTATCAAATATTTCATATTTCATAAAGTTGTTACTATAATTTCCTATTTCATGCGATTGGTGAATGAGAATGTGATAGATAGTGATAGATGGTATTAATGATGAATGACATGATCGTCTGAATGATTGTTAAATGATAAATGAGATGATTAGTCGTATGGCCGTCAATGTCGTCTTGTCTTCGCCGTTTGACTCTGGCGTACCCTCGTTCTAGGCTGCAGTTCGTCGCTACTCTATTTACTGATTTCGTAGAATGGTGACATTGATGGCTGTATCACACGCAATGGAATGTACACGGTGGTTACGATGGTAATGTCCACTGATGATTTTATACATTTCAATTGCTTTTAGTATAATATCACACTTTTTAAATAATATTGGTAGAATTTCACACTTTACCGATCTAATTTGACTCAATTGTGGTTCACACCCCACAAATTTGGCGATCGTATAATTCACCACAAGAAAAAAATATTTTAATTTATAGTATGTATCACAATAAATTTGTATTACTTTGCAATATATCACACATCACAAATGTTGAAACGTGCATTGAACTAATTCTGGTACAGAACTTTGTAATATCAATCGATAGCTAGCGTTCGTTTAGTGGTTTATAATACCACTTGCTTGTTGGCGTTAACTGCTCGTTGAATATTACTACAACTGCCTGCTCTGGCTGTTCAGAAACGTTCACTGAAATCTGACTGTGTTCTGACCCTAATTCGCAGCTGGCGTTGATTCTTTGACCATTATGACACCAATTCGAGGTCTAGCCTGTCAGCGACTTGTGCGCTGCAGCTTTCAAGACTCCGCTACTTTCGCACTGCACAAAATAACAATTCATGACATTTGCGAAAGGAATGCAATTTATTCAGAGCCGACATGTGAATGGCTCTACAAGCGTTAGGTTTCATCATTGTTACACAATATGAATACATCAACGTGATGATAGATGATGCTAGCATTACACAATCTAAATGATATAGCCCTATGTTTGCCTATGGCCTAGAAAGCTATCGTATTAGTCAAGGATACGTCTGCCCTCTCTACCGTCTCCAGTCAGTCTGACCCGCTACACATAGCGTGGACAAGCACGGACACTTTTACCCTCCGTGCAGTCGCTATTATTGCGTGCCTGGTCTTGCCAGCACGCCGGCTGGTGAGTTTGAGTAACCTGGCATATCACGGTTACTCGTAAGGACCAGCAACCCAATTGCTTGGGGAAAGCCCTCGCTCATCTGTACTCCTTGCCCTCTGGTCTGACACAAATGTGTCTCCCTGTGAGGTTATTAATAGTAGTCAGTGTCTTCCCTGTCTGGGTGTCTCTCTACTAGCCTAGTGTTAACTCCTTACTCCTGTAAGGTCTTATTGGGGATGCTGACACATTCCCAGCAGCGAATTCTTCACTGCAAAGCCCACACCATGTTGCCTTTTTTTTCTGCGGGCCCTCTTCCCTTCCAAATAAAGGTTAATTGTTTTCCCTGAGTGACCCTTCCTCAGCGAGGCGAATCTCCTGCAGGCCAGCAATATCAATGTTAAGACGATTGAGTTCAGCATCAATCACAGCCGTTTTTCTCACATCTTCAATATTTGTCAAGTCAGTGGAAAATCCTGGACACATGGTTCTCATGTTCCAGGTTGCAAGCCGTAGCTTGAGGTTTCTATTATTCTTTTTATTAGTACCTGGTGCATTGGTTTTACAGCCTGCGATTCAGATTTTGTCCTAGCCCCAAGCACCCATTGAAGCAGGCAGGCTGTGGCGGATCAGCACCCAATTGGCTGGGGGTTGCCCAGCTTGAGGCGGGCGGTAGCTGATCAGTGACACCTGTAGATGTCTCCCACCGTCAGAGGCAACGCGTGGCGCCCCATGTCTACGCCAACTGACAAGGACTTATAACCCGTAACAGTTGCCTCTCGCTTTGATTCCGAGACCGGTTAAGACCAGGGATGGAGTTATTGCCTCTCCATAGCACAAAGCCTGGGCTAAAATAAAGAAACCATGTGTTGCCCATGCAGCATGATCCCTCTCTCGGCCTGCCTAGTTCTTCTCCAGAGGAAAGTTAACTCCCCTACATCTGGAACAAGACAAGCTGCAGAAGCTGCCGGATCAGCAAAGCAATGCTCTAACTGTCCGCCTGTCGGAGCTTCGATCCTAGACCAGCCGCCAACCAAGGCTTAGGGCCTGGTCTGCCCTGCCATGACATTTTGTCTTTAGCTTGCATTTCCTCGCACCAGGATAAGGCTTGTACCCTCCCAATTGCGCTCTTCCGCCCGAAGCCGTTGGCACAATGTGGGGTGTCGGGTTTGGTAAGCGCCGCCCAACATTCGGCGCTGACAGAAAGCAGGTAGTACCGTTGTTGGGTGGACATAATGATAAGGTTATATACTAAATCTCATAATTTTCCCTCAGTTGGTTACTGAGATATGGATGTTTATATTGAGGCACACAAATGTGAATGCACTATAGTAACAATCACTTTGAGGGGTTAGTAGGTCAGAACTGGTGGATTCATAAATCAATTCCCACTTAAACTGGATAAAGATAATAACAAAGAAGTTTATATTAAAAAGCACTTGAGACAATATAAAAGAAAGAAAGCTATGGACACTTAAGATTCAGAGTTATACTACAAATGAAGCTATCACCTTTCTGAAAGAATCACCATGACTAATTATCATCATCAAATGCCTTGCTGACTAGCTTGGCAATCATACTTCTCTACATCTTGCCATCTCCAACTACTTGTATTAATTTGTGTGCTGACATCTTTTGGTGTCATTATGAAATGCTAACAAGAATCTTCTCTCAGTGTCTTCTTCTGTCTCTTTCCATAAATATTACTAGTTGTCACATGGTCCAGGTTTTCTTTTCTAATGTGATGAAAATAACTATGACTGCCTTTTTCTGATGGTTATGATAGACAAGTTGTCTTTGCATCTTAGTCTCTTTCAAAACAATTACATTACTCACTGGCTGATCAGATTTTCAGCATTCTTCAATAAAACCACATCTATTAGGCCTCAGATGATTTTTGTTGTTGCTGCTTTACTAATTATCCAGGATTGACAGCCATATATTTGAATTAGTTCTAATACAGCCTTTATTAGAATTAGCTCTACGTAACATGCAATAGACGGTAGGCAGAGGATCTCCTTTTTTGAGGAGACAATGGCTACGGTCACTGACCAGTATGGTCACTGCTGGGAAGGAAAGCAATGGCAAACTACCTTCTTTACACATGCCAAGAAAATCATGTTGTGTTCACTTATCGATAATCAGAGAAACGGCGTAAATGGGTGCTCCATAGGAGCAGCCTCGCCCGGTAGGGATAGTCATGCGCACCAGGTGACTCCAGACCGTCAACAGGCTACTAGGTGCAAAAGATTAATATCATTGAAAGTAGGAACTTGGAATGTTAGAACAATGAATGCAGATGGAAAGTTGGAGGACATCAAAAAAGAAATGGAGAGAGAGAAGATTAACATATTAGGAATATCGGAAACGAGATGGAGAGGAGCAGGGATAAGGACAGGAGAGGATTGTAAGATTATTTACTCGGGGGGAGAAGAACAGCAAAGAGGTGTAGCCATTATATTAGATAAGCAAACATCAAATTCTGTCAAAGGATATTGGGCTGTGTCAGACAGAGTTCTATTAGTAAAATTAAACGGAAGACCTTTTAAAATAAATGTAATTCAAGTATATGCCCCAACAAGTGAAAGCAGTGAAGAAAGTATAGAGAAATTTTATAATGACATGGAGTCTGCTTTGAAGAACTGTAAAAAATCAGAAATAAATATCATAATGGGTGATTTCAACGCAAAAATAGGAAAGCAAAGCGATGGATGCAGTGTAGGCAACCATGGTTTGGGAGAGAGAAGTGAAAGAGGTTACAGACTTGTAGAATGGGCAAAAGAACAAGAAATGGTTGTAGGAAACACCTGGTTTAAACAACATCCTAGAAGATTATGGACATGGAGGAGTCCAGACAGCAGGATTAAAAACCAGATAGATTACATCCTGATAAGCAAAAGGTTTCGAAATGCATTAACAGTTGTAAAAACAGTTCCAAATGCAGACTGTTACAGTGATCACAGATTAATTATTGGCACATTGAGGGTAAAGTTAAAGAAAGTCAAGTATACAGCAGGAAACCCTAAATATGACTTGTGCAAATTGAAAACTGACAAAGAAATACAAGACAATTTTAACATAGAAGTAAAGAACAAATTTGATTTATTGTCTGATCTAGAGATCCTATTTCAAGATGTAGATGATCAATGGGAAATGCTGAAGAATTCAATCAGTTGTGCAGCAGAAAAAACTATTCCAAAAGTAAGGAAAGTGGGCCGTAAGACATGGATGACTGAAGAAATTTTACAACTAATGGAAACAAGAAGACAGAACAAAAATAATCCTGCCAAATATGAAGAAATTCACAGAAAAGTCAGAACCTTATGTAAGGAGGCTAAAGAAACATGGCTTGAGAAAAATTGCAGAGAAATTGAAAAACAACACAACAGTAAAAATGCGAAACTAATGCACAAAAGAATTCAGGAGATTACTAATCAAAGAACACGTACATCAGCAGGCTGCCTAAAGACAAAAGATGGAAGAGTCGTAATAGAAAAAGATCAGATTTTACATGTATGGTCAGATTACGTGAAAAACCTTTATGACGATAACAGAGACGAACAATATATTGTTCAAAATAACAATGAAGGGCCAGCAATTTTGAAGACGGAGGTTCAGAATGCTCTTAATCATATGAAATCTGGCAAGACCCCCGGTCCAGACAGCGTCACAACAGAAATGATTAATGCTTTAGAAGAATATGGAATAGATAAAGTTACCAGTCTGCTTAATACAATATATGATACTGGAAATATACCTCATGAGTTATGTAATTCTGTATTTATTGCAATCCCAAAGAAATCAGGAGCCTTGGAATGTGATCAACATCGAACAATTAGTATAATGAGTCACATCACGAAGATTTTGCTAAGAATTATCATGCAAAGAGTTAGGAGGAAAATACAACCTGAAATAGGAGAAGAACAATGTGGGTTTGTAGTAGGCAAGGGTACAGTAAATGCTGTGTATATACTGAGAACCGTAATCGAACGTTCTATAGAAGTAAACAAAGATCTACACCTTTGCTTTATTGACTACACAAAGGCTTTTGATAAAGTGAGACATGTCAACATGATAAGGATGCTTGAAGATCTACAAATTGATGGGAAAGACCTTAGACTTGTAAAAAACATATATTGGAAACAACAAGCTGCCATAAGAGTTGATAATGAAGTAAGCCAATATCAGCCTATTAAGAGAGGTGTGAGACAGGGATGTGTAATGTCTCCAGATCTGTTTTCCCTGTACAGTGAAAATATTTTCAGAAATATTGAAAATATGGAAGGAATCAACATTGGGGGACGATGCATCAATAACATTAGATATGCAGATGATACAGTCTTGATTGCAGACAATGAACAGGACCTGCAAAATTTAGTAGATGCGGTTGTTGCACACAGTGAACAAGAAGGGTTAGAATTAAATTGTAAAAAGACACAGATTATGGTCGTCACTAGGAAGAACGAAATACCACAGTGTAATATACAAGTAAATGGGAATATTCTTCAACAAGTGAATAGGTACAATTATCTCGGAACAGTAATAACATCTGATGGGAGATGCCTTGAAGAGATTAGAACAAGGATCGCCATGGCAAAAGTAGCCTTTAGCAAGATGAAAAACATACTGACCAATAAAAAGATGTCAATTGAAACGAGAAAAAGAGTGTTGAGATGCTACATAGAACCTGTACTTTTATATGGATGTGAAGCTTGGACAATGAGCAGCCAGGCTGAAAAACATCTGATGGCTGTAGAAATGTGGTTTCTGAGGAAAATGCAAAGAATACCATGGACAGCCAGAAAGACCAATGAACAAGTCCTTCAAGAAACAAATGAAGATCGTAAACTGATCAGAGACATTAGACGTAGACAGTCACAATTTTTTGGGCATGTTATGAGAAGAAATGATTTGGAGAACTTGGTGACAACTGGTAAGATCGAGGGGAACAGACCAAGGGGAAGACCTAGAAACAAGTATCTGGATGGCTTGGCCTTGTGGCATGGTCGAGACAGAAACACGGAACTGATCCACGACTCTGTTGATCGAGTGAGATGGCAGAACATGACCGCCCACGCTTACCGGCATGGCACATGATGGATGGATGGATGGAACATGCAATAATTCTTTTTATAACCTCCAATGACAAGGGTGTCACTTGTCGTCCCGGGAGGAACGTGGAATGAACAAGCACACCTTATTACTTCTTCTTCTTTGGGCTACTTGACTGACTTCTGTCTACACTCCTCCCTTCTGTCTTCCCTTCCATATATCTTTTCCTTTCTCTCTCTCTATTATTCCTTCATCACATACTCCGACAACAATTTCCTTCAACAATTAATAAAATATTTATTAAATAAAACTATGTCTGGTGTATGGATGGACTGTGTATATGTAGTTGGTATTGTCTGCTAGTGTGAATGCAAGATAGGACTTTTGACTTCGTATGTGCCGTATACTTTCTCGCCTCTTCTGTCGGCTAAAACACAGGACAGCACACATAGAAATGGAGTGATCTCACCCTGGATGATCTCCTCCTGCTTGAGTCTGGACTTAATCCAATTCTTGAAAAAAAAACAACTGTTCAATGTCTTATCAGCAGAAAATAATCCGATTTGGTAAATCACTGAAATCCAGATATTTCCTGTGTTTGGAAGGTAATATAGTCCACCCCTGAATACACACCGCCACTATCCAACATTGTCTAGAGTTACTATAAATGTTCTACACAATGTCTCTTGTTAATAAAGTTTAATGTTTCTGCACAGTGCAATTGCATGCAGTTTTAAGTATCCCTGCTTGCCACAGGTTAACGTCTTTTCCTTTTAAGGGCTTTAGTTGTATATTCGTTTGAGGATACAGTGTTCTGTATTTGACGTTACGTTATCACTTCTTCATATTAAAACATGTCTATGTTCTTGTTGGTTCTAAGTAGGTACTTTATTTACTCAAGTGAAGTAACCTTCATTTCTTCTCTGATTTCAATAGGGGGATTGGAACCTGTGGAGGAGATAGGTAATCTGGTGATATGAGTCTGCTTCATATTATTTTCTTATGTGAGAGTCCTTCTCCAGCCATACTGAGAAGCCTCCGAAAAACATACGGACATACGATTTATGAGTGCACTAAAGTTTACACGATTAGATAAACGAATGCAATGCCACAAGTCAAGAACAAACACCTATATCCCTATGCTACTATTACGCTAAGATTAGTTTACCTTATATCTTCTATTATCATCCCGGAATCGAAATTAATAATTAAGCACATCGGCACTAATATCCCATTGCCTTAAACAATACGGGACTATAATTTCTTTTCCACACCTGGGATTAATAGATATCTCTGTCCAGTTTGGAACACACACTAAAACAGAAAACCCAATTTCTACTATTTATATCGAGTGGCCCATCCTCCGTTATTGTTTGATGTTCATACCTCAACACTCGTCTCTTGACGTATCCTGCACATCAAAAGGCGGTGAAATCACGCAGTGATTAGTTGCTCGTTCCGTACGTTCTTACACTGTTTCCCTGGGTTCCCCTTACGCTAATACTTCAAAGCGTCCGAACCCGTTGATCGCCTTCTCCGTTAATTTTCCCGTTCTCGAAGTCTCCCTGTTGTTCTGTCCGTTAACATCGCTGGTCAATGACTCCTCACAATATTTTTATACCAGTCGGTCACTGCTCTTTAATTCGTCCTCATCTCAGAATGAAGTACTCGACTGTTAACCCTTCTCCTACATTGTCATTAATCGTACTATTCGAGTTTATCAGGGAATCAGTAAACTCACAGTATTCCCGTGACAAAGGGTTTACTGCATAAGATGTTCTTTAATTTATTAAATGCAATAATTGCTTGTCATATTCTTTTCTTTTTCTATGTGATACTCTCCCATCTGATATTGTGCCCTAGTACTTGCTCCAAAATAATGCCCATGAAACCACATCTTCGCTGCCTCCATGCTCTCCCTAATTCGTTCATTCACATCTTCAGTTATGTCTAATAAGACAACACTTAAGGCATTAACAAAACAATCATCTGACAGTCATAAAATGCCAAGAATACAGTGTATCTCAACTAATGTGTCAAACTGATGGCAACATCTTTTAGCAGCCACAATGGTATAGTGGTAATTTTTTGCGCTCGCTAGCTTTGAACTCAAGCGTAGTCCATACACACTATTTATAGTAGTGATGGACTGAATTTTGCGTGTGGATTAGCTTTCCCATTTAACCCTTGCCATCAGGTGAACCCACTCCGACTTCAGAGGTACTTGTAATTTACGTCCCCAAGTCAAAGACGACAGGTCAACATTTTAGTCCAGCTGTCCGGTATAGGGGTTGAACTGCTTACCTGGGCATCAGCACACCGGATGTTTAAGAACACATGTTCTTACCCATTCGGCCATGTGGACCTCCATAGTGGTTAGTGTGCTGGCTTACTATAACAGTGGGCTGAGTTCAATTCCTAGCAGTAGCAGGATTGATTTTTCCATGACCAGCATGGTTCTGGGGTTGACCCAGTCTAAAACACGGGTTCCAAACATTTTCAAAATTTCTGTGAATTGTCTGGGAAAGAAAGGTGAAGAGAAAGGGAACCAGTCACCCTACCTCATTGGGCTATGACCTACAATATATGAAGGTCTAACATTTCACACCCCGACAACAGTATCAATTAATATCAATTGGTCTCTGCTTAATTTGTGTTTCTTAATTATATTTGTCCACAAATCTTCTTAGTTAACATATATTGTTGTCTTCTGCTAATACAGTGTGTTTGTTTTATCTCTCCTCCACCTCACAAACACACACAGACACAGGTAAAGAAACAAGACACACACATATATCACGTATACTGATCAAATATGTTATTTCTATTACCATTAAGAAACTGAATGAGTCTACCTTAAAAGTCATTTCCACAGTCAATAATACATGTTTGAAATTTTTTTTTTTTTTAAGTTGCATATCCCTCACAGGACGTTGCAGTCAACACCAGCATTTTACTGCTGTTGTTGATGTCTTGACAAGTTTTACGTTCAGTAGTTTGCCATTGCTTTCTGAACGACGGGCCCCCATACCAATACGTTAAAACTCCAGTGCGACACCGCCTGCTGCCAAATCGGTCACCACTGTATTTCAAACGCGTGGTAAATGGCGCATGAATTGCGTTCACACGCCTTTAGGCCACAGAGACTGGCATACATCAAATAGACTGATCGGATGCGTTACATCCTTGGTTTGCCGACTGTTGCTGGTAGGCTCAAGGCGATGCAGGCGAAGGCATACCTCAGAGTAGCTGCAGACACAGACCACCCACTGCATGAGGCGCTGGGCGCAGTTAAGGGTCAGCGACTGTTAAGGGGGAAATCATGGATGGCTCAGGCGGAAGATACGATCAGACACGTGTGCCCCTTGGAGAACAGTAGGCGAGGAGAGGAGTGGGTCAGAGTGCCAGCGGAGCAGTCAGACTTGTGCAGAGTTATAGTCACATTAAGCAGGGAGTGGCCAGCAGAGGCCACGGAAGTGGAAATCCAGCAACTAATTCAGGACAATGCACACTCGGGTGATGTGATTATCTACACAGATGGTTCGGTGTCAAGAGGTGAGAGAAGAGGCTGGGGGTTCATAGCCAAAGCTAATGGTCGACGTTTGGTGCAGGAGAGACTGGCATATGATACCACAACATACAGCTTAAGAATGAAGGTGGAGGCAGTCACTGCGGCTCTCCGTTGGATGGAGAATACGGCACACACACACACACACACACACACACACACACATCGCGATTGTAACTGACTCAGAAAGCATGCTGACGAGGGTGAGGACGGGCAGGCTTCATGCGGAGTGGTTTGCTTCGCTTCGGAGGTCACGGGTGACAAGCATCGCCTGGATCTTTTCTCCGGGCATGCCGATGTGCTGGGAAATGAACAGGCGGACAGAATGGCTGGCTCTGCAGAACTTGGTGGAGTATTGATACATGACAAGGCAGACGTGGTTGCGGCCTTGTGGGAGCACGTGTACACCTCGGAGGAGCAAATGGATTACCATGGTCTGGCAAGAATGAGACAGCGAGGAGTGACGAGGGGATCTGGCCGACGCTCAACGCTCAGAGAAAAGGCGAGACGGACATATAATCAGATTGCTACTGGTACTATTGGTGTTGGAACTCTTCGCTGGCTGCTGAGGATGGGAACGGAGCGCTTATGGGAATGCCCCGAATGCTGTGATGTCGATTCCTAAATCAATCAATCAATCAATCAATCAGACTGATCAAATATGTTATTTCTATTAGTTAGTTAGTTAGTTAGTTAGTTAGTTGGTTAGTTGGTTGGTTAGTTGGTTAGTTGGTTAGTTAGTTAGTTAGTTAGTTAGTTAGTTAGTTAGTCTTTCCTCTTGAGCCTAAGTCGGCGCATAGGGCAGAAGTCATGGCTCTCCATATCTGGCGGTTCGCTGCTACCTGTAGTAGATCTTGGATGTTCACTTGGCCGTTGAATGAGCCTTCTCTGATGATGGTTCTACGCAGGGTCTCTTTGGTCTTCCCCGTTTTCTTTTCCCTACTGGTGACCATAAGAGGGCTCGGTAGGGGAGTCTTGTCGTGTCCATTCTGAGTACATGGCCGATGTAGTTCCAACGGTGTTTTCTTATAAAATTGGATACAATATCTTGCTTAGTCTCTTGTCTTATTTGCGCATTGGTTTTGAAATATGTCCACTGGATGTTTAGAATTCTTCTAAGACATTTTTTCTCAAAATTGTCTAATTTTTTTTTAATCTAAAGCTACCGTTGATTTCCAACTCTCACATCCATACGCTAGCACTGGAATCACACAAGAATTGAAGATTTTAAGTTTCGTATGTTGGCTGAGTGACTTTGACTTCCAGATGTTTAACAGTTTATTGAAGGCACCAGATGCCAGTGAGATTCTAGATAATACGTCTGGTGTTGAGTCCCCTGTAGATGTCATTTTGCTTCCTAGGTATGTGAAGCTGTTGACTTTTTCAAGAACATGGTTGCTTAATTTGGTGTCGTCTGAACTGTTGGTAAGATCAATAGTTTTTGTTTTTGTGGTGTTAATTTGGAGACCAATTTGTCCTGAAACATTTTGGAGATGGTTTATTTTCTCTTGAGCATCTGGGTGTGTTGAACTTAAAAGCACTATGTCGTCGGCAAAGTCTAGGTCTTCTAGAATTTAGTCAACCTAATGGATACCCCTATTTGTGTTGTTTGTGCATTTGCGCATAACCCAATAGATAGCTATTCCAAAGCGCATCAGTGACAAGACACAACCCTGTTTCACTCCCGTTTCCACTGAGAACCAGTCAGAGTTGCCTGATTTTGTTCTCACGCAGCAACATGTCTCCTTATAGAATGATTTTATGATCTTGGTATATTTGGCAGGAAAACCATAGATGTTAAGTAGATTCCAAAGTGAAGGACGGTGAATACCGTCGAAGGCTTTTTGAAAGTCGACAAAGTTGGTGATTAATTTCGACTGGAATTCTACAGAGTCTTCAATGATTATTCTAAGAGTGGAAATGTGGTCTATACATGACCGTTTTGGTCGGAAGCCAGCTTGTTCTTCTCTGAGCCTTTCATCTATAGACTTTTTCAATGTCACAAGTAACATGCTACAAAAAAGTTTGCCTGGTACTGACAGTAGGGTGATACCACGCCAGTTATTACAATCAGACATATCACATTTTTTTGGGGGACAGTTTAAAAATTACACCACCCTTCCACTGTTGTGGTGGGGATTCGTTTTGCCAGATTTCATTGATCATTTCTAACAAACGTTGTAAGGTATTCTCATCTGCTGCTTTGAGCATTTCACCTGAGATGTCGTCTTCACCAACAGCTTTGTTGTTCTTCAATTTTTTGATGGCTGCTTTAATCTCTTCCATGTTGAATGACTCACAGGAGGCATCTAGTGGTGGCATGATTTCTCCATCCAGGTTGGGAACACTGTCAGGCTGCGGTCTATTTATATTACCATTAAGAAATTGAACGAGTCTACCATAAAGGTCAATTCCATAGTCAATAAAATGTCAAGAGTAAAGAACCCTTTTACATGCCTTGAAATGTATTGAGTACAAGTTGCTAGCCCCATATTTTGACAGATCAATCAACACTAGATGAGTTCTGCGGTAAATATTATACCAGCTGCCCTTACTTCGCCTTTACCAATTTTAGGTAGGCTGGGTCGCTGTAGGAGACCAGGTCAATTTTACAATTCTGCCTCAATTTGTATTCCAACACTGAGCAGACAAGCACATTAGCCACACAACTACTGTGGCTCCTCATACTGGAATACTGCAGGGTTATTTCTGATTCTAATTTGATGAAATCCTATCTGTGGGAACACTGTTGCTGTGATTACTTTTCATTACATATAGATACCCCCACCCCGGGAAGGTTAACCTGGTCAACAAATGCCCACAGAAGTCGGATGTGTCGGCCTAACGAAGCAAGAACGCAGCTCTGCTGTAAACAGGCACAACGCAATCACGTCCGGAAAAAAAACTCTGGATGAACGCAGAAGAAGAAGAAGAAGAAGATACCCCCATAAGTGCTCCAGTCTCATAATGATCACATAGGGAGAATCTTAGCACAGTGCACACACTCTAACCACGGGTGAGAATCCAAATGTATGTATGCTAGAATCATCTCTGGCATAAACATTCTTTCTGTAGTTGGGTTTTATCATGTTAAATTTGGCCTAGGCCTTAGCTTATTCGAAGTGGCTTAGAGATATGATGTCTGCCTCAAACTGGAGGTACGGTAAAATTCACCATGTTGATGGAATGGGCCTTACAATATATTTAAAAAGTATGATTTACTCGCCCTGATCCTGTGGTAGTGGATCACATGTCTAGATTTCTTAGATAACAGTGAAAAGTCTGCCTCTAACTGGAGGTACAGTAAAATTCACGATGTTGATGGAATAGGTTTTACAAAATATGTTAAAAGTATGATTTTCTCACCCTGATCCCATGGTAGTGGATCAGACATCTAGATTTCTTAGATAAGGGTGAAAAGTCTGCCCCTAACTGGAGGTACAGTAAAATTCACAATGTTGACTAGATTTCTTAGATAAGGATGAGAATATAGGAGGATCTGTGTGTACATTGTGAATGCTAGCAATTCCTAAGAATACTCTGTAAAGTGAACCCTTGTCCACACCTTGAAGTATACTGAGAATATGGCTTCAAGGTAAGAGGATCAATATCCTCAGTTTTACCTCATATTGCTGGGTCTTTTTCTGCAGAGCGGTCAGTCAAAAGCCTCATACAAAGAACAAACCCCGTAGACCCTCAAGTCTCTGAGAAAATTGTACTCATGAACTGAAAGAGTCCAGAAACAACCTTCGAAGCTCAAGGCAGACAGTTTTACAACTTTGCCACGGAAATTATATAGTACTAGCCCCATATTTTTATAGACCTATTAACACTCGATGGGTGATGTGTGGTCAGTATCACACCGACTACCTTTACTTCTTAGATCATTTCCTAGTATCCATTCTAGGATGGGTCGACCTGGGGACCCAGATTAAAGTTGCATATCCTTTATATAACCTATATATATATTATAGACATCGCAGTCATTTTTGGCTTTTGTGCTCTTGACAAGTTTACGTTTAGTAGTTTGCCATTGCTTTCGTCCGGCACCAAAACCATTTTATTTTTAAAAAAACAACGCAAGGCAGTCTGCTGCCAAATCACACGCAACTATGTTTCGAACGCAGACTTACAGGCAGGAAGGCAAGTGTGCTGTCCACTGTGCTACTATGAGGCCTATAGAATTCTCTGTGCTTACAGATAACTCCTCACAACAGTTGACTCATGTGAATTTTCCTTCTCTTTTGATTAGAAAAGTCACTACCATAATTACAGGGATGGCCAGGGCTTTGAACGTAGGTAAGTTGATTCAAAAGACCTGATTTCAGAGATAACTACAGGTTCATCATTCTGTTACCAACAAGTACAGTCTGCTGATGAAACGATATACTTTCTCATTACTAGGTGTGAAGTAAAGATATCTTTTTCGATGTAGTCAGCACTGCGTTCAATGCAAGTCCTCCAGTGCAGATAAAGTGCTTAGATTCCTGTAGAAAAAAATTCTCTTCATCACGTGTAACCACTCTGGGGTCACTACTCGGTGGTGTGCCTGACCCGGTCGTGAACAGTCTGACACAGAAGTCACGTCGTTTTGAAACTTCCTACTCCACTCAAACACATGCTGGACTAACAGGCATGCATCTGGACTGACAGGCATGCATGGCCACACTGAACCTTCATTCACTGAAGAATTTCTATAGGTTTCACCCCTTCACTGATCAAAACACGGATAACTGAATGCAACTCCTCTTTGGTACATGTCAAAAGTGGGGTGGCCATCTTCAAACTGTCCTTATGACATCATCATATTTATCTGCACAGTGATGTCACATGCTTAACACTCTTGACATCCTTAATAACAATATTGACAGACTACATAACAATGGCATGGTTATTGTAATTTCTATCACACTTTTAAGGTTTTCATTTGAAGCCACCTTATATGTTCTAGTGCTCCACAGCAAGTCACTGAACTTGAACACAACTCTGCTTATTCAAGTGGGCTGATTCCACCT
This sequence comes from Cepaea hortensis, assembly GCA_963921405.1. Lineage (NCBI taxonomy): Eukaryota > Metazoa > Mollusca > Gastropoda > Stylommatophora > Helicidae > Cepaea > Cepaea hortensis. The sequence goes on along the minus strand of OY992885.1, from coordinate 48,419,623 downwards.
GTGAGTTCATCAGCTTTTCATCTTTCATTGATATACGATACAGATGCACACACATAACAGTAAACAAACATAAAGGTAACATATGCTGGAAATCTCTAGATTTTATTTCATCATTTACAATAGAATTCAGTTATATATGATGCACTAAATCCATTTTCAAACAAATCATCCATATGAAAATCATCATCACAATCATGTGTTACGCTGCACTCCTGGTGCCACACTAACAAAGTGGCTAGATGCTTGCCTACCGGCACGGTGGTCTTGGGTTCAATCTGTATAGAGGCAGATTTGAACTTTTAAAATGACCTGAACTCTCTGGTCAACCCAGCCTAAAATTAGTACCAAGAAATGTCTTGGGAAGTAAAGGCAATCAGTGTGATACTGACCCATCACCCACTGAGTGCCAAATCATTATCATTATCATCAAGTGCCCTGCCAGCTGGCATGGGCGTTCATGTCTCTCCACAGATTGCTGTCCTTTGTGTTCTGGATCAACTCGGCTTATGATACTCCTCCATACCACTGTCTCAGTCAATCCAGCATCATTTCTGTTCGTCTGCCTCTCTTCCCTCTGACCTTTCCAGTTGTCATGATGTTCAACAATGTCGCTCTTCTCTTCACATGACCAAAGATAGAGTGTCAAACGTTTCATAAAACTATGGGTCTAGCCCAGTGGTTCTGAACCGGTGGGGAATTCCCCCCAAGGGGGGAATTTTAGGGTTTCCAGGGGAGAATGAAGATCATTTCAAGATCGCGTTAATACAAGAACCGATTACTTGATATTGCTTTTCCCTTCATACTTTACAGTTATGCACGTCTCATCCTTCTAAAATTCATTTTATAAAGTAAGTAGACCCACAAATCACGTTTTATGTGGATGTCTAGACCTGTTTTAACATATTTACCTTCCATTTGTACGTATACTGTGTAGGGGTGGAGGGATTTTTAGGTAGGAAATATGAAAGGGGGGGGGAATGACGTTCTGAAAATATGGTGAAGGGGGGCATGGGCCAAATTTTTTATAGGAAGGGGGGGGGGGGGGGGGGGGGAAATAACGTTCTTAAAATACGGTGAAGGGGGGCACGAGCCAAAAAAGGTTGAGAACCCCTGGTCTAGCCCATATGCTCATATTAAAGCAATTAAAAGGGTCATTTGATTTACTGTTTTATGCTGAGTTCCACAACCACCTGTCTATCCTCTGTGTTTTGGTAAGTTCGACCATCTTCCATTCCACTTTACCAGAGCCATTCAATATGTTATCCTCTGTCAACCTCTGTCTCAAACAACCTTGATCTTTCCCAGTTGTCACAACCTGCTCTAGACCCTCTCATCTAACAACATGATCAACATGTCTTGTCCTGATGTAGGCAATCAACGGTCATTGTGAATTGGCGTCTTGTGGTAACTCAATAATTGTCCTTTGTATGTGGGATTCTTAGCACTCCAAGAAAAACAAACCACATTCCTGTGGCCTTCAGTTTCTACTCTCTTTATTCAGTGTCCATGATTCAAAGGCACAGGAAAATAGCATTCTGTTTACAAAATGCACATCAATCTGCATATTAGCTACTTAATAACTGTTTACAATAGTTTAATAAGGCCATGCTTCAATATGAGCTTCACTGGGCATTAGCAGGGTCAGGTTCACATCGACAAATTATTGAAATGCGCCTGTCTCTGGGAACTATCTGGTTTCTGAATACAGAATCTTCAGCCTTGAGGACTTCATGTGTGAATTCATACCGGGCTCTTAACCTGAAAAATAAATGCATAAGCCATGTTAAATAAAAACTGAGTAAATATAATAACATCATAACTCCAAATCACTCCTGTGGTTACGATACAGTTACAATTTATTACTATGTATTTACTTCTTTCAATCTTTAACCAATTAGTTTTTAAATCAAAATATGGATGGTTTTATTAAGGATATTCATTTGAAACCCGTTCCAGTGGCTTTATTACAAAAGCATGAAAGAAACATTAACAGGTGTGGTAGAATTAAACAAAGCATTCATCTTGAATGAATTACGCACCATGGGTTGGTCAGAAGAAGTCGCCATAGGCATTCAGGCAAGCATCCCATTGCTTAGGTAGGAGGCGAATGCCGTGTGCAAAAAAGGATTGTGGTTGCTCACTGAACCAAGTGATTACCGCGTTCATTACGTCTGCATCTGTGTGAAATCGTTGCCCCTTGAGAGTTTGTTTTAGAGGTCCGAACAAATGAAAATCACATGGCACAAATCAGGACTATAGGCTGGATGTTGCAGAATTTCCCACTTCTTCCTTGCTAATGCTTCCTGCACAATCTTTCTGACATGCAGACGAGCATTATCGCGCAACAGAATCACACCACGAGAAAGCATGCTGGGTCGTTTATTCTTGATGGCTTTTTGCAGCTTGTCTAGTGTTTGCAAGTAGAGGGTAGAGTTGATGTTGACACCAGGTTCTTTAAAGTCGGCCAACAATAGCCCTTCATGGTCAAAAAATGTGCTCAGCATAACCTTATCAGCGGAAACCTACAACTTGAATTATTTGGTTTTTGGTGATCCAGCATGCTTCCATTGCATGCTCTCTCTTTTGCTGCTCGGCTCAAAGTGGTGACACCATGATTCATTGCCTGCCACTATGCAGAAGAGAAATGCACCACCTTCCACTCTGTAAAGCAGCAAGTGGTTCAAACACCATCCCATGAAATGAGAACAAATGAAAATCACATGGTGACAAATCAGGACTATAGGCTGGATGTTGCAGAATTTCCCACTTCTTCCTTGCTAATGCTTCCTGCACAATCATACCGACATGCAGACGAGCATTATCGCGCAACAGAATCACACCACGAGAAAGCATGCTGGGTCGTTTATTCTTGATGGCTTTTTGCAGCTTGTCTAGTGTTTGCAAGTAGAGGGTAGAGTTGATGTTGACACCAGGTTCTTTAAAGTCGGCCAACAATAGCCCTTCATGGTCAAAAAATGTGCTCAGCATAACCTTATCAGCGGAAACCTACAACTTGAATTATTTGGTTTTTGGTGATCCAGCATGCTTCCATTGCATGCTCTCTCTTTTGGTGCTCGGCTCAAAGTGGTGACACCATGATTCATTGCCTGCCACTATGCAGAAGAGAAATGCACCACCCTCCACTCTGTAAAGCAGCAAGTGGTTCAAACACCATCCCATGAAATGAGAACAAATGAAAATCACATGGTGACAAATCAGGACTATAGGCTGGATGTTGCAGAATTTCCCACTTCTTCCTTGCTAATGCTTCCTGCACAATCATTCCGACATGTAGACGAGCATTATCGCGCAACAGAATCACACCACGAGAAAGCATGCTGGGTCGTTTATTCTTGATGGCTTTTTGCAGCTTGTCTAGTGTTTTCAAGTAGTGGGTAGAGTTGATGTTGACACCAGTTTCTTTAAAGTCGGCCAACAATAACCCTTCATGGTCAAAAAATGTCCTCAGCATAACCTTATCAGCGGAAACCTACAATTTGAATTTTTTGGTTTTTGGTGATCCAGCATGCTTCCATTGCATGCTCTCTCTTTTGCTGCTCGGCTCAAAGTGGTGACACCATGATTCATTGCCTGCCACTATGCAGAAGAGAAATGCATCACCCTCCACTCTGTAAAGCAGCAAGTGGTTCAAACACCATCCCATGCATTCCTCTTTTTGGTGGTCGGTCAACATCCGTGGTACCCACTGTGAACACACCTTCCGATATTGCAGTTTCTTACGAACAACCTTTTGAATTGTCCCAATTGGCACATCAAATTCTTTTGTTAGCAAATGTATGCTTCGACAATAGTTCATTTGTACTGCTACATCAATTTTGGCGATGGTTTTTTTCTGTTGCAACAATATGCTCTTGACCCGGCCGTCGAAGATCTGTCGTGAACTGACGTCCTTTCCTGAAACAGTCGTGCCCAGTCTGTCACTGTTGTCTTCGACACACAGTTGTTACCTTATGCTGCCTGCATTCTTCGATGAATGTCCACTGGTCAACATCCTTTAAATGAAGGAAACTGAAACATCGCTCTTTGAGCTTCTTTGGACGGATTTTGGATCAACCCGGCCATTTTCTCAACGGTCAGAAACAGAACCTATGCATTATGGGACAATAAGCAAGTGCTCTTTTATTCATTGGTCAGTACTTATCACATGGCTATGACATGATCATGTTCAATGTATGCAATTATGCGCGGCACAGCACGAATGGATTTCAAATTAATGTCCCTTATATTTAATAATTTAAACTTTACTACAAGAGACTAGTATCCCCATAATAATTTATTCATACTTTATCAGTAATTGTGTTTGTTAAATTTCTAAACATTTAAATCAAGACTCATACACCCACCAGCCCACACAAACACATATATGAACTAAAGACTGATTTTTAAAGCAATTAAAGCTCTCGCTCGCTCTCTCTCCCTCTCTCTGTATATGAGTGAGTGAGTGAGTGAGTGAGCAAGTGAGTGAGCAAGTGAGTGAGAGAGAAACATTTTGTGTTTATTTATGTTTTTTAATCATCAAATCTTTACAAAAAGAGACATAACTATTGGAAGTCCGGAAGCCAGCTCTGTTGAGAAGGGGTTTTGGACACAGTTCATAATCCTGCATACCACGTTCGAAACACAGCTGTGGGCGATTTGGCAGCAGACCACTTTGTGTTCATTTTTATAAAATGGTATGAGTACTGGTTGTTCAGAAAGCAATGGCAAACTACTAAACGCAAACTTGCCAAGACATCACAAACAGCCTAAAAATGCTGGGGTTGACCGAAGTGTCCTGTAAATGATATGCAACTTATTGGAAGTCCAGAGTTGCAAACATATATTGCATACATATTTCATAATTAATAGATATATACACTATACATACTTCATAATGTATAGACTACGTCTTGGAAGGAAGACATCTCCATATTTAGAACTGTCTTTCTCTAGTGCTAAACGCATCACACATGATGATAAAAGACACATTCCTGCAATGGTGTCTCCACAGAACTGCAAAACAAAGTGTCACTGACTTTAAAACATAAGCCTGTGCATCAAAGAAAATGAAAAACAAATGAGTTTAAGAAGAAAGATTAGGAAACTAATGTTTCAGAGAGAGAGAGAGAGAGAGAGAGATAAGTGAGTGGAGTGGAGTGGCGTGGAGTGTGTGTGCGTGCATGTGTGTGTGTGTGTTTTTTTGTTTGTTTTAAATTATCATCATTCTGTGGCTTGGTTTGTGCAGAACTTTTCCCACATTACAGTCTTTCAAAATTTCTCCTAGTAGTAGTTGGGACTCTGAGATAAGTAACATTTTTTTTCATATTTTCATTTTCTTTTCATTGCTCTCATTTTTTCGTTTTTTTATTCTTCTCATCCCATCCTTATGCCTTAATGTAGTCGCCGGATGATCTTCTCCTGTGCTATATGTTGTGTTTCGTGCATGTATTTGTTTGATGATAAAGGCTAGTTGCTGCAACGTACTGTGTGTCATAATTCTGTTCTGTAAAGATGCATTACTTTGTGTTATTTTATATTGTTTCAATCAATAAAGACTTTAACTGTTGTAGTTTTTGCAGAGCACTGCTTGCTCTTCTTTCAATTTCTGTCATAACAAATCTATTGCCCATCAGCAGTGATGTATTCACAAACTGCAAACATCTGTATTCATAAACACCACAATAAAATATGAAATAAAATAGAATTACCCGAACTGCATCCACATGAGGTCTAATGTAGCCTTCCTTTGATATGTCTAGCACATGGACATGTGGCAGTGGCACAACACCTGGCCCAAAAGCCAGCTTCTGAACTCGACGAATCACTTCTGAATTATTTTCATTCCAAGAAGTCTTTTCTGTTTCTCTGTACATATGAATAGCCTAGAATAAAAAGCAAATGTACAGAAGAAAAAAGGAAAAACAAATATAAAATAAAAATGTGCTACAGCTATGTAACTATTAAATTATTCCTTGTGTTTCAATTATATCTGTATCAGCTCAAATGGATGCTAATTGGAACTTTCCACACTAGAAGGTAATAATAATCCTCATGTGCTTTAGGGCGTTCATGAATCTCCAGATCTCAGTCCTTGGTGTTCTGGAATAATTTCATCGATGATATTCCTCAATGCCACTGGTACTGAGGAGGAGGATCAAGCATTTATGGACTGAATGGTTCGATGTGCAGTGAGGATAATCTGACGAATAACTGACTATTGAAGATAAACATGATAATACTGGTCAGTGACACTGTAATTGCATCATCACCACATCATGTAGCATGTCCTTGAGAGAATGTTGCTCTCATCACAACCTACCAGAACAATTTTCCATCCTGTATCTGTGTCCTTGCAGTATGCAGTCTCATGGCAGAATATTGCTCTCATCACAACCTACCAGAACAATTCTCCATCCTGTATCTGTGTCACTGCCATATGTGGTCTCATGACAGAATATTGCTCTCATCACAACCTACCAGAACAATTCTCCATCCTGTATCTGTGTCCCTGCCATATGCAGTCTCATGACAGAATGTTGCTCTCATCACAACCTACCAGAACAATTCTCCATCCTGTATCTGTGTCCCTGCCATATGTGGTCTCATGACAGAATATTGCTCTCATCACAACCTACCAGAACAATTCTCCATCCTGTATCTGTGTCCCTGCCATATGCAGTCTCATGACAGAATGTTGCTCTCATCACAACCTACCAGAACAATTCTCCATCCTGTATCTGTGTCACTGCCATATGTGGTCTCATGACAGAATATTGCTCTCATCACAACCTACCAGAACAATTCTCCATCCTGTATCTGTGTCCCTGCCATATGCAGTCTCATGACAGAATGTTGCTCTCATCACAACCTACCAGAACAATTCTCCATCCTGTATCTGTGTCACTGCCATATGTGGTCTCATGACAGAATATTGCTCTCATCACAACCTACCAGAACAATTCTCCATCCTGTATCTGTGTCCCTGCCATATGTGGTCTCATGACAGAATATTGCTCTCATCACAACCTACCAGAACAATTCTCCATCCTGTATCTGTGTCCCTGCCATATGTGGTCTCATGACAGAATATTGCTCTCATCACAACCTACCAGAACAATTCTCCGTCCTGTATCTGTGTCCCTGCCGTATGCGGTCTCATGCCTGGTGTCTCTAATGTCCTGTGTTCCCCATCACGTTGGCTGCTCTCTGCCCCTACTTCCAGGAACCATGCCTTCTGTTTCTGTTCTTTCTAAACCATTGTGATATTTAATAGGACTGAAGGAATTCAGTTTCTGAAAATAATGCTGCTTATGGGCCGATATTCTCCAATGTATATATCTTGTAAAATTCAGTATTTTACTTCACAATGTAAAATGTCAGTGTTTTAACTTCACAATGTAAATTGTAAGTATTTTACTTCACAATGTAAAATGTCAGTATTTTACTTCACAATGTAAAATGTCAGTATTTTACTTCAGAATGTAAAATGTCAGTATTTTACTTCAGAATGTAAAATGTAAGTATTTTACTTCACAATGTAAAATGTCAGTATTTTACTTCACAATGTAAAATGTCAGTATTTTACTTCACAATGTAAAATGTCAGTATTTTACTTCACAATGTAAAATGTCAGCAATTTACTTCACATGAACCATGCTTTTCTAAGAAAGCGTCTGTAACATTTAAATTCAAAAGCCTCAATTTTCTTCTTTGATGATTGCAAAATGCTAATTGCACAGGCTTAATTAATGTGCGAGTCCAATAAGTAATGAACAAAAAGTTCTACAATACTCTGTTTCATTAAGTATACACTGGAAACAGCAGTGATGATGAACTAAAGACTGCAATGTTCTATGACAGAAAGGGTTGAGAGACCCTGATGTGCCAAAGACTGACAAAAACCTCACATCATCTCTATGTGTGGCATTCTGGGTAGACACAAATCTGGCTAATGAAGAGAAGATCAAACATGGTTTTTGGTGTGATGAAGCCTGCTGACTATAAACTTCGCACACTGTGAGAGTACAAAAGTATCACAGCAATTCTCTGCAATGATGATAGACAATCATTGCCCATGTCTTGCACACACTGTTGAAGAGTTCATGAACATGACCAGAATGAGTGAGTTGCTTGCCTTCTGGGATGGAGCCAAATTATCTTAAGTCTCCAATTCAAGCCAAACAAGACGCAACAGCTCAAACTGACAGAATTCTACAATAGTAACAATCTATTATAGACGATCATTGTTTGCTATCTCACATTACTATCAAATCTGTGTTCTTATCAAAATATGCATTGAGGCCAAGCCATCAAAGTATTTATCTCTTTGCCTTCCCTTTGTTCTATTCCTATCTGTTGTGCCAGTTACCACTAAGTTTTCAAGTTTATTTCTCCTCACAATGTGGCCATAAAATCTTCACTGCCTTGTCCAATATCTCTAATAAATTTACTGTTTTCATTTCTTTCTTGAAGGACTGTCTCATTAATTGTACTGTCTGTCTGTGGTATTCTTTGCATTTATTTTAGAAACTACATTACCACTGCCATTAGATGTCAGCTTGTCTGCTTATTGTTTAACAGCACTTCTATATAGCACTTTAATGTGCTTTTTTTTTCTCACTACGACTGACAACCTTTTACAGGTGAGTATGTTTTCCACCTAGCAAAAGGCTACTTTTTGTACTGATTCACCTGTTTAAGAATGCTCCCATTTATTTAGACATGGTATTTCATTCTTCTTGGAAAGATAACCATAGTATGATTGATATAAAAAGCACAACACTGATCTTGCTATAAATGGTGAATAATAAGCAATCTTATAACACTTCCTGAACAGGTAACGTTTCAGATGATGTTCTCTTCAGAAAATAAAACTAATTTTGGAAAACTGCAAAATACATATTACTTTATAGAGTGAACATGACACGCAACCAAAAAACTCTTACATGTGACATTTTTTTTTTACTTAATGCTCAGATGTAACAGTGAAGATAACTAGTTACTCACATGAGAAGAGGACAATACAAATGCTCTGAAAACTTCGTGAGAACAGGTAAACTGGAAAATGTCATGACAATAGAAAAGTCTGATGGAAAAAGTGACAAAGAAAATCCAACATAGAAAATGCTCGACAACTTGACAACATGGCAAAGGAAAACATCTGTATTAGAAATTATTGACATAATACAAAATAGGAGATTATGGACAAACATGACAACCTAGGCAACATGGCATAGACTGTAAGCAGAAGAAATAACAGTGAACAATTTACAATATAAAATAATTGTTTCAGTCTATCAGTCATTGGCTTTAAGATCACGACTCTAATAACAATTAAAACCCACCCACAAAATATAGTTATAGTATGTGTGAATCTCGTTTGCCCTTGGATACTCGATTCAATATGGTAAATTAAAACAAAAATAACCTGGGCTCGTCTGGGATTTGAAACCAGGCCCTCTCGCACCCAAAGCAACAATCATACTCCTATACCACAGGTCAGCATGGTCGAAGGGGTAAGAGCGCATGTTCTTAAACATCTAGTGTGCTGATGCCGAGGTTAGCGGTTCAACCCCTACACCAGACAGCTGGACTAAAATGTTGACCTGTCGGCCTTGACTTGGGGACATAAATTACTAGTACCTCTGAAGTTGGAGTGAGTTTGCCTGAAGGCAAGGGACACTGTTAATAGAGAAAGCTAATCCCACACAAAATTCAGTTCATCAGTATTATAAATAGTGTGTGGACTACGCTTGAGTTCAAAGTGAGCGAGCGAAAAAAAAATACCCCTAGACCAACGAGCCATTATTTTAGGAGCGAAACTAGAGTCTAGTGTAGAGGTTCCCAAACCACAGCCCGCGGGCCACCTGTGGCCCGCCAGCTGTCAGAAAATGGCACGCGAGGTCTATCTGTTTCTGTCCGAAATAAATGAATTGCCTACAGAACGGGAATGTCTGCTGAACGATGACTGGCTTAATGACCTGGCATTGTTGGTGGACATCGCATCTCATTTAAACTCTTTAAATGCGAGGATCCAGGGAAAAAACAAACTATTCACAAATTTGTGCGATGACATTTCTTCATTTAAAATGAGACTACAACTGTTTATCGGACAGCTGACTGAAGGGACTTTAGAGGCGTTTCCAACTCTGAAGACGCTTGTGTGGAAAAGAAATGTGGCTTGTGCAAAGTAAAAGTTACAAGTCTTCTGGATATCATTCAGTCGAGATTTCAAGAGGTCACAATAGAGGAGGATAATATTGCCCTCTTCATAAATCTGTTCGTATTTCCTGATGCCAAGCTCTGTCAATTACAGCAAAACCTTCAGCACGAAGTAATTGATTTGAAATGCAATTCTGCACTGAGATGTACATTTCTGGAGCTGACGGCTTCACCTTCAGCTGATCATATGATTTCCTTCTGGCGACTATTGCCTGTTGAACAATTTGAACACTTGCATTCATTCGCCCAGAGATATATCTGTTGTTTTGGTTTGACTTACAGATGCGAGCAGTCATTTTCCGCAATGACCGTTATAAAAAACAAGCAACGTTCCAGACTTTCCGACAGTAACCTAGCTGCGCTTATGACGTTGGGCACGACAGATTTGTGCCCATACATTGGTAAACTGGCATCTGAACTTAAGTAACTGGTTATGAAGAACAGTTACAATTGTAAATTAATTATATTAATAGCGATTTTCGAAACTGGTTTAAAATTTATTGTTAAATGAAATTTTGATTTTAAACCAAAACATGACCGCGGTGTAGTATTGACACAGACTGCCTTTAAAGCTTTAGAATTTTGTTGACGAAAGTTAAGAAAGATAAGAATGATATTGCACGACTTTTATAATTTTATAACCTTGTGGCCCGCTTAACTACCGAAAATAGTAGATATGGCCCTCTGCTTGAAAAGCTTGGGAATCACTGGTCTAGTGCTTCCAATCTGATGTGGACAAGGCCCAAGGTTCGTACCGGAATACGATCAGTGTTGCCAGCAGTGGGTTGTGCTCAATCTTCAAACATCAAATCCCGAAACAACCAAATAAATCAATTTAATAAAACTATAAAGTAGTGGACCCTTTTCCACACTACTTTCTGAACTTAGCAGGCAGCATAAGGTCACCATACAGTGGATACCATCCCACTGTGGAGTACCAAGAAATGGCAGAGCTGATCAATTGGCAAAGGAAGGAGCAAAAGAATAACAGCTTGATGTGCCCATTACATACCACCGAAAGAAAATAATGATCAAATCAGTCAGAAGGCCACCAAAACCTGCTCAAGACGACTACCACGTTATGGACAGACCAGAACAAGACATTATTCTGCGCCTCAGAACAGGACACACTAGATTACGCAACCACATGTATACAAAATTCAAGATTGGTGACTCAGCCATGTTCACATGTGGTTTGGCGTCACAGACAGCAGAGCACATACGCCAAGACTGCCCAAACTACAACATACCCAGGCATACCTTTTGGCCTGGAGAGACAACAGTGGAAAATAAACTCTAAGGACTGCTGAGTGAACTAAAAAATACTGTTAGATTCATACAAGAGACAACATTAGTTATAGACATATTCCAAGCGAACGAAAGAAGAAGAAGAAGGACCCTTTTCCATGCCTTGAGACATACCGGGTATACAGTGCTAGCCAAATATTTATATAGACCAATCAACACTCAATGAGTGATGTGGTCAATAGTATGCTATCCACCTTTGCTCACCAGAATATTTCTTAGTGCCCATTTAGGCTGTGATGACCCGGTCTTAATATGGATTCTAATAATACCCCCAGAGAAATATGCACTTCTTAAGTGATGTGATGATATTTGTTTTATTGAACACGATTAAAATGGGTGATGAAGAATGATGTTCCCTCCCAATGATAACACAAACTTCAACCAGCAAAGCTTGGACATCTGTTAATATGTATAACTTCAAATTGTATACTTACATTATCCCAATGACCTGTCTGATATCTCAGTCGTGAAAGGTATCTTTCAGTTTCATTCAACAGAGACTTTTCTTCCTCTTCGGTCAGGAAATCTTTCTGTACGAGCATATCTTTAGCCAAAATTGCATATATATTTTTGTCATTTGCATCTAAATAGTCCAAATTAAGACTAGCCGTATCTTCAGGTTGAGAAAATTTATTTACTGAACTGAAAGCTGAATGACAATGTATCTGCACATATGATGCATGGTGGAAAACACTTTTATGTTTCCTCTGTTCACATTTTAAAAGATTCTGCTGGTCAGTCAGAGGATTTTTAAAGTATGAAAGTCTGCAAATACTACTGAAGTTTCTTCTTCGAAAGTGATGGGTAACTTGACTGCACTTGAGGTAACTACAGAACATTTCTGTGATATTTCTGAAATGAAATATAAGGTTTCATTGAATTCATCATGTACTGCTAACACACACAAAAACACTACTATTATTAATACTACTACTTCCAGGCAGAACCAGGCAGCACAAGCTAAAGGTAAAGACGTTCCAGTATGACAATACAGGGCAAGATGTGAGTAAAATAAGACGTGACAAGCGCAGAACGTTTCAGGGCAGGAAAAAAAGCTGGGAGCAGCCACTGTGGTGGAGTTTCGAGGTGGAGAAGGCTTGGGTGGATAAGCGTAGTGCTGTAAGGAGATGGCAAAATGCCAAGAAGAACAGAGCTGGTCATCCTAGTCCCTGCTTGCACTTAGAAAGAGAGATGCACACAAAAGTAAGCTATTTCAAAAAACTGGTCACGGTGGTTAAAAGCGAAAAATGGGCAGAGGTGTGTCAAAGAGTAAGCACAGACAAGTCACTGAAATTGTTCTGGCGACTACATAAAGGCATGAGTGGTGTAGTCAAGAATAAGAGCATTTCTGACTTCCAAGGTGCTGACCTCATCTGGCAGAGGACTGACGAGGACAAGGGCAAAGCACTCTTTGAACGCTACCTTGAGCAGAGCAACCAGACAGACATGGGAGGTCGAAATCTGGCCAAGGAGGTCACCTCAGACAGATGCAAGGCCCAGAACACTTTGGATGAAGACACAGTGACAATGAAAGAAATCAAGGCTGTGCTTCGACGATCAAAAAACAGTGCTCCAGGTCCTGATGGCATAAGATACGACGACATAAATAGGTGTACCGACAATGAGCTAGAGAAACTAGCAGACATGTACAACAACAGTATAGGGAGTGCTAGCATCAAGGAGGAATGGTTACACAGCTATCTGATTCCCTTGCCGAAGCCTGACAAAGACCACAAAAAAATTCAGGGATATCGAATTATAACCATGCAGAATACAATAGGCAAGCTGCTGGAGAAGGTAATTGCCAGGAAAATATCAAGCCAACTAGAGAGGCAAGGTGTTTTCCCACCTACCCTGGGTGGGTACCGTCCAAAAAGAGAAACCTGGACCAATGCAGCAGTCTTTGCCCATGATGTCTATGAAGGTTTCCACTCAGGCACTGAAACCGTTGCTGCAGCGATTGATCTTGAGGACGCATACAACAGAGTACCACTGGATTTTTTAATGTTTCAGCTTCTTGAACTAAACGTAAGTCCATTCCTCCTTAGTTGGATCGCTGCAGCCCTCTTCCAACGGAAAGTAGTTTTTAGATGTGGCAGTTGGACTTCGGAACCAACAACAATATATCCTGGCCTACCACAGGGATCACCATTATCTCCGGTACTGTTCAACGCCTACACAGTGAGAATCACCAGTGAGCAGATCACTGGACCTGGCAGGACATTGCCATATGCCGATGATGTTTTAGTGTATCGTCAGGGTAAGGATAGAGAGGAGGTTGCTGGGGAACTACAAACCGAACTCAATCGCATAAGTACTTGGTGTGATGAAGCTGGGGCAATGGTCAACCCAACAAAGGCAACAGTGACTTGGTTCTCGTTGAATAATCATATTGTCAACAATCCAACACCAACTGTAATGCTGTGTTCAGAGACGGTGGAAAGAACGCAGGCAATGAATTACCTGGGGATACGGTTTGATCGAAGCCTTGCTTATAATGTGCACATAGACCAGGTGATAACAAAGGCCAAGCGGGGTTTGGCAGCGATGCGGGTGATGGCGGCAGCAAACTGTGAGCAGCGCCATCTATGTCTTCTGTACGAGGGGCTGGTCATGTCTGTTTTGGAGTATGCAATGGCAATCTTGACTCTCAGCCATAAGCAGATAGAAAGGATGGAAAGGATACAGAATGAAGCTATGCGCATTATTCTTGGATGTACAAGAGATACAGCATGCAGGGCGATGCGCTACCTTCTTGATTTTCCAACCATTGAAGAGAGAATACAAGTTTGCAGGGCACGCGCCTACCTCAGAATTAACGCAAACACACAACATCCACTGCATAGTGAAATTAGGAAGGTGAAGGGCAGCAGGTTAAAAAGAGGACGGTCGTGGATGGGTCAAGCCGAAGACATTCTTCAACAGGTGTGTTCACTTGAGGACTTAGAACCTGGCGAGGAGTGGGTGCAAGTGCCAACAGACTTCTGCACATCCTTTTCAGTTTGCATCCAACTAGATAGAAAATGCAGACAAGAAAATCCGGCTGCTGTTGAGGCTGAAGTACAAGCATTGATTTTCGAGAATTCGCTAGACGGTGACGCGGTCATCTACACAGATGGGTCGGTCGTCCGACATGTGAGAAGCTCATGGGCCTTTACAGCTCGGGCCGGAGGGAGAATTGTGAAGGAGGACTCTGGTGCTTTCACTGAAACCACAAGTAGCCTGACCATGGAAGTCATGGCAGTAAGTAAAGCAATAACATGGCTCGAGACACAGACATTCATCAGGGCTTGTTTCCTTAGCGACTCAATGAACATGATCAAGAGGATAGAGGAGGGGTCGATCCGAAGAGAATGGTTGCTGCCTCTGAAGCGGTCTCGGCTGGCAAAGATTAGTTTCATCTTCGTGCCAGGGCATGCGGGAGTACAAGGAAATGAGCGGGCTGAAAAGCTCGCAGGTGAGGCTACTGTGGAGGGCGGACGCGCCATGGACCAGGCTGACATTCTGAATGCTCTACGTGATGTGAGACTTTTGCGAGAACTAAGTGATGACTGTGAATCTACAACAATGGCCAGACTGCGTGAGCAGCAAATTAAAAGAGGGGTGGCCAAACAAGAACACTATGCAGGAAGCCAAAGAAGATTGATAAACCAACACAGAACTGGCGTCGTTAGCCGCTACACGCTGCGGGATTTGCTGAGGAGGGGATCCGAGCACTTATGGACTGAATGGTTCGATGTGCAACGAGGATGATCTGTCGACTAACTAACTAACTATACTACTACTACCACCACCACTACTAAATTAGGCTGTGCACACTGAAAAAATTATCTGCTTATGAAATCAAAAGACACGTGAGTCACTCATAGTTAATAAGTTACATGTACTGCACTCTATAATATAACTTTATCACGTATATCACTTCAAACTCTACAGTGATAATATAAATTTACATTCACTTTAAGAATATGTTTTTGGGTATTCTCTCGCCTTGAACTCAAGCATAGTCCATTCATGTGCTACTATTTCTAGTGCACAGGATTGATTTTTGCATGTGGATTAGCTTTCCCTATTACCAGTGCCCTTCGTCATCAGGAGAACCCACTCTGACATAAGAGGTACTTGTAATTTAGTACCCAAGTCAAGGATGAGAAGTCAACATTTTAGTCTAAATGACTGTTATAAGGGTTGAACCTGCTACCTAGGCATCAGCACACAGGATGTTTAAGAATGAGAAGTCAACATTTTAGCCTAAATGACTGGTATATGGGTTTAACCTGCTACCTAGGCATCAGCACACTGGATGTTTAAGAATGAGAAGTCAACATTTTAGTCTAAATGACTGGTATATGGGTTTAACCTGCTACCTAGGCATCAGCACACTGGATGTTTAAGAATGAGAAGTCAACATTTTAGCCTAAATGACTGGTATATGGGTTTAACCTGCTACCTAGGCATCAGCACACTGGATGTTTAAGAATGAGAAGTCAACATTTTAGTCTAAATGACTGGTATATGGGTTTAACCTGCTACCTAGGCATCAGCACACTGGATGTTTAAGAATGAGCTCTCTTATCTATTCGATCAAGCTGAACTACATTTAAGAATTGATATCACTACACTCGGGACATTCCCACATATGCTCCATTTCTCTTTTCGAGAGCCACCGAAGAGTACCCATGCTGATTATTCCCATAGGAACTACATTTAAATTATAAATAATATAAACAGCCTTTATTAAGGCTGGCAGATTTTTGCATTATTTGGTATGTCCTTTAAGATATACTTTGTTATCTTTTAAGATTATTTGTTGCTAGTGATATCTATAGTGTTGGTAATATCTGTGTTGTTTTTAGTGAGTGATACCTTTGTTGTTATTGTCGAGTGATACCTTTGTTTGTGTTGGTAATACCTGTGTTGTTGGTGAGTAATACCTTTATTGTTGTTGGTGATACCTGTGTTGTTGGTGAATGATATCTTTGTTGCTGATACCTGTGTTGGTCAGTGATACCTTTATTATTGTTGGTGACACCTGTGTTGTTGGTAATAGATACCTTTGCTGGTGATAGACCTATTTTGCTGGTGAGTGATACCTTTGTTGTTGATACCTGTGTTGTTGGTGAGTGACACTTGTGCTGTTGATACCTGTGTTGTGTTTTACTGTAGTAAGTTACAGAGTAACTTCTCAAATGTATGGAATATAAGTCACTGTCCTTCTACTGCTCTGTAAGCTCTACAACTTGATTAACTTCTGTTAGTTATTTAACTGCCTTTATGAGTAGCACTGTGGCTAGGGCACTTGTTTATCTAGTTACCAACACAGTGGTATGGGTTCAACTTCCAACTGTGGCAGGATTTTTTTTTCCAACCAGTACGGCTCATAAAATGGGTTTTTAAAATGTTGCATGTCCTTTGCAAGATGTTGCTATGAACCCCAGTTTGATTTACTACCCCAGGTTGTTCCGCAGTTTGCCAATGCTTTCTGATTGACAAATCAACTTTCAAGACCAACTAACCAGTGTAGAGAACGATCCCACTAACACGCTATCAGTAGTATCAGGGCACCAGAAGTTTAAAAGCCAGCACTCTAATCCATTCGATCACGCCAACCTCTATATCATTTTCAGAATATTCTGGGAATTCTCTAGGAAGGAAAGGATGTGAGGAAGCAAACTGGCTACTACATCTCATTGTGAGGCGGTCTACAGTATGTAAAGACTTATTAGTACTTATTACTATTACTTCACACCCACCGCATAATCTGTGACGGGACTTTCTTTAGTATTTTACATTTTATGACTTTATTAGGGGTGTTTAGTTGAGTACACTTGTTCCCTCAGCGAGGCGTTGCCGTTATCTGGCGGCCATAGGCGGTGTAGGTTTGAATCAGAGCATTGATTCTCAGTCAATAGCTCCCAATATGTATATATATAATAATTAATATTGCCTAATGTTTCCTCTAATCTCTACTTCCCTCTGCTTTTATGCTGCTACCCAACACATGTTAATTATCTGATTTATCTCTCACCCTATTTCAATTACCTCAAGAATACCCGGGCAATTGCCTTTATAGCTTCTTGTTTCGTACGAGGCAACCGTCACGTAGTTGACAGTTCAACTTCAATCAAGTTATCAACTTGCGAGTGCTACTGACTGTCACTGGCACTGCACTGCTAACTCAGTAACTGAAACTGACTCATGAACATCAAATTGTCACTGCTACTGCTCCTCAATAGGGTATATTTTAATATTCTTACTTCTATATACAAATATAATAAGATCTTCCTACCTGCTAACAAAGATCAAGTTAACGATCGTATATCTCCTATTTAAACATGAAGTCTCTCCCAACTAAAGCTAAAGCACAGATTACTACTGTGTCTCAAGAGACTGTAAGTTCCGTTTGCCATTTCTGACCTTTCTCCTTTCGTTTTTGAAGGTTAAGGTCAAGGCTCGTACTAATAAATAAATGTTTATACTTCATTGTAGTACAGGGTATAACTTGCTTGTAACTTAAGACAAACTTAATACTGCAGTCTGCTGTTATTGACATTAACAAAACATTAATCCTAACTATTTAATCGTCTGAGCACAAGCCACATTATGAAATGTTCACAGAAGGTACTTAACAACAAAAATGCTTTTGAAAGGACATTCGGGTGGAGACTAAATAAGGGAAGTAACCCATGCCGAGAAGCGAACGTTAACTTTTGGTGTTACTGTTGTTATTACAAGCGGGTAAGAAGACAGTTGATGATAGTAGAGTCGCTTCCACGTCCCTTTATATTGTACGAATAAAACTTTACTTTAGTGGGTATATAATCATTTTTGTGAAAGGAACCCATGCATTTACCGATATATACTGATCTGACCATGAAAATCCAGTTCCCCCATAATTTGTTTCCCGAGGAAACAAACTTTACAAACCCACCGCACAGAGATCTCAGTCACCAAAGGCTGCATAGGAAAATCATGAACGAGTTACACGGACATTTTGAAACGCATCTGCATTTTAATCTAGCCATGTCAACCAGCATTCGCTCATCCAAATGACGTACAGGGACATGGGGCGGCTCTTGCCCCTGGAGAATCGTGAGCCCTAAAATAATAAAATAGTATTTAGTAATCTTCTCTGCCGGCTCCCTGGCCTAGCAGTTATTTCAGTTAACATCTTTCTCTGTAATCCTGTCCTGTATATTCTCGTAAGTAACGTAACCTGCGCGAGGATCGGTAGTGGCTCTCGCTGCATTTGTAACTTACGGGGTATGTGAGCCTGTTGCTCAGAAAGCAATGGCAAACTACTGAGCCTAGTATATCAACAGCAGCTGAAAAATGCTGATGTTGACTGCAATGTCCTGTAAGGGATCAATCATGTGCCAAGCCGGAAAGCGTGGGCGGTCATGACTTGCCATTTCACTCGATCACCAGTGTCATGGATCAGCTCAGTGTTCCTGTCTCGTCCATGCCATGTGGCCAAGCCATCCAGGTATTTTCCTCTCGGTCTTCCTCTTGGTCTGTTCCCCTCGATCTTGCCAGTTGTCACTAAGTTCTCCAATCCATTTCTTCTCATAACATGTCCAAAAAATTTTGACTGTCTACGTCTAATTTCTCCAATCAGTTTACGATGTTCATTTGTCTCCTGTAGTACATGGTCATTGGTTTTTCTGTCTGTCCATGGTATTCTTTGCATTTTCCTGTAAGGGATATGCACCCAAAAAAAAATTTTCTCTGCCTTTTGGCTAAGATCAAAGTTTAGTTATTTGCACTTTCATCTAGCCATGGCCACCAGCAGAGATGGTCATCCGAATGACACACAGGGACATGGAACCTAATGGGGTGGCTCATGCCCCTGAGGAACCACAGACCCTTACAAAAAAAAATTGTTAAATCAAGTGTAGTAATCTGCACTTAATCTAGCCTAACTAGCCTAGGCCACCGGCGGAGCGGTCTTCCAAATGACACCAGGCTTGGAACCGCATGGGGCAGCTCTTGCCTGTGGAACTTTGAACCCTTAAAACAATTTTTATTTAGGACATTATTCAACAGGTGTGTTCACTTAAGGACATAGAACTTAGTAAAGAATAGATTATAAATGCCAGTAGAGTTTAATATGTCATTTTCAGTATGCATCAGACTAGACAGGGAATGCAGACAACAAAACCTTGTAGTTGTGGAGTCAGAAGTTCAGGTCTTGATGTTTGAGAGCTCTTCTGTGAGTGATATAACCTTCTACACAGATGGATCTGTTGTTTGACACACAAGAGTTTCACAGGCTTTTATAGCTCAGGTCAGAGGGAAAATTGTGAAGGAAGTCAGTGGTGCCTACGCCTTGATAACTAGCAGCCTTGGGTATGGAGATCATGGCAGTAACTAAAGCAGAGCCTGGCTGGAGACACAAACTTTCATTGAGCCATGCTTTCTCTGTGACTCAATGAGTATGCTCAAGTATATCACGACTGGCTTGATTCAAAGACAGTTGGTGAATTCTCTGAGGAGGCCCAGGCTGACAAAAATCAGATTCATTTTTGTACCAGGTCAACAGGTATAATAGTAAATGAACCAGCTGTTAGGCTTACAGGAATAGCCACAGTGGAAAGTGGACAAAAAATAGCCCAGGCTGTAATACTGAATGCCTTCAGATAAGCAAGGTGATTAAATGAATAAAGTGATGGCTGAATCTGCAACCTTGACCTGACTACAAGAATATCAGGTCAAAAAGGGTGAGACCAGACAAGAGTGCAATTCAGGGAGCTAAACGTGAATAGTAAACTAACATAGAACAGGTGTTGTCAACTACTACACACTGAAGGAGATGCTGAGCAGGGTACCTGAGCCCATCTCGCCTCAACTGCATGGTTAGATGTAGATGTGAGGATGATCTGTCAACTATGTCTTCTGAAAATAAGATAATTGAAGACCAAGAAAATTAAAATGTGTCATTTCTTCTGTTGCTGCTGCCACTATGATTGACACTGCTGTTGCAACATGATTGACACTGCTGTTTGCTTTATCCTTCAGCACTCATGGAATGGTGGAGATAGAACTAATCAGTGACTATCTCTGCTCTAGTGAGTGGTAGTAAATGATTCTTTTACATGCCTTAAGGCATATCAGTCTTATGGTGCTAATCCCTCATCAATATCACGTCTGTTACCTTTACTTCCCAATAAATTTCCTGGTACCCATTTTAGGCTGTGTCATCATGGGAGCCCAGGTCACTTTAAACATACTCCTGATGTGGACACGAACCCATGACTACCAAGCTGGCAGTCAAGCATCTAGCCACTAACACAGCTCCTGTCTCCACTCTTAACATGTCACTAATGGCATCTGGAATGAGAGCAACCAGTTTTCTGCTGTACTTGTTTCACTGGGGGAATTAGTTCATGCATAAGTCAGGTCTTAGTCAGATATGACTGAGCTACCGTATGACAGTAGACGGTACTACCTGCTTTCTGTCAGCGCCGAATGTTGGGCGGCGCTTACCAAACCCGACACCCCACATTGTGCCAACGGCTTCGGGTGGAAGAGCGCAATTGGGAGGGTACTAGCCTTATCCTGGTGCAAGGAAATGCAACCCAAAGACAAAATAAGTCATGGCAGGGCAGACCAGGCCCTAAGCCTTGGTTGGCAGCTGGTCTAGGATCGAAGCTCCGACAGGCGGACAGTTAGAGCATTGCTTTGCTGATCCGGCAGCTTCTGCAGCTTGTCTTGTTCCAGATTATAGGTGTTAACTTTCCTCTGGAGTGAACTAGGCAGGCCAAGAGAGGGATCATGCTGCATGGGCAACACATGGTTTCTTTATTTTAGCCCAGGCTTTGTGCTATGGAGAGGCAATAACTCCATCCCTGGTCTTAACCGGTCTCGGAATCAAAGCGAGAGGCAACTGTTACGGGTTATAAGTCCTTGTCAGTTGGCGTAGACATGGGGCGCCACGCGTTGCCTCTGACGGTGGGAGACACCTACAGGTGTCACTGATCAGCTACCGCCCGCCTCAAGCTGGGCAGCCCCCAGCCAATTGGGTGCTGATCCGCCACAGCCTGCCTGCTTCAATGGGTGCTTGGGGCTAGGACAAAATCTGAATCGCAGGCTGTAAAACCAATGCACCAGGTACTAATAAAAGGAATAGAAACCTCAAGCTACGGCTTGCAACCTGGAACGTGAGAACCATGTGTCCAGGATTTTCCACTGACTTGACAAATATTGACGATGTGAGAAAAACGGCTGTGATTGATGCTGAACTCAATCGTCTTAACATTGATATTGCTGGCCTGCAGGAGGCTCGCCTCGCTGAGGAAGGGTCACTCAGGGAAAACAATTACACCTTTTTTTGGAAGGGAAGAGGGCAGGCAGAAAAAAGGCAACATGGTGTGGGCTTTGCAGTGAAGAATTCGCTACTGGGAATGATTGATATCCCAGCTGGAGGTAATGAAAGATTATTATCACTGCGCTTGGCAACCTCTTGTGGATTTGCCACCATTCTCACTGCATATGCACCGACACTCGCTTCCTCTGATGATGTGAAGGATACGTTCTATGAGCAGCTAGACTGCGATCAAGGCAGTTCCAAAATCCGACTACATTTATATGCTCGGTGATTTCAATGCTCGTGTGGGCAAGGACTCGAGTTCATGGCCAGTGTGCCTTGGAAAATACATCGGTCGCATGAATGATAATGGGCAAAGGCTGCTGGAGCATTGCACTAGAAATGACCTATGTATTACAAACTCCTTTTTTAAAACAAAAGAGATGCATAAGGTCACATGGAAACATCCAAGATCCAGCCATTGGCATCAGCTGGACTTCATTATCACACGGAGACAACATCTGAACCATACATCATTAACTCGAAGTTACCACAGTGCTGACTGTGATACAGATCATTCTTTGGTTGTTGCAAGGGTTAGACTGAGACCAAAGAGAATCTACACAGCTAAACACAAGTCTAGCCCCAGGATTAATATTACTAACACTCACGATCCTGGAAAGTGCTTTGAATTTCAACAGCAACTTGAAGACGCTTTCAATGATACATCAGAAAATTGTATAGTAAATGATAAATGGAGTAAACTTAAGGAAACTATTTATAAAACAGCGGTAGGGGTTTACGGCACTGTGGATCATAAGAGGCAGGACTGGTTTGTGGCAAACAGCCAGATACTGCAGCCCTTGATTGATAAAAAGAAGATAGCTCTCTTAAGAAACAAGGAAAGACCAATGCGTAACACTCTGAGTAAGCTGAAGCAAGCGAGGAAGGATGTACAAAAGGCTGCCAGGCAGTGTGCGAATGACTATTGGATCAAGTTATGTGAGTCCATTCAAATCGCAAGTGATAAGGGAAACATCAGAAGCATGTATGAAGGGATAAAGAAAGCCTGTGGTCCAATGATCAAAAGAAGTGCACCGCTAAAAACCTTGACTGGAGAAATCATCACTGATAAGAAACAGCAGATGGATAGATGGGTCGAGCACTATTTAGAGCTTTACTCAAGTGAGACCAAGCTAGCGGATGATGCCCTCAACGCCATAGAGGCCCTGCCAACTCTTGACCACCAGGACACACTTCCCACTATAACAGAAGTTAAGTGTGCTATAAATGAGCTTGCATCTGGCAAGGCTCCAGGTAAGGATGGGATTCCAATAGAAGTGATCAGGAGTGGGCAAGACACACTCGCTCTACAGATCCACCAGCTAATAGAGCTATGCTGGCGAGAAGGACAAGTCCCACAGGATTTCAAAGATTCAAACATCATAACGCTGTACAAGAACAAGGGAGATCGGTGCGACTGTAACAACTATAGGGGTATCTCACTTCTGTGTATTGTTGGGAAAGTATTTGCCAGAATTGTCCTGCGCAGACTTCCAGTCCTGGGAGATCAAGTCTACCCCGAATCACAGTGCGGCTTCCGTCAGAACCGGTCTACCATTGATATGATATTCTCATTGCGACAGATGCAAGAAAAATGCCGGGAACAAAATCAGCCACTGTTTATTGCCTTCATCGACCTCACAAAGGCATTCGATTTGGTCAGTCGTGAGGGTCTGTTCAAAGCACTAAAGAAGATTGGCTGTCCACCAACTCTTCTGTCCATTGTGGAATCGTTCCACACAGACATGAAGGGTATAATCAAGTTTGATGGCTCAACTTCAGAAGAGTTTGAAATCAAGAGTGGAGTTAAGCAAGGTTGTGTACTAGCTCCCACCCTCTTTGGGATATACTTTTCACTTCAACTGAAATATGCCTTTCGTGATCAGGATGACGGTATATACATTCACTCACGCTCAGATGGTGGCCTCTATAATGCTCAGAGATTGAAGACCAAGACCAAAATTAGCAGGGTACTAATCAGAGAGTTGCTTTTTGCAGATTATGCTGCGATTACGACCCACTCTGAGGAAGAATTACAACATCTACTATCTGCATTCTCCAATGCTTGTTCTGAATTTGGTTTAACAATTAACAAAAAGAAGACACAGATTATGTCACAAGGTGCACATGGTGTACCATCAATCTTTATTGACGACGCCGAACTGGAGATAGTAGACCATTTTACATATCTAGGATCAGAGGTAAATAGAAAATTATCCCTCGATCAGGAAATCAACATCAGGATTGGCAAGGCAGCAACAACAATAAACATGTTAGCAAAAAGAGTCTGGGAGAACAGGAAGCTTACTGCCAAAACAAAAGTCCTCGTCTACCAAGCCTGTGTCCTTAGTACTCTTCTTTATGGCAGTGAAACCTGGACAACTTACTCACGCCAAGAGAAACATTTAAACAGCTTTCATATGCGGTGTCTGCGAAGAATACTTGGTATTAAGTGGCAAGACAAAATCACAAATACTGAAGTATTGGAAAGATCAGGTTGTGTGACGGTGTAGTCCATGCTCAGTCTTCGTAGACTTAGATGGATAGAACACGTTAGGAGGATGGATGATGGTAGAATACCAAAGGACATCTTTTTTGGTGAATTACAGACGGGTAGGAGATCTCAGGGTCGGCCTCTACTACGATACAAAGATGTGTGTAAGCAGGACATGATTGATACAGGCATTGATAATGCACATTGGTAGCACGTCGCCGCTGAACGTGTTGCATGGAAGGCAACTATCAGAAATGGAATAAAGACAAAGGAGAAAATGATTGCAGATAAAGCACACACAGAGCGTGATAGACGTAAGATGTTGCAAAATGGTGGAAATGACCATGTTTTCACATGCACCTACTGTGGGCAAACATTTGCAGCAAGAATTGGCCTTACCAGCCACACTCGCCACCGCCATGGATCGTAGTTATTAAGCCTTTTTGAAGCACAATGTACCAAACTATCGTCTGTCAAGACGGAAAGGTGCCAATGTAAATGTTTCATAGTCAACCACTGTAGAGGAATCCAATGTAGTTTGTTGGTTAGTTGAACCATTCAGTCCATAAGTACTTATATCCCCTACTCATTATCTCCCTCATTCTGTAGCAGTTAATGATATCAGTTCTTTGTTAGTTGACTACTCATCTTTGGCATTTTGCATAGCGCTTTAGTCTGGCTTCACCCCCTTTGACTTAATGTTCTTGTTATCTGGTGAATGTTGCAGACTCACAGTCATCTGATTTATTTAATCGTTCTGACTGTTGCCGTCCTGTATTCTCGTCGGGTTGCTCTCCGTCTGGGTGCATGGACCTCAGAGCCACAAATGTTAACCCCAGGACTGCCACAGGGATCTGCAATCTCACCTGTGCTCTTTAACGTGTATACGAGCTAGATTGCAAACCTAGGGTTAACCTTCCCGGTGGTGATTTATAATTCTTCAGCCATGAATCAGTTAATTCTACCACACCTACTGGTTTACCTTTCGTACATTTGTAATAAAGCCATTGGAACAGGTTTCATTTGATCACGCCTTGTATATAATATTTTAATACTCTCTTTCTGGCATTCAATGATGCTGACTTATTGCATGCTATACTTTTCAATTCCTAATTATTTGTAGAACTGGATAGATAAATGTGTGTTGGAGTAATAAGTTAATTTGTTAAAATTCTTCTTGACAGGTTGATTCATTTTTAAATAACTCAGAAATGGCTTTAGCAACAGCTCACATACGTTATATATTTGGCTTGAATGCAAAAGTACCTGGAAATGTATGCTTTCAAGATGAGCATACAGTTTTGTATCCAGCAGGTTCTTACTGTGTCCTCAATAACTTTTTTGAAAAAGTACAGAGGTTTATTCCAGGTAATACAGTTTTTCTATCATTGTTTTCATTGATGACTTTGTCTTGTGGGGGTGATATGTTAGTGATATTTTACTGGATTTTAAGGATAAATCACTGCTAAGGACAGTGACATATGTGTAACCATGACATCCACAATGAGAATATGGATAGAGTTCTTCAGTGGTTTTCTGTGATTCCATACTCAGATATTACCTAATTTGCAAGCATTTACTGGCACTCATAGAGGTAGAAGAAAGAAGTAGAGATTAGAGGACACACCAGAGAACATAAAATTGAAAGCTGTAATCACAATACTGTCACCTCCAAATGATGACTAATCTCTACTTCTTTCTTCTACCTCTGACTAATCTCTGCTTCTTTCTTCTACCTCTGACTAATCTCTGCTTCTTTCTTCTACCTCTGACTAAACTCTGCTTCTTTCTTCTACCTCTGACTAATCTCTGCTTCTTTCTTCTACCTCTGACTAATCTCTGCTTCTTTCTTCTACCTCTGACTAATCTCTGCTTCTTTCTTCTACCTCTGACTAATCTCTGCTTCTTTCTTCTACCTCTGACTAATCTCTGCTTCTTTCTTCTACCTCTGACTAATCTCTGCTTCTTTCTTCTACCTCTATGAGCGCAAGTTGTCCTCAGATTTCTACTTCTTCTACCTCTATTAACTCCAAGCTGTCCTCTGAAATCTACTTTTTTCTTCTACCCCTATTAACTCCAAGCTGTCCTCTGAATTCTACTTCTTTCTTCTTCCTCTATAAGCTCCAAGTTGTCATTTGAATTGTACAAGTTCAAATCCCAGCATAGTGATTATAACTTTCTTTTTATATTATCTTGTGTGTCCTATAATTTCTACTTCTTTATTATACCTCTGTGAGCACCAGTCAGTACTTGTGAATTTGTTTATGTGCTGCCTCAGTGGCCTCCCAACAACTGATATTTCTATGTATTACAGATGTTACCGCAGACATGCTTGAAAAGGTCCATTGCACATAGTTTTGGTTTGAGTGATTAGGTTATGTAAGTGGGGTTCTCTGGTTTAGCCACCATTGCACATAGTTTTGGTTTGAGTGATTGGGTTATATAAGTGGGGTTCTCTGGTTCAGCCACCATTGCACATAGTTTTGGTTTGAGTGATTAGGTTATGTAAGTGGGGTTCTCTGGTTCAGCCACCATTGCACATAGTTTTGGTTTGAGTGATTGGGTTATATAAGTGGGGTTCTCTGGTTCAGCCACCATTGCACATAGTTTTGGTTTGAGTGATTAGGTTATGTAAGTGTGGTTCTCTGGTTCAGCCACCATTGCACATAGTTTTGGTTTGAGTGATTAGGTTATGTAAGTGTGGTTCTCTGGTTCAGCCACCATTGCACATAGTTTTGGTTTGAGTGATTGGGTTATATAAGTGGGGTTCTCTGGTTCAGCCACCATTGCACATAGTTTTGGTTTGAGTGATTAGGTTATGTAAGTGTGGTTCTCTGGTTCAGCCACCATTGCACATAGTTTTGGTTTGAGTGATTAGGTTATGTAAGTG